>CM041782.1:252806114-253110108 GCA_023374045.1 Limonium bicolor
ACCCAAACCTCTATATAAACCCACCACCTTAACTGCATAAATATACACCACGCACGACGGGAGTCTGAAGAAACCATTCACCACACTCACCCATTCACTTCCACTTATTTTCCTCCCGTATCACCACATCATTCCACACTCACGCAGTAACAAAAGAAATAAGAGCAGCAGTGAGAGCGAGAACAGACCAGTTCTTCCTCTGAATTAATGTCAAAATCTATCTGTGTAATCTTCTTATCTCCGTTAATGTTTGAGTAATTTCTTTTGTATCCTAGGATGGGGGTTTGATTTCTAATATTATATAATTAATATTTATCACCTGTTTCTCTCATTTAACTTGTTTTAATTCCTTTCAACTAATATTGCTAAATGTTTTGCGCGACAAACGACTACATTTATTTGGTAACTATCAACATATGATTTTGAGATAGTCTAGGTACCACAAAGGAATTAATCTTGATATTTACACTCCAGACTGAGCAGGAAAATATTAAGGCTTTTATTAAGAGTTCGTAACTGACAATTATTAACTATAATAGGCAATAAATAATTGAAACATGGTTATAAATATGTTTAAGTAATTTAGGAAATTCCCCCACTATCCTAGGATACATTTTTCCATTCACATCAGTTAATTCACCTTTTTACTGTTTTTATTATTTCTGTATTAATTTAACAACAAATCAAGCTTGCCTCCGGCTAAACCCCTTTTTACAGTTTTTAAGTAACTACCAAGACTAGGATAAATTGAACAATCTCCCTGTGGATACGACACTTGTTTTACTAACTACGACCGGGATTTGTTTGCAGCCCGACGTTTATAATTTGAGCTTTTAATTTCCTTTCTTTTAATTTTACACCAGTTTAACCACTCAGAAATAACACTCTGCAAATTGGCGCCGTTGCCGGGGAGATTGATTCCATCAATTTCCCTAGTTTCTGGTAGTTCACCTGTTTTATTATAATAAACTGTCAATATTATCTTGTTAATAATCTAACCTTGGACATCGGACTTATAATCTGACTTGGACATCGGACTTCTGACCTGATGTTATACCCAAAATTTCAACCCCCCCGGAGTAGTCTCTAAGGCATACATGTCACAAGGGCAAAATGGTCAAAATGCACCAATACAGGATTTTCCAAGGACATTCTCGGGATTTTGTATTTTCTTATGACTTGTTCATTATATCCAAACACTTCCAAATATCATAGTCATTATGAAAGGTATTTCATGATTTTCTGATAATATTTATTCTGGAAATTAAGCTTTTAATAAGCTAGTTTCTTTAATAATTAACACATGAAATAACCTCAAAATAGAAATAAAAGGGTTTTCAAAATTAAAATAAAATTGTCACATGGTTAGCATGACTACACAGTCATAAACCTGAAATTATTTTATTTGGAACCTTATCCCAAAATTTAAAAGAGAAATTCAATCATTTTTGCAATTTTCTCTCCTCTGGAAAATACCGAAATCAAAACAAAATGTCATGAACTTTTAACACAAGTTAGAGGATGAGTTTTAGAGACTAATGCCGTTGGAATTTCGTTATTTCGACTTACCAATCATAAGTTATGAATTATGGGAGATTCCAGATTGTAAGATTTTTATCTAATTGGTTATTTATCTAAAAAACCTGATTCCAACTCTCAAAATTCCTAAAAATCGTCTTTTATCTTTGGTTAAAATTTCAGAATTTTTAACAACCTCTAGCACGTTTTAAAAATCAGATTCTCTTAGAGCACAAAATCAGGGTTTTAGATAAAAATCTTGTTCTATCAACTTGGCCATGCTCTTTCTATAAAAGGCCTTCCAAAAAACGACCTAGGGCAGAGAAGAACACCTCCAAAGTCAGAGAACACAGCCACAAACCTTCTTCCCACGTTTTTACACTTCCAAGCCTCAAATCAATACCGAAACACTGCAGAAATCACCCCAAAATCGTCAAAAACTCATCCTTTCTTCTCCTATTGAACTTCCAAGCACCCAAACATCACAAAAACAGAAGCAAACCGTCCTTCATACAAGGAAGAAGAAATCAGAAACTCGGGTCGAAGCTGAACCGGATCGGCTACAAACGACGCGTTCGAAGTTTCCTGACGTGAAGGAACAACCAAATCCCGAAGCCAAAAGGTTAGAATTCGAATTCTTTAACTCCACTGATCACAATACGCTTCTGGTTGAAATTCCTATTCGAACTGACTTTTCTTTGCTTCTGAATTAAGGTTTGTTTGCGTTTCTGTCCACTAACTTGTTCAATAAGTTTTGTCCTTAATTCGTAGTCAAATTGAAAACTTTTGATCACTAACATGTTTAGAATCTTTCAGGCTACGTACCCATAAATTTTGAGCCAAAAACACCGCCGGGAACAGCCTTAACGCCGCCGTCCGAGGTCGGTCCGCACCCACGGACACTATGTCCGGGGTCCCGGACGCTTTGTCCGAAAGCCGGACGCCCCCGGACGGTGGCGGGATATTTTTATTTTCAAAAGGTAGGGTTTTATAAAACATGTCCGGGCCCACGGACATCCTGTCCGTGGCCCCGGACTTTTCAAAATCTCGTTTCTGTTTAAATTTGACTTTTTTGTGTAATTAGGTTAACTGGGGTCCGTGGGTTCGGACATTAGGTCCGTGGCCACGGACGGAATAAAAATTTGACCTAATTCTGCCTCCGAAACCCTAGTTTAGGTAATTTTCAATTTCACTTCAATTTTCTGTCAAAAAAGCGTTAAAAAATAAAAAAAACAGAAGCGCGCACTTAGGTTAAAAACAACTTTGTAGAAAGCCGTAAACGAACCAAGTAGAGGAAAAACGACTTAGGAAGGGTAATGAAAGTAATTTGAACCCTAATTAAGTCGAATATCAAGCCCCCGAACCCGAACTCTCCTTTCCTAATTTGATCTAGGTTAAAATTAGGTGGCGACTCATAATAGGTTCCAGTGAGCTAGCTTAGGTTTTAATAATTATCATTATATGACATAGTTATTAATCTTAGGTTATAAGTGGACCTAAAACCCGATTGGATCCTAATCAACTTTAATCAACATAGGATAGGGTTTAAAATCGAGGCTCACACCTGACTTGGACATTTGACTTCGGACTTTGGACATCTAACTCCTAACATCTTAATATTATTGTCATTTCGTTCCATTGTCATTTCGTTCCATTGTCATTTCGTTCCATTGTCCTTTCTTTCCATTGTCCCTAACTACTAACTTATAATTTCTTGTCCTTTCGTTCCATTGTCCTTTCTTTCCATTGTCCTTAACATTTCATTTCCATTGTCCTTAACATTTCTTTCCATTGTATACTAACTACTAACTTATAATTTCTGTATACTAACTCCTAACGTTTATCAGCCTAACCAATATTTCTGTCTTTCTTATTTTATTTACTAACTAAATTTGCAGTTTCTCACAAACCACAAGTTATCTTCTGTGCATGCCAAATACTCGAACCCGAGGTTCTCCACCTATCAGTCCGAGCCCCGAACCCGAGCGTACTTTATTTCAAGCGCAGAGAAACCTGAGAAATCAAGCCATGGCCAATAACGAAGTTATAAATGAAATGGACCATGCAATTCAACCAGAACACCGTGCCCTATCTGATTATCACCAACAAACACCGAAGGAAGAGCATCAGCTATAGTTCTTCTGAACTAACACCAGAAGAAGCCGGACGTTGGGTTTTCAAAACCCACTACATCACCGCCGTCCGGGATCTAGGCAAGTTTAGTGGAGCGAACCCAGATGAAGCCCCAAATCATCTGAGTCTCTTCCTAGACTTTTGCAATTCCTTTGGTCAGACCGGCAACGTCAAAGAAAGAATTCGACTCCAACTATTTCCTCACTCATTATCGGATTCAGCAAACCGGTGGTACCGAAGCCTTCCCTCCCGATCAATCACCACATGGCTTCAAATGGCCCAAAAATTCCTTGCCAAATACTACCCAACCAGTAGAACGAGGCAATTGATCGGTGAAATCAACACTTTCTGTCAAGAACCGGGAGAAACGTTGTACGACGCGTGGGACAGATTCAAAGATATGCTAATGAAGTGTTCCCACCATGGTCTTGACGATCAACCCTCTGCCTGTCATTCTTCAACGGTCTGGATGATGGGAACCGACTACTCGTCAATTCCTCTACAGGAGGAAGTTTCATGATGAAATCTCCTAAAGAAGGAATGGATCTTCTCGAAACCATGACGAGCAATACCAGACAGTGGACGAGATCCAAAGGAAGAACGCCACGAGCAGCAGGCCTACTCCACGTTGAGCCTACAGATCATTTATCAGCTCAGATCTCGTCCCTTGCAAAGATGTTGGAAAAGCTAACAACATCACAAACGAAATTGTAAAAACAATAGCTTCCCCACCTACAAGTTCACCACCAGTTCCACCTACAGAACGATGTGTCATATGCGCCGGTCCTCATGAAACTCATCAATGCGAAGGCAAAGGCCAGTACGAGGAAGTACAATTCATAGGAAACCGTCCCGGTAGTTCCTACAACAACAACTTCAACAACAATTACCCATGGAGAAATCACCCGAATTTCTCATGGAAAAATAATGATCAGAACCAAGGAGGGCAGAACAACAACTCCAACACCTATCAAGGGAACCGACCCCAACCAAACTCTAATATGGGTTACAGAGCACAAGGTGCCCCTCCAGGTTTCCAACAACAACAACAACAACAACCATCTTCATCCTCTTCTGATCCAAACGCAGAACTCAAAGAGATGATGAAGGGTTTCATGTCCATAACTCAGAACCAGCTTTCTGCACAAGAAGCCTTCAACCAGAAATCGAAGGTAAATTCAATCAACTTGCAGAACATCTTGCTCGAAGACCGCCAGGGCTCTCCCCAGCCAAAATGAACCAAATCCAAGAGAGCAAGCCAAGTGCATCTATGTGAAGGAGCACGATGCAGAAAAGACAAAGGTGGCTAAAACAGCTGAAGTTCCAGAACTACACCCTTCCCTCCAAGAATGGGTTGTAGCAATCGAAACTTCCAAAAGGAATGTAGCTGAACTTGAAAGCACCGCCAAAGTCTATAAAAATCGCATTCAATCTGAGAATACCTACCTTGAGAACTTGGTAGCCGGTTATGAAAATGAGAAGCTCGAATTTGAAGAAGAAGAAGAAGAGGTTAAGGCGATAACCTTGAGAAGCGGTAAGAAAACCGACGAGATTCACATCCCGCAACAATCAGAAGAATCCAAAGAGGATAGTGAAGGAAAAGCTGAGGCCCCAGCAGAAAAGACATCTCCTAGCGTCCTCACTATTCCATCAGCTTCAGAACCTTCTTCACAAGAACCGCCTATACCATTTCCTCGCCGACTCCAGAAGCAGAAATTGGATAATGAATATGGTAAGTTTCTGGCAATGCTGAAGCAACTAAACGTCAATATACAGTTGTAGACCTCATTGCCAAAATGCCAAACTATGCCAAATTCCTCAAACACCTCGTATCCAACAAAACTAAATTGGCCGAAGTCGGTACGGTACCTCTCAATGTAGCTTGCTCAGCTACTCTACAAAAACCACTACCCTCCAAATGCAATGATCCGGGCAGCTTCACCATTCCAGTCACAATTGGTAGCACCTCATTTCCATACTCCTTATGCGATCTGGGTGCCTCCATTAATTTGATGCCCCTCTCCACTTTCAAAAAGCTGGGAATTGGAGAGATGAAAAAGACTAAGATGACCCTGCAACTGGCAGATGGTTCGGTAACATACCCAAGCGGAGTGGTGGAGGACGTTATCATCAAAGTGGAGCACTTATACTTCCCATGCGATTTTGTCATTCTAGACATCGAAGAGAACTCCACTACACCTCTCATCCTTGGACGACCATTCCTTGCCACAGCCGATGTGCACATTTGGGTAGCCCAGGGGACGATCACCCTCCAAGCTTATAACGAAAAGCTGGAGTTTGCATCAGGAAGATCTCCAGATAGCAAATCCAAAGATCTCAAGTTCATTAGGGACACTTCAATCATCATCCCCACTTCTGTTTATCACCCTTCCAGACGGCATGTCTATTACAGAGATACCACCACCAATCCCGGACGAAGAGCGGGATAAGAAAAGAAAACATGCATCCAGGTGGACTCTCAAAAAAACCATCGAGTCATTCTTTGGATCTCCTCCTCATAACCACCCCCCATGATCGATCTAACGAAAAAGCGTCTAGCTAAAGACGTTAAAGAAGGGCAGCTTTCCGGGAGGCAACCCGGACGAACTTATCGTTTATATGCTTTTTTTGCTGTTTTAATTTTCAAGTTCCCTTTAATTTTAATTTTGCTAATTTTTAACCTCGTTTATAGTATGGTTGCTTCTAGTGTCTTATGCAGGTGCAATTTCATGTCTACACCGCAACCAAGCTACGCTACTTGAGGCTAAAGCTCAAGTGTGGGGGAAGTCCAAAACACGCTAGCAAAAATAAAATCAGGGGAGTACTAGTTTCTTTAAGTATGCTTTTATTTAAATAAAATATGCAGAGGAGAGTTTATATGCTTAAATGAATATTTGTGACCAATGTGTTGTCTCTATTTTATCTACTTACCGAAAAGGCCTTCTGAGGCTTTCCCTTGTTTTTCTGGTAAACAATGAGGACATTGTTCAAATTAAGTGTGGGGGAGTGTGCCCTTTTCGGTGACATTTGTGCTTAAATGCTTAATCTCTCTGCTTATCTTGCGTTTGTTCAAATTCAATATTGTGGACCCTGTATATGTGGGTTGTTCTCTTTAGGAATAAATATTGTTATGAATTGTGGGATAAATGGTACAAAATGTACAAAATTTTAAAATTTTGATTACTTTTGAGGAGCATTTATATGCGGTGTGACCAAATGATCTGAAATGGATGGGTTTTTTATTACTCAGGGGTTCCTTCTGTCTTCTCTCTTAGGGATTGCTAAGGGGTGCTTCTCTGTCAAAAGAAAAGAAAACAAATATAATAAATAAGGGACTTACGAGACATCATTGGTAACCAACAAGAGAGTTGAGTGTTCTTAAATACAAAGGCTTGATGCCTACATATTATCTTCTCATCTCTTATGCAAAAGTGAAACAAATGCATAAATCTATTTTTCCTTTTGTTTTCTCCTCAATGCCCATTCTTGAGAGAAGTTGGCCATGGTAAAAGTTCTCAAAGTCACCTTAAATCAAGAAGCATTGAAGTACTCTGGATCATACCCCGAAACTCTAATTTTTATTTTTGCCCTGAGTACACCTATGCCACCAGTAGGTGATGGATCACACTCTTCTAAATGGTTTAAAGATCATGTACTATTGACTTCTTTTATCCTACCCTTCATAATAATATTTGTTATTATTGAGCATTCCCTACTTAGGGTACGTAGTTTTGCTTGAGGACAGCAAAAAGATAAGTGTGGGGGTGTGATAAGTGTCCAAATGAGCATGTTATTTAGGTGTATTTCATGTATAATATTAGCACTTTTCTTGCTCATTTCTCCACTTCGGTTAGTTTTCCTCTAGTTTATGTTTTATTGTTTATCTCACAAATTTATTGGTTTAACATGAGGAAAACCAAGCTGGGAGTAAAGTAGATGAAGAGACGAAACACATAGACGCAAACGGCTCAGAAAACGGAGCCCAAACGAAGAATCTAGAGCTAGTAGAAGAAATAAGCTTGACGTCGAGATAACAGGGGGACACCACACAGGCTACCGCCTAGCGGACGAGGCATAGGCTACCGCCTCTTAACTCGCGGTCGACACTGAGGCAACCGCCTCGCGGTCAACATAGAGGCTACCGCCTCTTAACTCGCGGTCACCACACAGGCAACCGCCTGGCGGTCAACATAGAGGCTACCGCCTCTTAACTCGCGGTCACCACACAGGCAACCGCCTGGCGGACAACACAGGAGATTAACGCCACTTATTGGGCGGTACCACAGGACCGTGACTAATACTATCTTCTTCGCGCCGTCGTCGTCTGCAACTCGCCCGACTCGCCCGCAACTTATCTATCTACTCCGCACGCGTATTCAGTCTGTCCCCTGCGCAATCAATGAAGTAATCAATGCTCTTCTTCATCTGCAATCAAATTCGTACGGACCCAAACCTCTATATAAACCCACCACCTTAACTGCATAAATATACACCACGCACGACGGGAGTCTGAAGAAACCATTCACCACACTCACCCATTCGCTTCCACTTATTTTCCTCCCGTATCACCACATCATTCCACACTCACGCAGTAACAAAAGAAATAGAAGAGCAGCAGTGAGAGCGAGAACAGACCAGTTCTTCCTCTGAATTAATGTCAAAATCTATCTGTGTAATCTTCTTATCTCCGTTAATGTCTGAGTAATTTTCTTTTGTATCCTAGGATGGGGGTTGATTTCTAATATTACATAATTAATATTTATCACCTGTTTCTCTCATTTAACTTGTTTTAATTCCTTTCAACTAATATTGCTAAATGTTTTGCGCGACAAACGACTACATTTATTTGGTAACTATCAACATATGATTTTGAGATAGTCTAGGTACCACAAAGGAATTAATCTTGATATTTACACTCCGGACTGAGCAGGAAAATATTAAGGCTTTTATTAAGAGTTCGTAACTGACAATTATTAACTCTAATAGGCAATAAATAATTGAAACATGGTTATAAATATGTTTAAGTAATTTAGGAAATTCCCCCACTATCCTAGGATACATTTTTCCATTCACATCAGTTAATTCACCTTTTTACTGTTTTTATTATTTCTGTATTAATTTAACAACAAATCAAGCTTGCCTCCGGCTAAACCCCTTTACAGTTTTTAAGTAACTACCAAGACTAGGATAAATTGAACAATCTCCCTGTGGATACGACACTTGTTTTACTAACTACGACCGGGATTTGTTTGCAGCCCGACGTTTATAATTTGAGTTTTTAATTTCCTTTCTTTTAATTTTACACCAGTTTAACCACTCAGAAAATAACCTTCTGCAGGAACTAAAACCCGACAATGTATGTTCATATAATACTAAATGTAAACCGTGTATTGTATTTTGATAAAAGTATATATATACAGTATTGTGATTTATGAAGAGGTATGACACCGACATAGAACCTAGCGAGAATTAATTCGCTAGGTAACTTGATTAAAGTGAATGGAGATAATTGATGGACGGAGTTCTATCCCTTGGAGATGTAATGATTATGACTAGAAGGATTGGAAGATAGAAAATGGTAAATGCTTGAACTAGTTGTTGTTTGAAATTGATGTGGGAGGTGGAACTTGATTTGCATGCGATCAAGGGAAGCCGAACACAAATTGGGGTGGAAGGATATTTCAACACAGCAGTGTCATTAAAAAGGATTTTCCCATTCAGATGTTTGGTCAGTTTTCCAATAGAAATCAGATTAAATTTAAAACTTGGAACAAACAAAACATCATCTAAGATTAAGTTTCTATTTATTTTGACACTGCCTATAATCTTGACAGTTTGGGGATGACCATCTGGCATACCTATTGTGTGTGCTTTTCCTAAGACTTTGTGATCTAAGAACTTATTTAAGTCACAACACATGTGATCCCTAGCCCCACTATCCTAAATCCATCTCTTAGATAAATGATTTAAAGTATCTGTGGAATTCATTGCAACCTTTTGTGCTCCTAGGACATGTTGTGAATATTCATTATTTAGAGTATTTCTTGTGTTCTCAGAACAGAAATTCCTAGGGTTTCTATTTGTTTCACACAGATGGCAAACAATTTTGGATTTGTCGTGTCTATTTTTCAGGTTTGTAACAGAAGAAAGAGTTCCATGCAACCTGCATCTAGACTCAGGCAAACTATCTGGGCATATTACACTATTTCTAGTTTCAGACAAGCTATTTAAACATATGGGATTGGATTTTCCAAGATATATTTGACCAGCAGTGATAAAATTATCAGGAAAACATGTGACAGTAGTGGTAAAATTATCAGACGAACTTGTTGCTTTTAAGTTATGCATTTCATGTTCAGGTTTTAATATATTATCAGAGAGAGTCTTGGATGCTGTACCCACAAATCCGCAAGTTGTATTTCCTTGCTCCCTCTCTGCAGATTGGGTTTTGGCAATGTGTGACAGTAACTGATTGACTTGCTCCAGTGTGAAAACCCTTGCGTTAATCCCTTCTTGTCCAGTTTGCGTCTGTGCAACATTGGCATCCACACTCGCAACAGTTGGCCTCTTGCCTTTTCTCCAAGACTACGGGTATCCATGAATCTGGTCGCATCGATCCATTGTGCGGCCGGTCTTCTCACAGTGTGTGTAGTAAAGGCTTGTTTGTTTCGCATCCTTGGGTGGTGGAAACTTACCCTTCTTGCTTTCCACCGCAAAAGATGGGCTACTTTCCCCTTTTGCTGTCGAGCATACCGTCTTCTGGTGTTCCTCATGAGTCAAGAGCGAATAGACTTGCTCTATTGACGGCAGTGGAGACATCATCAGTATGTTGCCTTGGAAAATCGAAAATCTGTCTGATAAACCCATTAGGAATTGTACTACCCTTTGCCTTCGAAAAATCTCTTTATACCCCGCATCATTGGCATTCACAATTAGGTACCTCTTGTGACGAATCCAACTCGTCCCAAATCTTCTTGATTTTGGTATAATATTCCCTAATCGTGTCTCCTTCTTGCCTAGTCTCGATCAAGTTCTGGTGAAGGGAGTAGATCTGTGTGGCATTGGATTCTTCGAAACGGGTTGACAACTCTTTCCAGATGAGTTCGGCGGTTTTGCAATACAGAACCGTGTCTCCGATGTCCTTAGGTAAAGTAGTCAGGAGCCAGGCCTTTACCATAGAATTGCTTCGATCCCACGCTTTACCTTTCGACTCTGAGTCTGTAGGTCTGGGAAAACTACCGTCGACGTACCCGAATTTATTCTTGGCGGTCAGGGCAATCGCCATTCCTTCCTTCCATGACCGGAATCCTTTCCCTTCGAAATTTGCGGTCAATAAGGCTCCTGGATTCTCCGAGCTCGCCAAAAACAACGGATCTGAATTATCCGTAACTTGCCCCGTCTCCATTTTCTCATCTCCACTTGTCTCCGTAACCCCTTTTTCCTTGTTCTTGTCTGTATCGTCTGCGGACATTGTCGGAATTGATGGTGGCTTCTTGGAAGATATTCTTGTCGCAACAGCAAGCGAACCGAAGATTTTCTTCTCAAGCTTTCACCTTCTTGTCCAAATCCCGCTCTGATACCATGAAAAAATACCTCGAATTTGTATTGAAAGACAAAGAATCACAAGTACAAGAAAGGTATACCCTTAGTGGAAGGCTTGGGTGAAGAGGAAGAAGGAAGTGGGTTGTTACACAGAGCCGAGAAGGGAGAGAAATCGGGAAAACAGAAAACAGGGATAGAATACAATTGTCTAAACCTAGACATACTACCGAAAAATATACAGACTGGAGAACAAAGACTAAAAACACCTTCTATACAAAACGCAACGCTTAACACTAAAACGTTTAACTCTTAACAGCCCCCCTCAAAATAAGCACCCTCAAGGCTTGTTTTGCCAGAGAAGAGTTAAACACAACCTAAGCACTAACTGATAAAATCCAGACAACAAGAAAACAGGAGGCCACTGGAGACCACTGCTCAGCCACTCATATTTCCAACACCAAGCTGGCTGAGAACAGAGGGATAGGAATTCCCAGGCAAGACCTTCGTTAATACATCAGCTAACTGTTTTTTAGAAGATACAAAGTCCACACGTACCAGTCTTTCCACAATCTTCTGCCTAACGAAGTGGCAATCCACTTATATATGCTTTGTCCTTTCATGGAAGACTAAGTTCTTCGCTATGTGCACAGCAGCCTGGCTGTCTGATTTGAGGGGAACCGGCTTAATCTCCTTCACACCAAGCTCGTGCAACAGTCTTGTGAGCCAACTCACTTCCGCCATTGCCTATCTCAAGGCTCTGTACTCTGCCTCTACAGAAGAAAGAGCCACATTAGTCTGTTTTTTAGACTTCCAGGACAGAGAACTCTTACCTAATTCAACATAAAAGCCACTTATAGATCTTCTGGAATTTGGACATCCAGCCCAATCCGCATCACAATAAGCCACACGCCCAAAATTTTCAGAAGAGTTAAGCATTAATCCATAATCCATGGTCCCCCTTAATATATCTAAGTGTATGCAATGCAGCTCTCATATGTAAATATGTGGGTTTTTGCAAAAACTGACTTAACAATTGAATAGAAAAAGATAAATCAGGCATGGTATTTGTCAAGAAATTCATCTTTCCCACTAATCTCCTAGACATAAAGGATCCTCTAAGGGTTTTCATCCTCTAACAATAATTTCATGTTCATCTCAAGTGGCCCAGCCGTCTTTCTAGATTTATCACAACCAAACTCAGTAACAAGCTGTTCACTATACCCTTTTGCATAAATATCATTCCAGATTCTGTCCTAAGGAATTCTATACCCAAAAATCTCCCTAAACCTCCTATGTCTTTGATTCTGAATTCCAAGTGCAAGTTGTCCTTTACTTTCTTGATCACACTAGCATCATTCCCAGTAAGCAAAATGTCATCCACATATACAGCTAGTATGGTTATTCTTTCTTGGTCTTTTTAGTGAATAAAGAATAGTCATTCATGAACTGAACAAAACCTAAAGATTTAAGGAAACTACTCAGCCTCTCATGCCATTGCCTTGAGACTTGTTTTAATCCATAAAGTGACTTTCGCAGCTTACAAACTTTTCCTTTACCTTCTGTTTTGTAGCCTAGGGGGAGGTCCATAAACACTTCCTCATGCAAATCCCCATGCAAAATGGCATTATTAATATCTAACTGTTTTATTTCCATTTTTTCTTAACAGTAAGAATAATAATAGCCCTAATAGTTGTGAACTTTACCACCGGTGAGAAAGTTTCTAAATAATCTATTCCTAGCCTTTGATTGTACCCTTGGCAACCAGACGTGCCTTATATCTTTCTAGGATCCCATCTGCCTTATACTTAATCTTGTATACCCATTTTGAACCTATGGGTTTCTTACCTTTTGAACAATCCATGATATCCCAGGTTTTGTTCATTCCTAATGCCTTGATCTCATCCTCCATGGCCCTAACCCAATTCTCACCTTTTACAGCTTCATAATAATCTTCTGGCTCAATCTCATTTCTTTCAGCCAAACATAAACATGATCAATTTTATCATTGCAATGATTCAAAAAAGATGTAACAAGACAAATATGTTTCTGATGGCAAGTGTAAGAATTTGAGTAGCAGCAACATAATGCATATCCATGGAAAGTCTATTATAAAGCAAGTTTGTAAAATGATCAAGAGACTTCCCTTGTGGGAGATGCAGAACATTTCCCAGCTGATAGTCTTCAAGGTATCTTGGTGCTTGTCTTTCTCTGGTTGATCTTCTCAGCTCCACATCTCTAACAGCTGGTGGGTCATTAGTCTCTTCAATTTCTTCACTGCTTCCATTTTATTCCACTCCCATCTGTTTTGTGTCTTCTGTCATGTCTACCTTACTTTCTTCTCTGTTATGGGTTGAGCTTCTGACAATCTCATCACAATGGTTAGATTGCTCAATATTTTCAGGCATAAAAAACAAAGATTCATCGACTGGGGGAGCAGTTGCTGTCCCATACTCCTTTCTAAGTGGGTACATATTCTCATAGAATTGCACATCCCTATTTATAATCACTTTCTTGTTATCCAAATCAAACAGTTTGTAACCCTTTTTGTTTGCTGGGTAGCCAAGGAAAACACACTTTATTGATTTAGGATGAAATTTATCATGAAGAGGTGCATTTATGTGGGCAAAAGCTAGGCAACCAAAACATCTTAGACTTTCATAATCTGGTGCTTTTCCATGCAATACATCAAAAGTACGTTTACCTTTGAGAACATCCAAAGGCATCCTATTTATTAAATACACCGCAGCCAAGACACTTTCTCCCCAAAATTCCTTTGGTGAACCACTATGGAACATTAGGCCCCTTGCTATTTCTAAAATGTGCCTATGTTTTCTTTCTACTACACCATTTTGGTGAGGGGTATGAGCACAAGTCATTTGGTTGTTTCCTTTCCCTTTCAAATATTCCATTCCACCCCTTGTTGCCCCTAATTCGTATGCATTATCAGTTCTTATCCTCTTTACTTTCTTCTTGAATTGTGTTTCAACCATTTCTACAAAGTTCCTAATCACATCAAAACAATCTGATTTGTGCCTAATCATATGTACCCAAGTGGCACGTGAAACATCATCAACAAAGGTCAGGAAGTAACTGAAACTATCATGTGTTTGGTCCTATAAGGACCCCATAAGTCTATATGGACAAGTTCAAAGATTTCAGTGGATTTTATTGTGCTAAGAGGGAAAGGAAGTCTGTGGCTTTTAGCCTTACAGTAAGATTCACACAAGAATTGTTTATTTCCTAAAACCTTTTCAAACAGATTCAACTTTTTCAACTTTGCTATGGGCAAATGCCCAAGTCTGTGATGCCACAGACTAACTATATCTTTACAGTTGAAAGAATCTATCACATGTCTAGTATTACAAAGAGTAGAAGATACTGAAACTTGGAAATTGTTTTCATCACACAAAAAATCTTCATCTAAAAGATATAACCTGATGTCATCCTTCCCATAATGTGTTCAAGCATAGACTCACATTCCTGAAAAACACAGCAAGTGTCATCAAAAAGGATTTTCCCATTCAGCTGTTTGGTCAATTTTCCAATAGAAATCAGATTAAATTTAAAACTTGGAACAAATAAACATCATCTAAGATTAAGTTTCTATTTATTTTGACACTGCCTATAATCTTGACAGTTTGGGGATGACCGTCTGGCATACCTATTGTGTGTGCTTTTTCTAAGACTTTGTGATCTAAGAACTTATTTAAGTCACAACACATGTGATCACTGGCCCCACTATCCAAAATCCATCTCTTAGATAAATGATTTAAAGTATCTGTGGAATTCATTGCAACCTTTTGTGCTCCTAGGACATGTTGTGAATATTCATTATTTAGAGTATTTCTTGTGTTCTCAGAACAGAAATTCCTAGGGTTTCTATTTGTTTCACACAGATGGCAAACAATTTTGGATTTGTCGTGTCTATTTTTCAGGTTTGTAACAGAAGAAAGAGTTCCAGGCAACCTGCTTCTAGACTCGGCAAACTATCTGGGCATATTACACTATTTCTAGTTTCAGACAAGCTATTTAAACATATGGGATTGGATTTTCCAAGATATATTTGACCAACAGTGATAAAATTATCAGGAAAACATGTGACAACAGTGGTAAAATGATCAAACGAACTCGTTGCTTTTAAGTTATGCATTTCATGTTCAGGTTTAATATATTATTAGAGAGAGTCTTGGATGCTGTACCCACAAAACCACAAGTTGTATTTCCTTGCTCCCTCTCTACATATTGGGTCTTGGCAATGTGTGACAGTAACTGATTGACTTGCTCCAGTGTGAAAACCCTTGCATTAATCCCTTCTTGTCCAGTTTGCGTCTGTGCAACATTGGCATCCACACTCGCAACAGTTGGCCTCTTGCCTTTTCTCCAAGACTGCGGGTATCCATGAATCTGGTAGCATCGATCCATTGTGTGGCCGGTCTTCTCACAGTGTGTGAAATACCCCGACCTTAAATATGGCAATTAAATTATCCTAATATGAATTAAGAGCCTAATTGCCTAAATAATATTGGTAGGAAAAATAAATCCAAAAGAAATGAAGAAATGCTAAAAAGCGAAAAACGCTAAATAAGCGTTAAATAACCATAGGAGGTGTGAGACCTCGGTTAGCGTATTATAAGGATTCTAAAGGCTTAATTAAGTCTAAATAAATAAGAGGAACAAATCCCGAAGAAAACGGATCCTTAGAATGGATTAAATCACTAATGATCATTAAAACGCGTTTTTCGAGGTAACCGGGAAAACGTGTCTTTAAGCGGGTCAAATAGACTCGTAACAATTTTGGTCAACTAAATAATCATTAATAAATATTAGTGAAGCTTTAGGACCAATAAAATCAATAAAACGAGAGTTTAGTAAAAACTGTCAAAAAACGGAAGTTGTGGGGTAGAAAGTATAAATAACACAAACTTATGTGTCCAATATTGTAAATAAATTTCAAAACCCCCATGCTCTCTCTGTGTGTGTCCGATTTGCTTCCCCCTCTCACACACACTCACTTACTCACTTTTATACACAAAACAACAAACAACTAAAAGTAATAAAGTAACTCCCTCACTCACATACTCTCTCTCTTCTATCTCATTTCCCCTCACTCACGTGGAACCCCCATCCCTCACTCTCTCATTTCTTCTTCTCCTTCTTCCCAGCGACGACAGCCATGGAGGAATGAACAAACCCACACAAAACCTCTCTTCTCTCCTCTTGCTACTCCATCAAACCTCCTCCAAAAATTGTAAAAATTACATCATTGAAATCCTCTCCTCAAGAGCAACATTTCTATCTTTCAAAAATCGAAACAACAACTTTCGTTTTCATGGGTATGTCCCATTTGGTTTCAAGACCACCATTAGAAGCCCTCCTTCTCCTTGTTCTTTTGAGGTAAAAATATTCTCAAAAACTCCATTGTTTTCCTAGCCTTAGGGCAAAACGAATTTTAGACTAAACCCTTGTTTGGTCTCTTGTGTTCTAGCCGATTTGGCTTGTTGAAGGAGTAGGAAACCTTGTTCTTGAACCACTCCAAGCTTCATTTGAACCCTTGTAAGGTAATAAATTTTCTAAACCCTAAAACCTATATTAGAACTTACATAATGGTTAGGGTTAGTTTTAGTATTAAAATGGGTATTGAAATGTATATGTGAATGGGTTGTAGTGTAAGAATGGGTTCACAAACCGGTGAGAATGAAGAAGGAAAGAGGAAGGAGAAAGAAAGAAGAAGCTTGTGAAATAACAAGGTAAATATACTTGTTCTTGTATATCTTGGTAAATGAGTATGTAATAGATTTTTTAGAAGTAAAACATGTATTGTAAAGTTGTAATGCGTT
Organism: Limonium bicolor; assembly: GCA_023374045.1. Taxonomy (NCBI): domain Eukaryota; kingdom Viridiplantae; phylum Streptophyta; class Magnoliopsida; order Caryophyllales; family Plumbaginaceae; genus Limonium; species Limonium bicolor. The sequence continues at coordinate 252,823,145 of CM041782.1, forward strand.
AGTAGTATAAGGTGTAAGAGAGTATAGCATTGGGAAGCCTTAAAAAAAAAGACATTTTAAAACTGCCAAAACAAATTGGGAATTGAGTGTTTAAGTGCAGGAATTTTAAGTGATTGTTTAGTGTTGGTGTAATGTATGGGAGCTTGTATATTGATGTCTATTGCAACAGGGAGAATAAGCATTGCAATGTGAATTAGAATGTGTGGTGAGAGAGTGTTAAAATACAAGGGAGACTATGGCAAAAATTGCCTAGGAATAGAACACTTAGTGAATTAAAACTAGGTGATTAATGTGAGTGTGTAACAGATTTTGATAAGGAAAACAGAGGGTAAGTTGAGAGAGATGAATTATGTATTCTAATACATTGGGAGTGTTAGAAAGCCAATAGAAGAGGAAGAGGTAGAAGGGGAGCGTAAGTGTGAAAATCTGTAGCAAAAGGGCATAAGAATGTATGGAGAGTTAGGAAAGGTTAGTGTGTGAGAATTGGTTAAAAAGGAGTGTTGGACTGGGTATAGATATTGTAGTTGCTTGAAATGAATTGGAATGGTAAGATGGCATTAGGGAGGGAACTATGCATGGAGGAAATAAGAACCCAAAATCTGTAGCAAAACTACTTGGAGAAACTATTGCAAGTGTTGGAAAGGAAGTAAGGAATTGTGTAAGTTGTTGATGGATTAGTAATGGATTGGTGAATGAACTAAGGAGTATTAGGAGGTTTAATTAGTGCAATAACATGTGGGAGTAAGTGTAGGAACAATGGGGAAGTAGTGGGTAAAAGAGAGGACTGAAAACAGAAATTAAAATGCAAATACTGGGCCGGACCGAACTTGCGACCGGACTTGCAAGTTCGGTCGAGCCCAGATTTACAAAGACGGGTGAGCTACTGGAATCGACCGGACTTGCGACCGGACATGCAAGTTCGGTCGGACCAGAAATTTTCCCCGTCTGTAACCTACTGGAATCGACCGGACTTGCGACCGGACATGCAAGTTCGGTCGGCCAGAAAAATTTCCATCGTGTAAGCTACTGGAATCGACCGGACTTGCGACCGGACATGCAAGTTCGGTCGGTCCAGAAAAATTTCCCGAGGATAGCTACTGGAATCGACCGAACTTGCGACCGGACTTGCAAGTTCGGTTCGGGCCAGAATTTTCGGTACTGGTAGCTACTGGAATGGACCGGACTTGCAAGGTCGGTCGCAAGTCCGGTCCTGACAAAAAAAAAAAAAATTTATTTTTAAATAATCAATATATATATATATACATATACATATATGTATACCCATACATATATATATGTGTGTGTATGTAGGCAAGCTAGTAGTAAGTAAGAAAGTAAAATCTAAGGCAATGAAAATAAGTAAGTAATGTGTAAGTGTAGGGAGCTAAGGACTTAGTAGTACGAATTAGTAAACATAGTAAGAGCAATGAATTGAGTAGTAATAGTTGGATTAATCGTCTGAATGTATGTATATCATAGGATTTGAATTGTGAATACCGGAGGCCATTGGGATACAAGTACAACGGTGAAAGGTTATGATTTCTTCATGCCCTGTATCCAATCTGGTTACCCCGATTTGTGTGCTTACTTGATCACCTAATAAGATAAACGCCACGAATCAGACTATATTGCACTTACTTGTGTTTGTGTATATTGTTCTTGGTATATTTCTCTTGAACAATAGTTTGTATAATCATGAAATGAATGGATGATGATATGGTGTAAATGAATCTTGTATTGTACTTATGTATTGTATTGTATTAGTATGATGTATATTGGGCATTGTATTTGTAAATGTGGCTTGAATATTGACTTGTGCTAATTCCTAACTATCTAACTCCTAACTTAAGTGAGTAAATTGGAATGAGTACAAGTCCGATATAGCTTCGGCACGCGTGAGGATGAGGTGACAGGGCAAGAGGTTGGGATCCGATTCCTTGGTTCGTAAGCTGGTCCCGGCCCAATCCCGTAAGGGGTAGATCGGATTAGTGAACAAGTCAATCCCGGAGGGGGGACGGAGTAGCCCCAGGGCCGGAGTCCCGACGACTTAACTTGAGTAAGAGTAAGAGTAAGTAAGTATGTATGAGTATGAGAATGAGTATGTATGCGTATGTATGAAGTATGAGTAAAAGAGTATCTCCACCCGATTAACCCGGGTGGACCAATGAAGCTAACCCGTATTGTAAATTGTGTATGTATTGGGTATATGTATCCGGAAGAAGGTAAGTGTGTACTTGATGGTTATATTGTACTCCATGTATGTAATGAAGTGTATGTGTATATGCTTGCGTAAGTATTCATGTATTGTGTATGAGAGCATGTATGCATGTATGCTGTATGAAAAAGAACCGCATGTATTCGACCAATGGGTCGGCGTACCCTCACTAGTACGCGGGGTATGCGGTTATCATGCTCGGCGAAAGCTGACCCCTTCGGGGGACATTTTTTTTAGTGTGCAGGTACCCGAAACGAATATGGTCAAGGAAGGACCGGAGGCACATCCTGTATATTCGGAAGTAAGTATCGTGTGAGGAACGGGTAGCAAGTAGTCTCTTAGCGAGTATGTATGAACTTAAAGATAGTACATTGTATAAGGACCTTAGTAAACTCGGTATGTAGATTATGTTGTATCATGCTTGGAGTATTGTATTGAATGGAGAGTGTAGTACATTTGGTAAATGGAGAATGCATTGTAGATTTGTAGTACTCGGGATTCCGGTCCATCAGACCGATGCCTGTATGTAGATTCATAGCCTTGTTAGTCACGTGGGTGACTACGGCATTGTATCACCCATTTGTAAGTATATATATCGCTGCGAGTATCTGATTAGTAAGGAGATTGGACGTATGACTGTATTATTAGTAGGGGTGTTACAAAAAAGTGGTATCAGAGCGAAGTATCGCTCTGATGACTGGAAATACCGAGCTTAGGAATACCGAGTTAGGAAGTAGAAGCTTAGGGCTAAGGGCTGAGTGTTAGCATTAGAGATATGCTAGTTAGGAACTACCCGGTGAGTACCGGATACCTACAATACCAGTCCCGCCCGCCGCAAACCCCCCACTCTGTATAACTTGGGAAAGGACGCCAGAGAGAAGAAAAGCCTTCTCATACTCGGGAGAACCCGATCTGGCAGTTGTGAGAGCAATCACACAGTAACAAAACCGACGCGTAGTAGATTCCAAGAAATGGAAGATCCGAGAGAATCCCGGTTGAACAATAATGCCGCACTTAATAGCGGGGGAATAAGCACTCCAACCACAAGGAGGCTACAACTTACAACAGCATGGGGCGACATGCTTAGCAGTCGCAGAACCTAGCTAAACAACCAGCAGCAGGAAAAGAAGCGCTAACTACACGAAATGGAAAGGGATCAGTAATGGGACCCGAGACACGAGTCTGCGGGACAACAGTAATAGCCAAGCAGCACCACCAACGGCATACTAGCTGGCTAAGAACATAGTCAGAAGCGATTAACCCCAAATTACAACGCCAAAGGGCTGCAATACCTGGCCAATATGGCTCAGACAACTACAAGGACAACCATGAGATATAATACAATAGGACTACAAGAGTAGTGCCTAAACAAGGAGGGCTCAGTAACCACCACAGATGAGTGGGAACGAGCCAAAAGGAACGACGCTAAACCGAATAGAATGGGAGTCTCCAAGGATTGGAGAAACATCCCGATTATCAACAATCACGTCAAGATCATTAAGAAGCTACCTAAAGGAGCGGGTATACCGATTGCAGATCAACAAGATCCGAGGAAAGGTCAACAAGACTATTAAATACAAGCAGAAACCACACCAAGATTGGTATAGGATTATCCAAAAACCACCGATACCGCGCACTTGCCAAGGCAAGTGCAGTAAAGACAGAAATATGTAAAGGAACACTAATACGTCACAAGTACATAGTAATGTACGGTGACAGTAACGAAATAACCACAGGATCAAACATCCTAAAACTGAAGGAATGGAACCTTGGAAAGGCCTAACGGCCCGACCACTGTACTTAGAGCATACCAGTCAGTGGGAGGCTAGACTTGGTCAAGACCTCAAACATGGCTATGCTATGAGAGATTCTTTTAACACTGGACCATTGTATTAAAACCCAAAATTTTCTTTTCAAAACCACAACCCTCTTTTAAAAACCTTGGATTTTAAAACCAAACCAACATGATTATGGTGAGTATCATAGAATGATACAAGAGGAGTTGGCAACAGAATACTTCACCTAGGCGTGTGACGAACACTACGAGTGTACCCGTTACGGGATGTGGGACAACCGCACTCCGAAGGAGCTTGCGGGCCCGACATATAGTTGGGTAAGTGGCAACGTATCACATGGTACCCCACGTATGTGCACGTGTAGTGTACGACACACGGGAAGTAGTCAGCTCCGTTCTACGGACCATCAGTGAGTTCAAACCAGAACAACTGGACACCTCAGACAATTCAGCATAAAGGAACTCAGAAGACCCATCTGAAGATAAGGAGTAAGAACTAGGAAGTGCAAACGGCACAGACTAAACAGTATAGACATTGGATATGTCTCAAATAATCTAAGCAATTACCTGACAACTGGATGGAATGCCCAGCCTAAACACATGAAGGCGAATGCCTAATGTGAACCTAACAATGCTCAAAAACGGGACAGAACTCCCAAGAGCAACCCCAAGATTACCACAAGTACACTCCATCATTGAAGGGATATCAAACCTAGTCCTAAGCACTAGAGCAAGAAGTGTAAACAGTCTACCCAAGAACGGGAGACGTTACAACCCAAAAGGGGACGACTCAGCTACAATACAACAAGACGGTACAGAGGACGACACACGTTATAAACATTAGCCGGATGTAACGGCACAGCCACCAACACCCAGGAGCGATCCTTGAAGGGTGTCTGCGTTAATAACAGTCGAACAACCGTAACGACATGAGCACGGGAGCTAAAACGAACACTCGGTTAGGACACCGAAGGGATTTCATAACAGGAAATGCCCTAAAATACTGAGAGGCACCTATTAACACCTGATTGCCTAAAGGGCTCCTATGAACGGAAGCGTGATGCCACGACTTACCATGGAGCCCAATAATATCTCCAACCTATGACGGTATACAAGGAGTGGAAACATGTATAAACAGCTTGCAAAAAGCATAGCTTGCAGCAATACGGCTCAGAAGTCGTAAACCAATACGTTATATAAACTTAAACGGTTGCAAAACCGGCACCAATTGTTAACAAGACCTACAAGAGATATTGCCTCATACGACAAGAAATCAACAACTGGACCATAAATCCAACCCAACATCCTGAGTGGCTTGTAGTAATGGCCACCTCAGTGTCACTGTCACTAGAGCACCAGTCTAGTATACAGTTGACGGAGTTAAATACCCCTCATGCCTTCTGTAGCAATTGTACACAGAGGCATAAGAATCATGATAATGCCAACAATGGCCTAGTCCACACTTGGACACTACGAGAACCCAAGGGAAAGTACCCCTCGTTAACCGAAGACCACCAAGGTGGTGAAGATGTGAATCCTTAGAAAGGTTTCCATCTATTATAACAGTAAAGCCTACGCATATAGATATTGCCAAGAGGCGATGGAATCAGGAAATGAGATTTCCAAACCATTACGACTTAAGGGAGTAAGTATACTCCTCATGCACCCAAGCATGTGGTGAACCATTACATAAATACTCACATGGTAAACCTTGTCATGAGACCTATGAGTGGCAACAACCTCTCAACCAGAACTTCATTTACCAATGATAGAACGGGACCAGGAAACCCTTGGAGTTTCACGGGATGTCCTGGTAAAATACATACAAGCAAAACTACACAGCCAGAGCCTAAACCAATGCTCAGCACCGAAAGGCAATAATTAACAAAGCAGTTAATGTGAACGCACACTGAACACCATGAATGATTAACGCTCAAGAGAGCTTATGACCCGATGAGTTATCTCATCCTTGGTCAACCAAGATACTTGGTGAATTGTATCACAATAATGAAAATGATGTGAGGTAAGCCAACCTACACATGAAACCTAGACTGAAATAAAACATCCCCACTATGGGATAGTAGTAGTGCGGTATGCTACGACAACCGTCATACACACGAACATGGGAAACCCCAGGGTATTCATACCATAAGGGAATGGTGCCAATGACAATGGCAATGAGTAAAGAGAAACTATCACAGTAACGGAAACAGTAAAAACAATGTTGTATAATGAGTAAGAATACGGTGTGCAACAAGCGACCAATATGAGGAAGTAACAGATAATGACACGGAGTATAAGTACGAAATAACAGGCAGAAATATTCTTTCCCATCACATAAGTGACTTACTGTCAAGCGTTTACGCCTCTGCACTCTGTATGACTGAGTGTTTTGGTATTGCACTTGTGCAGCTAATGATCTAATGGGATGGCTAGGGATATGGAGAATGTAAACCGTAGTAAATCCTCCTTTTCACCAACAAACATGGCATGAGCCAGCTAAGGAAGCTTGGCAACAAACCGTGTGGCCTAAGGCCAAGGAAGCACGAAGAGTGTAAACACACTAACAATCATAAGATGTGAATTCCACTGGAATAAAAGGTGAAAGGAGACTTAAGAAAGTCATTAGGACCGACGCATATTAAGGCAAGGTCATACAAGTAAAGACACTTGTACTGAACCAGAAGAACTGGTATGATTCAGAAACTATTGACACCAGAGGAAGCACTACAACTAAGTAGTGACTTAACCTCGCCCGACAATAAGTCGGAGGAACTTAATGAAAAATCGTGGAAGCACGAATAGCATGTGCAGAAGATTACCAGAGAGCTGGTTATAAACCTTAAACTCATTGAGTTCAAACACGGTAAAAGATTACCGCATTTGTTTAATAAACCTTATGCCCATAATAGACGGATAAAAGGTGATGCATAGTACGTTAAGGATAGCACGAAGGGTAAATAACCCGAGTTATCAGGGTCGCGCAGCAGAAGCTAGTGGGCCCCAGTTAGTAAGTATAGCAAATGGCTATTAATGCCTTGAAGCCTAATAGGCTGAACCAATTAATGATGAGTTAAATAAACTCATATAGAATCCTTGGTGCAAAGACTAAACCGTTGGTATGGTTAAGACCCTTTGACCAGAGTATATTATAATGTACCGTAGTGAAGCTAAACGCTTCAGTTGCCCAAATTGATTAAACCAATGTTTAATAATAACATATGGTAGATTACGTGGGCGTAATCCCTTTTAAGGGGGGTAGAGCGAAAACCGCTTAATGCAAGTTTTATAAATAAAACACATAAAACTATAATGTGCATAGCACAAATGAGAAATTATTCGATGAGTGGTACCTACGTTATATAAACATACGTATTCATTCATATTGAATTGTGGTAACTAAGCATTAGACATGCAAATACCATAGGGTGAATGTACCCATCTTGTAACACCAGTGTAAGAGTATTGGTAAAGAAAAGTAATGAGTAGTGGACGGAGCTCCACAAGTATTGTAACCATTGAAGAAGTAGTACGAAATGAATGAGGATAGTAGATGAATGAAGTTTATGAGTAGTGGGATCGTAAGTAAAATATGTGAAAACAATTGAAACCAACTAAATCTTATAAGTGTAGTATTCCGTAGTTAGAATATAGGAGATGATGGTGAGTAATGGATGAAGGTTGATGAAATGAGCATTAGGACTGAACCATGGAGTAAAGCATTTGGGAAGTAGAGTGAGGATGATTGATGGACTGATTCCATCCTTTGGAGATGTATGAATGACTAGGAAGAGTAAAAAGATAAAACATGAAAAATTGAATTATTTGCTTGTTTGAAACTGATGTGGGAAGTCGAACTTGATCCTGATCAGATCAAGGGAAACCGAACACAAATTGGGGTGGAAAGATAGTTCAACACTGATGCTGATCACATCAGGGTCGAATGATTCTCGAAGCTCCCCTTAAGTGGTCACAAGAATCACACATAGGATAGAGTAAATATAAATGGAACTTGGAGCTGTGTTTTAGAAAATTTAATTGGTAGTGGTGAAAATTTCCCTAGTATGGAGAATGAGGATCTACTAGAAATAGGTACCGGAGAAGATAGTAAGGTAGCATGTGGTATTATTCCAAGGGCAGCGGGACATAGAGGAGTCCCGTGTCGAGATGACCTGAATGCCTGCGGAATTGTATTGTGTATTGCATTGCTTTGGGAATAGCTTTGCATTGTATGTATGTATAAGGGTTGTAATGAGGAACCGGACGGTTGATAGTAATATGGATGGGAGTAAGTATTGTACATGGTATGACAGGGAAAGGAGAAACCTTGGTAATGGATTTAGGAATTAGTAAGGAAGAAGCATGTATGACCGGGTATTAGACACGTAAGAATGAGTAAGCAGTGTAAACCCATAACCTCGAACAACTTTGAGGACAAAGTTCTTAAGGGGGGTAGATTGAAATACCCCGAACTTAAATATAGGGATTAAATTATCTAATACGTAATTAAGGCTTGATGACGCCTAAGTAATGTTGGTAGGAAAATAAATCCAAAAAAAATAAAAAACGCTTAAAAAGCGTAAAACGCTAAATAAGCGTTAAATACCATAGGAGGTATGAAACCTCGGTTAGCGTATTATACTCTAAAGGCTTAATTAAGCCTAAACAAATATGAGGGAACAAATCCCGAAGAAAACGGATCCTTAGAATGGATTAAAATCACTAATGAACATTAAAGCGCGTTTTTCGAGGTAACCGGGAAAACGTGTCTTTAAGCGGGTCAAATAGACTCGTAACAATTTTGGTCAACTAAATAATCATTAATAAATATTAGTGAAGCTTTAGAACCAATAAAATCAATAAAACGAGAGATTAGCAAAAACTGTCAAAAACAAGAAATTGTGGGGTAGAAACATAAATAACACAAACTTATGTGTCCACTTTTAAAATAAAAAGTGAAATGTGTGTGTGTGTGTATGCCAGCCGGCTCCCCCTCTCACTCTCACACACTCACTAACTCCTCTCTATTTACAAACAAACAAAAACAATTAAAACAATAAAGTAAACACACTACTTTATTCTACTCTCACAATTCTCTCTCCTACTCTCATTTCCCCCCTCTCCTCTCACGTGAACCAGCCCTCACTCCCTCTCTTTTCTTCTTCTTCTAGCTCTCTCACGATTTCCATGGTGAAACAAGAAAACAACACAAACTCCATCTTCTCTCCTTTGTAACTCTCTCCAACTTCCAAAAATTATAAAAACCACCATTGTAATCCTCTCCTCAAGAGCTACATTTCATCTTTCCAAAATCCGAAAACAACATTTTCGATTTTGAGGGTATTCCCCATTTGAAGCTTCAACACCACCATTAGAAGGCCCTTGTTCTCCTTGTTCTTCTAAGGTAAAAATATCTTGAAAACTCCATCTCTTTCTAGCCTAAATGGCAAAACGAAAATTAAGACTAAACCTTGTTTGGTCTCTTGTATGTTCAGCCGATTTTGGCATTGTGGTGGTGTGAGAAATCTTGTTCTTGAGCTATCCCAAACAGCCCTTGTGCTTTGAAAGGTAATAAATTTTCTAAACCCTAAAACCTAGATTAAAGCTTGATTAATGGTTAGGGTTAGTTTAGTATTGAATGGTGTATGAATGGTTGTAGTGCTAGTGGATTGAGATTACAAAACCGGTAGAGAGAGAGAAGGAAGAAGAAAGAAGAAGAAAGGAAATCTAGAGAAGAAACAAGGTAAGAATGCTCACCCTTGTGTAAGCCTTGTATGTAATGTAACAGATTTTAAGGAATGGAAATGTGTATGTAAAATGGTAATGTATTAGTAATGTAATGTGTAAGAGAATATAAGTATTTTGAAGCTTTAAAAGATGTAAACCTTATTGAAAACAGATTGGGACTTAGTGTTTGAGTGCAGGAATTTTTATGAGTGTTTTAGTATTGGTATTGTATATGGGAGCTTGTATGTTTTGGTTGTTGTAAACAGGTGAATTGGTTATTGATGTGAGTGTAGACAATGTGGTGAGTGTATAAAAATACAAGGGAGACTATGGCAAAAATTGCCTAGGAATAGAACACTTAGAGAATTAAAACTAGGTGACTGATGTGAGTATGTAACAGATTTTGATTAAGGAAAACAAAGGGTAAGTTGAGAGAGATGAATAATGTATTCTAATACATTAGGAGTGTTAGAAATGCCAATAGAAGAGGGAGATGTAGAAGGGGAGTGTAAGTGTGAAAATCTGTAGCAAAAGGGTATAAGGATGTATGGAGAAGTTAGGAAAGGTTAGTGTGTAAGAATTGGTAAAAAGGAGAGTTGGACTTGGGTGTGATATTGTAGTTGCTTGGAAATGAATTGGAATGGTAAGATGGCATTAGGAGAGGGAACTATGCATGGAGGAAATAAGAACCCAAAATCTGTAGCAAAAACTACTTGGAGAAACTATTGCAAGTGTTGAAAGGAAGTAAGGAATTGTGTAAGTTGTTTGATGGATTTAGTAATGGATTTGGTGAATGAACTAAGGAGTATTAGGAGGTTAATTAGTGCAATAACATGTGGGATTAAGTGTAGGAACAATGGGGAAGTAGGGTAAAAGAGAGGACTGAAAACAGAAATTAAAATGCAAATACTGGGCCGGACCGAACTTGCGACCGGACTTGCAAGTTCGGTCGAGCCCAGATTACAAAGACGGGTGAGCTACTGGAATCGACCGGACTTGCGACCGGACTTGCAAGTTCGGTCGGACCAGAAATTTTCCCGTGTAACCTACTGGAATCGACCGGACTTGCGACCGGACATGCAAGTTCGGTCGGCCAGAAAAATTTCCCGTGTAAGCTACTGGAATCGACCGAACTTGCGACCGGACTTGCAAGTTCGGTCGGCCAGAAATTTTCGGTACTGGTAGCTACTGGAATGGACCGGACTTGCAAGGTCGGTCGCAAGTCCGGTCCTGACAAAAAAAAATTTATTTTTAAATAATCAATATATATATATATAATATATATATATATTATATATATATATATACATATACATATGTATGCCCATACATATATATATGTGTGTATGTAGGCAAGCTAGTAGTAAGTAAGAAAGTAAAATCTAAGGTAATGAAAATAAGTAAGTAATGTGTAAGTGTAGGAAGCTTAAGGACTTAGTAAGTACGAATTAGTAAACATAGTGAGCATTGAATTGAGTAGTAATAGTTTGGATTAATCGTCTGAATGTATGTATATCATAGGATTTGAATTGTGAATACCGGAGGAACATTGGGATACAAGTACAACGGTGAAAGGTATGATTTCTTCATGCCCTGTATCCTAATCTGGTTACCCCGATTTGTGTGCTTACTTGATCACCTAATAAGATAAATGCACGAATCGGACTATATTGCACTTACTTGTGTTTGTGTATATTGTTCTTGGTATATTTCTCTTAAACAATAGTTTGTATAATTCATGAAATGAATGGATGATATGGTGTAAAATCTTGTATGTACTTATGTATTGTATTGTATTTAGTATGAATGTATATTGGGCCTTGTATTTGTAAATGTGGCTTGAATGTTGACTTGTGCTAATTCCTAACTAGCTAACTCCTAACTTAAGTGAGTAAATTGGAATGAGTACAAGTCCGATATAGCTTCGGCCACGCGTGAGGATGAGTGACACAAGAGTTGGATCCGATTCCTGGTTCGTAAGCTGGTCCACGGCCCAAATCCCTTAAGTGGGTAGCATCCTGGATTAGTGAACCAAGTAAATCCCGTGGTGGGACGGAGTAGTCCCGGCCGGAGGTCCCGACGACTTAACATGAGTAAGAGTAAGAGTAAGTAAGTATGTATGAGTTATGAGAATGAGTATGTATGCGTATGTTAAGTAATGAGTAAAAGAGTAATCTCCACCCGATTAACCCGGGTGACCAATGAAGCTAACCCGTATTGTAAATTGTGTATGTATTGGGTTATATGTATCCGGAAGAAGGTAAGTGTGTACTTGATGGTTATATTGTACTCCATGTATGTAATGAAGTGTATGTGTATATGCTTGCGTAAGTATTCATGTATTGTGTATGAGGACATGTATGCATGTATGCTGTATGAAAAAGAACCGCATGTATTCGACCAAGTGGTCGGCGTACCCTCACTAGTACGCGGGGTATGCGGTTATCATGCTCGGCGAAAGCTGACCCCTTCGGGGGACATTTTTTTAGTGTGCAGGTACCCGAAACGAATGGTCAAGGAAGAGACCGGAGGCACATCCTGATATTCGGAAGTAAGTAGCGTGTGAGGAACGGGTAGCAAGTAGTCTCTTAGCGAGTATGTATGAACCTTAAAGAAATAGTACATTGTATAAGGACCTTAGTAAACTCGGTATGTAGATTATGTTGTATCATGCTTGGAGTATTGTATTGAATGGAGATTGTAGTAGCATTTGGTAAATGGAATGCATTGTAGATTTGTAGTACTCGGGATTCCGGTCCATCAGACCGATGCTGTATGTAGATTCAGTAGCCTTGTTAGTCACGTGGGTGACTAACGCATTGTATCACCCATTGTATGTAAGTATATAAATCCGCTGCGAGTATCTGATTAGTAAGGAATTGGACGTATGACTGTATTATTAGTAGGGGTGTTACAGTTCCCCTGTTGCCATGGCTGCCGTACCCTTGGTTACTCACATAATTGACTTCCTCAACATTCTGAAAGTTGGGCATGTCAGGCTTGGAGCGTGTGGTCGTGCACTAACCACGTTCGCCTGTTGAGGAAGTTGATTCATCGCTATTTGCTCCACCACTTTCTGTAGAGCGCTAACCTTCGTGGAAGTTTGAGCATTGCTCTCCAACAACTGCTCATGACTTTGCATCAATTTGTCAAATTTAGCGTCGCCCTCTCCCACTTGATATAAACCAGCGGTACTACCCCCTGGTTCCACCCATTCCCATTCCCTAATCTCTTCGCAAAGAGATTCAACCCCACTAAGGAATTGATCTCCAGGCTTCTTTAATATATCAGCACCAAGGGAGGATAAGATCATCGTCTTGCATTGATGGATCAATCCTTTGTAAAACAACTGAGATAGTTGTTCCTTGGTGAGGCCGTGGTGTGGACATGTGCGCAGCAACCCTTTGAATCTGTCCCAAGTCTCACAGATGTTCTCCGAGCTAGGTTGTCTGAAGTTGTAAATGTCGGCGATCATCTCCAGGGTGCGACTAGGGGCATGAATTTGTCATAAAACTTGGTTGCCATGTCCTCCCAAGTGGTGATGGTACTGGGGGTTAGACTGTGGTACCACTTGCTGGCGTTCCCCGTAAGACTATGGGGGAAGAGAGCAAGTCTGGCGTATTGGAGGACATTATTTGTGGAAGTTAGGCTGTTTGTGTGTTGCAAGAATTTGGTGATGTGGAGCAAGGCATCGTCCTTTTGTACCATCGAACATACCCAATTCCTTTATGCATCGTATTTGATGATATGGCTTAAGTTTTTGCCATTAATCGTATTCGTTTTGTGGAAGGAGAGGGAGGTCGATTGCGGGCTTTTGGCCTTGGTTAGAAGGCCGGTTTATGTTACGGACGGTAGGTGCTGCCATTGTTGTAGGATCTGTTTCTTGTAGGGTTTGTTGTTGCCTTAAAGTTTGAAGCAGGGTTCTCTCGATCTCCGGATCAAAGCTGGCTAAATTTTCAGGAGAATTCGTTGACCGAAGAAGCATTCACTTGGATAACTTCAGGAGGAGCAAAAGAAAATGTTATAATTTTGAAATAATATATGACATAATTAGACTTATGAAAATACAAGAAGAAATAAATTTTTGGTTATGCCGGACGGCGTGCCGGGTGCGTTTTACCCAGCAGTGGACTTCCTCCGAAATGCCGGGCGTATACAAACCGGCATGTTGCCCGGCGTGACCAAAATCGAACATCACTTAATTAAAAGACATTGAAAGGTAAAGGATAATCAAAAATAAATGTAAGAGTAAATAAGAGATTGTAGGAGATTACTCCTAATTGTCCCTCCAATTTGCGACAAAAATATTGAGAGAAATTTGATCATGCCGGGTGACATGCCGGATAAAACCCGTCCGGCATAGGACTTCCTCCGAAATGCCGGGTATAGAAAACCCGGCACAATACACGGCAAGTTCAAACTCGAAATTTAAATTAAAGAATCATAGTATAGGGACTATTAGGAGAGAGAAATAACGAATGGGAGTAAGCAAGAACAAATTTAAATTGCCAAGAACTCAATACTGTAAGGAATTTTGAAAAACTTTGAACATGCCGGACGCAATGCCGGTTAAAACGTATCCGGCATCAGACTTCCTCCGAGTTTGCCGGGTGACAGACGCTCGGCACCCCGCACGGCACATTCAAGTCTGCAAAACTAAGGGCGAAAATAAATTAAAGAATCAAGGAATCAAAAGATCAAAGAATCAAAGAATAAAGAATAAGGCGTTTTACCGAAATTAGGACTTGGACTAATTCCAAGTCCCCGGCAACGGCGCCAATTTGCTAAACGAGAAATTGTTAGGATAAACTATATACATAAAAAATAAAATATAAATTAATCCTACAACTCTACTACGGGTAGCAAAATAAAACCCGGTCGGAGTATAGTGTAAATATATTACGACCGAGAGTATCGAACCCAAGGGACTTATAGAAAATTAGTCCTAATCCGGTAATACCTATTCTAAGACAAGGGGGGAAATTGAAATGTTTTCTAATCCTAATCAAAACTAACTAAACTAAGTGGTAATTACAATGAAATTATCCTTGATCCAGGGTGTGAAACCATCCAAGCATCAATATGAACTCTAAACATAAACACAAGCCTTCGAATTAACCAACAACTGAACACGCCGGGTGTCCTGCCGGATACCACTTGCACGGCATATTCAAAGACATTGAATCTGCCGGACATTGGCCACCCGGCAGTGCGTCCGGCATAGTCATAATGCATATTCTTTCTCCAGTTTCCGAGTAGAAAACAGAAGACTCACTACCTATTAGCAATCCGAGCATATATCATGCCACGAAATGAACAAAGTAATGGGAAATGTGGGTTAATCTTCACTCTCACTACTAACTCTTAATTCATAAGAAGAGTAGGAAGACCATTAAGAGAGTCTAACCTATCTTACTTGGGACTTGTCTTCCACAAGTAAGAATTGCATGAAGAGAAAAAGAGATCAACCTATTCTCTTTCAATAAGAACCTTACTCAAAATAAACTTGAAATTATATTAAGAAGAACACATTATTTTACAAGGAGAGTTTCATTCCCTAACCAAAGAATAAACAAGGATTTCTACTTCACCATCCACTCAAATAAAGAAGAAATACATAAGGGAGAAGGAGATTGGTTAGCCTCAACCCTGACAATATCTTCTCTTCTTCTCGTGGATGGATCCGTAGAAATGCCTTGGACACCAACACTTGGAATGTGGGCGGAAATGGAGTAATGAATGGAGTATAATATGGTGTTGAAGTGTGTTCAATTGTTGCCTTCCTCGGCCTATTTATAGGCATCAAATGTGTCGTTGCCGGGCGTCATGCCGGATCACCAGTAGCCGGCACACGTGATAAATGCGCCCAACTATTAACGGTCAGAACCGTCAATTCGCGCGAAACAGTGCATATGCCGGGTAGGATATACCCGGCATCACACCCGGCAGCATCCTTTTCACCAACTGTCAATAACTGTTATCGCTTGGTCAACCGTGGCGACTCTTTACTTATGCCGGATGGAATCTACCCGGCATTAGGTCCGGCAAGGCCTCTTTTCTGTTATGTGCTTATGCCGTGCAGAAACAAACCCGGCATGGAGTCCGGCTTCAACTGAACTTTTGCCTAGAAAATCATTCCTTGCACAGAAAACTCATAAAAACATAAATACGTACAAATATTATATTTTAACACATAATAAGCATAAATAACATAAATATAACTTTATTTAGATAAATATAATACTAAATCTAGTGCATAAAATATGATAAGTCTGCGGCTTATCAAAAGTCTTAGAACCTTAGAAACCTAGAAACAGCTTGCCTTAGAGCCTTAAATATACAAGAACGAACAAGAGTCTAGATTTAAATTTTGATAAGACGGGGGAAGGGATTCTTGTGTGTTGTTTGACTAAATACTTGGTTGTCATGGATTTTTCTAACTGATGTGTGTACAGAATGGAGAGGCACCCAGAGGAGTTGCTGATAGGGGTCAACTCAAAACCCTGAGAGACTTAGCACTTAGCATGGGCAAAATTCTTAAGAAACAGGAGGAAAGGGCAGAAGCTCCAAAAGATGTGTCCATGAGAATTGCTATGATGAAGCCTAGCACCTTTTCAGGAGCAGAGGACCCATTGATTTTGGAAGACTGGATAAGAGAGTTCGATAAAAATTTTGATATTGCTGATTGTCTTGAAGACAAGAGGGTAAGTGGGGTTGTTTACTATTTTAAAGGTAAAGCTGATTTGTGGTGGATTACAGAGCAGGACAGACTAAACGAAGAACCAAATATCGGGTGGGAAACACTCAAGGCTGCCATGAGGAAGAGATTTTATCTGAAGCATGTTCGTATGCAGAAGTATCATGAGTTTACAGAACTGAAGCAATTGCAAGATGATGTGAAGACATATCACTCTAAGTTCATGGAGCTAGTAAGATTTGCGTCAATTACAGTTCCTGATGAAGCTGGTAAAGTCCACTATTTTATTGGAGGTCTACACTAGAGTCTACAAGAAGCACTGAGCGTTGTTCTAGTGGCTACCCTGCAAGAGGCATACAGTAAAGCTGCAAATTTGTATTGGGTACAACAGAGAGGGAGGGAAGTGCAGGGCAAGCAAAAGAGAAGGTTCGAACCAGAATCAAGTGGGGAGAACGGAGATGAAAGGCCAAGGTATGACAGTAACCAACAGGTAGGCAAGATACCCTGAGGTGAGTCCAACTATACAGGGCAAAGCTCTTTTCTAACTAATGAGGACATGGGGGATAGACACTTTTACTGTAAAGTGTGCAATAGAGATTACCCTGGAGTTGAATTCACATGAAAATTGGTGAGGTGTTTTAAATGTGGTGAACTAGGACACATGTCCTTCGAATCTAACAAGAAACCATTCGGTGGTGGTAGAGGAAGCAATAACAGAAATCAAAACCAAGGAGAAGGAAATAACCAGGGCTACTACAATAGGAACAACAACAACAACAACAACAACAACAACAACAACAACAATAGCAAAACAACAACAACAACAACAACAAACAACAACAACAACAACAACAACAACAACAACAACAACAACAACAACAACAACAACAACATTGCGGGGGTCAGAGGATGAATTACAATGACAGAGGAAGTAGCCAGGGAAGACAACAATAGAAGGGAGGAGGAGAGAATCAAAGTGGAGGCTACAAGAAACAGGGACATATCAATGTTATAACCAAGGTTGAAGTAGAGGAAGAAGGAAATGTTATAGCAGGTACTTTTCCTGTCCATAGTACCAACGCTAAAGTATTATTTGATTCAGGTGCAACATGTTCCTTTATGTCTTCTGAATTTATAAAGAGAATAGGAATTACACCAACAGTTGTGATTGATTATGCCGAGTCTACACCTACAGGAAAGATAGTTAGGTGTGGTAAAAAGATTGTGGGAGTAAAGTTATGTATAGAGGGAAATGAGTTTGGGGTAGATGTGGTAGAGTTTGATTTGAAGGATTTTGATGTAATCTTGGGGATGGATTGGTTGAGCAAAAACATGGCACGTATTGATTGTGAAAAACAAAAGGTGAGTCTGGAGGGGAAAAGAGGGAATATAATATCATATACAAACAAGGGTAAAAGTAGTGGGGTAAGAGTTGTGTCAGCATTAAAGTTGTGGAAGGATGTAAGGAAATGACACCAAGCATTCCTATGCTATGTGCAAGAAGAAGGTGACAATGCTACAATGAAACAGAAGACAACACCAACAACAGAAGAAATAACAATTGTAAGAGAGTTTCCCGATGTCTTTCCAGAAGAGATTCCAAGTATGCGACCAGACCGTGAAGTGGAGTTTACCATCGACCTAGTACCGGGTACATGACCAATTTCAAAGCATCCATATAGGATGGCACCAAATGAGATGCAAGAATTGAAGGAACAACTAAAGGAGTTATTAAGTAAGGGTTATATCCGTCCGAGTGAATTGCCATGGGGAGCTCCAGTTTTGTTTGTCAGAAAGAAAGATGGAAGTATGCGTCTATGCATCGACTACAGGGAGTTGAATCATGTCATAATCAAGAACAAATATCCATTGCCGAGGATTGACAATTTATTTGATCATTTACAAGGTGCCAAAGTGTTCTCCAAGATAGATCTGAGGTCAAGCTATCATCAGTTAAAAGTAGCAGATAAAGACATAGCGAAGACTGCTTTTCAAATGAGGTATGGTCACTATGAGTTCACAGTTATGCCTTTTGGATTAACTAATGCACTGGCAGTATTCATGGATTTGATGAACAGAGTTTTCAGTCCATTTCTTGACAAGTTTGTGGTAGTTTTCATCGATGACATCCTGATATATTCAAAGAGAAAACATGAGCATGAGGATCATCTTTGACAAGTTTTACAGATTCTAAGAGAAAAGAAGTTATATGCCAAGTTAACAAAATGTGATTCTGGCTCGAGGAAGTGTCTTTTCTTGGGAATATCATTTCCAGGGAAGGCGTATCAGTAGACCCAACAAATATTCAAGCAATCAAGAACTAGTCAAGACCAACTAATGTCAAGGAAGTCTGAAGTTTCCTAGGATTGGTTGGTTACTACAGGAAGTTTGTCAAGGATTTCTCAAAGATCGCTAGGCCGCTTACATACCTGATGAAGAAAGCAGGAAGTTTCAAATGGGATGAAAATTGTGAGAAGGCCTTCCACGTTTTAAAAGAAAGGTTGACATCTGCACCAGTACTTGTATTGCCATGCGGGACCAAAGGATTTGAAGTTTATAGTGATGCATCCAAATATGGCTTAGGATGCGTACTAATGCAGCATGGAAAGGTAATAGCTTATGCATCCCGGCAACTGAAAGATTATGAAACAAGGTACCCTACTCATGACTTAGAACTGGCTGCTATAGTTTTTGCTTTGAAAATCTGGAGACATTATATGTATGGTACATCATGTAAGATCTTCACTGATCACAAGATTTTAAAGTAGATCTTCACACAAAAAGAATTGAATATGAGACAGAGGCGGTGGCGGTGGCGGTGGCTAGAGCTCATCAAAGACTATGATTTAGAGATTATGTACCACAAAAGCTAAGCAAATGTTGTAGCTGAGGCCTTAAGTCGTACGAAGAGCCACGAAGAACAATCCAACTGGATATTACAGGAGAAGCTAGTGAAAGACTTTCGGAGGTTGAATCTTGAGGTAGTTAAATCAGGTGAAGCTGAAAAAGAATGTTCTTTAAACAGGTTACGTTCATTCCTTGATATTTATAATGAAATTTTGGAGCACTAACAACAAGATGATAAGACCAAGGAGATATAAGAAAAGGTAAGACATAGCGAGGCAACTGATTTTGAGATTTATGAGGATGACAGTTTAAGATTCCATGGAAGGTGGTGTGTTCCAAATAGTTGTAGTGAAATCAAAGAAAGGCTGATGAAGGAAGCTCACAACTCAACCTACTTGAAATACCCCGTAATTAAAAATAGTGATTTATTAGGCTAATAAGTAATTTAGAAGCTTAATTAAGTATAAATAATCATAAGGGAACAAATCCCGAAGAAAACGGATCTTTAAAACGGTTTAAAAACACTACCGAACCTTAAAGCACGTTTTTCGAGGTAACCGGGAAAACGTGTCTTTGATAAGTGTGAAACATATAGGCTTTTAAAGGTTTAATTACCTTATAATCTGCTATAATTTAAGCAATGTTTCCCACTTATTCTGTGTTTTTCCTAAGATTGATGTTTTGATATGAACTAATGCACTTTATATGTTAAATATAGGAAAAAACCCAGGGAAATGAAGATTTTACATCATAAGGATTACAACCCAACAAACGGGGAACAAATCAGGGAAAGAGACACAAAAATTGGTCGTGTCCGGGTCAACCTGGCCGGACGCAGAACCGGACGTCTCACGTCCGGATCTGTGTCCGGGTCAAGTTAGCCGGACGTGACCCAAACGAGAATTATGTGCCCTGTCCGGATCCGGACAGCGATCCGGACATATTCCGAGATTCAGATCCAAAACCGCTGTCTCACGTCCGGATCCGGACACGATCCGGACATGTTTCGAGTTTCAGATCTAGAGGTTCTGTGTCACGTCCGGACCAGGACACAACCCGGACACAATCCGGACGTCACACAGCGATGAAAAATTAAAACGCACTCGTACTGATAATTGGGCTTTCGGCGCAATTATCAGACGGGCGGCGCAATTATCAGACCTCAGTTTTTATTAAGCATTACCCATACTCAATTACTCACAACACGCCAATACTCCCACCAACATCTGTCTATTTCCTCAGCCTATTTAAGGAGTCCTTAGCCTTCATTTGAAATCGTACCTGACTCTCTGAGTCTCTCCATTACACATTCCTCTCTTCTCCCTCTCTACACAAATCTCCTCTGCGATAAACCAATCCCCCACTCATAAATCGTTCTCCGTAAAACCTTCACCCTCAACCCACAGACAAAACCCTGCTCACGAGCTTCATTTAGCCGCGTCCGGTTGACGTCCGGATCCGGACAAGCACCTGGAGAAGGCGTCCGGATTGCGTCCGACCCTAGACAGCCGGACAAGAGAGGAATCTGCAGAATCATCCCGACGGCTTCTAAAACCAGTTTTTCTGCTAAATCCCTCTATCCTTATGCTGTTTATACTGAGCATTGTTATTTTGTCTATGGCTGAGTAGTCGCTTTTAATTTCGGTTTACTATGTATCTCTAGAATAATTATTCCTGAACCTTTGTGATTTTCTGCAGTACAATAAAGTTATTTACCCTTATGAATTCTTAGACTTGTTAATCTGATCAATTAATTGAGTCTATCAGTTTGTTAGCTTATAAGTGAGAATTGCGGCTATCAATTGACTACAGGGAAAGAACCGGTTAGTATAGAGATGGTAATTCCTCTAAAAACACTAGCTGACCATTGATCTAGACTATGCTTAAAGCGATTAGTAAACAGTGGATTCATAACGAGAGTTAGGATTCGGTCTTTGCTAATTAGAATTCGTGGAGCGGGAGACCGAATACGAGTTATCCTTATTCTAGGGTTTTATTCAGAATATTGCAGAAATCACTTAGGGGAAGAAATTGCAATCTAGAGCGAAGTAGTAAACCGGAATTTCCTTTATCAAACAAAACCAAAAACAAATTGTTTACCTGTTATTTATTGTTTAGTGAACTCTTTTACAAACATTCACCATCACAAACAAAACCCCCAATTCCCTGTTATTTAAAGTTTTCCTTGTTTTGTGTGAAAGTAGAAATTAAACTAGCTGCTGCCTCCTTGGATTCGATACTCAGGGAATACTCCGAGATTTAAACTTGCTATAATCGACCGGTACACTTGCCGTTAGGTTAAACCCCCAGCACAATTACCGTTAGGTTTTACCCCAACAAGTTTATGGCGCCGTTGCCGGGGAGGCACGGTTGCTTAGTTTAATTTTTATTTTGGTATTGTCTCATTTAATTTTGTTTTGTTTTGTTTTATTTTATTTTCCCTTGTTTATTTTCTTAGCTTTGTGCAATTTATTTCTTATTTTTGGTTCTAAGTATTATTTTACCCGATTGAGTTCACTTTTACAACTACTTTACTGTCAGTTATCTGATTTTGGTTTATGGTTAAAACTCGTTCTGAAGGAACTCCTGAATTTGATCTGGAACCTGAGATAGAACGGCTCACAAGAAGAAGTCGCCAGGGACTAGTACTGGAGCCTGCAATTGAACCAGAGGTGTTTCTCAAGGACTCACCAGGGGATACCTTTGATTCCGAAGAAGAAAATCTTATGGACGGTATCAGCAGAGAGAGAAGGATGAACGACTACACTCGTCCGAATGTGGAGGGACTCACATCACCAATAGTAATCCCTGCACTGCCGGAAGGGGTAGAATGGCAATTCAAGACCCATTATGTCACAATGGTCCTAAATGCGCCGCAGTTCAGTGGAACAGTCACTGAAGATCCAAATGTTCACCTCACCTCCTTCCTGCGATTGGTTGGAGCATGTTCAACACCAGCTTCTCAAGAGGTAGCCAGACTAACTTTATTTCCTTTTTCACTCAGGGACAGGGCTGCAGAGTGGTTGAACTCCCTATCTCCAAATAGTATCACCTCCTGGACCGAGCTAGCAAACACATTCCTGGCAAAATACTTCCCACCATCTCGAATGCTGACCATGAGAGGTGAGATCACCAACTTCAAGCAATACAGTGGGGAGACTCTTTCAGAGGCTTGGGAGAGATTCAAGGGAATTGTTCGAAGAGTACCACACCACGGTCTGGGAGAGGAAGTCGTGTTACAATCCTTCTACAAAGATCTTGATCCCCAGAGCCGACTTTTGGTGGATACTTGTGCAGGAGGAAGTCTTATGGAGCTTCCAATCAAAAGGATACAGGAGTTGTTGGAAACTCTCTCCAACTCGGCTAATCAGTGGGGAGGTGCTAGGGCATCTACTGAGGTTCCCCCAAGAAAGACCGCTGGGATCTATGAGGTAGATTCGAACACTCTTTTAGCTGCTAGGATGGATAGCATGTCTAAACAATTTGAGAAGATGTGTGCAATGATGAAACCTCAGTCAAGTGCAGCTGTTGTGACCGACTCTTTTCCACAGTGTGAGTATTGTGGTAGAAGTTCCAATATGTGTCAGTGTAATCCTCAGCAAAATGAAGAGGTAAACTATCTGGGAAACAGGCAAGGGAACTTCTACAACAACCAAAACAATCAAGGGTATCAACAGCAGAGGTTCCAGGGAAATAACTACAGTCAGAGGCCCCCACAGCAGAACACTCAGCATTTTCAGAGACCTCATCAAAATTAGCAAATGCAGAACCAGCAGGCACAGAAACAGCCAGCTAGTGTGAGTTCAAGTTTGGAGGATATGATGCGGGAGTTTATCCTGTCAACCAATAGGAAACTCGAACAGCAAGAGAGCATAAATCATGAGAACAAGACATTCATCTTGGAGCAGAAAGCCTTCAACAAACATCTTGAGACTCAGATTGCCCAGCTGAATGAAAATTTTTCTGATAGACCTGCAGGGGCTCTACCTAGCCAGCCAGAGAAGAATCCTCGCGAATATGCTAAAGCAGTGACTTTGAGGAGTGGCAAGCAGCTTGATCCCTCAATCCCTGAGGCTGAGAGCACTCCGGCTAAAAAAGACAAAGTTATTGGTAAAGAGGTAGAAATCATCAAAGGACCAGAGTCAGAAAATACTCCAGTCGATAATAGTGCACAGAAAGATAGTGAGCTGACCGGCGAAGTTGTCCAGTCTCTAGATCATCACGACGAGCGGTCCCTGAGCTCCCAGTGCCATTCCCAAATCGATTGAAAAAGAGGACCTCGACGGGCAGTTTGGTAAGTTCCTTAGCATTTTAAGAAACTAACAATTAATATTCCCTTTTCAGATGCTTTGACGCAATGCCCATCTATGCGAAGTTCTTGAAGGACATTCTTTCAAATAGAAGGTCATTAGTTGAGAAGGAGACGGTGCAATTGACAGAAAAAGTTTCTGCAGTGCTTAGCAAGAACCTTCCACCGAAGCTCGACGATCCTGGCTTACCAATCATTCCATGCTCAATAGGTAATGTCGATTGTGGTAAGGGTCTCTGTGATTTGGGAGCTAGCATTAATTTGATGCCTTTATCCATGTATCTTAAGCTTGGATTAGGAGAGTGTAATCCTACTCGCATTACTTTACAATTAGCAGATAGATCCATTATCTTTCCAAAGGGTGTGGTTAGAGATTTGGTGTTTCTGTTGGTACTTTTGTTTTTCCCGCTGATTTTGTGATTCTAGATATGGAGGAAGACAAGGAAGTACCCTTAATTCTTGGACGCCCTTTCATGCGAACAGCTAGGACCCTCATTGATGTTGAGGGTGGTAAGATTATTTTGAGAATGCATGATGAGCAGTTAGTCTTTGACATGTCCAAGGTTACTAAACATCCTTCTGACGTACATGCCTGTTTTAGTCTAGATGCTATTGACTCTTTGATGCAGGATATATCTTTGGTCCAGCTGAATTAGATGAGTTAGAAAAATGTTTAATTAATTCTTTTGATGGAGCTCATGAGGATCCAGAGATTGTTGAGGTTGCATTCCATTTATCAGCTGGTAGACCATTTCGCAGGGGTGCTCATATGGAGAAGGAGAGATTAGAGCGAGAGCCTAAGGAGTTGATTCCTTCCATCAAAGCACCACCCACCTTAGAGCTAAAACCTCTCCCTAGTCATTTAAAATATGTCTTTTTAGTTGAGCCCTCTGGTTTGCCTGTAATTATCTCTGCAGATCTAACACATTCGCAGGAGGAGCAACTTTTGCAGGTACTCAGGAAAAATAAGGAAGCAATTGGATGGTCTGTTGCTGATATCAAGGGGATATCAGGAAATTTCTGTACCTACCGCATTCACTTGGAGGAAAACTGCAAGCCAATGGTTCAACCTCAACGACGTTTGAATCCTAACATGAAAGAAGTGGTGAAGAACGAGGTAATCAAACTTTTGGATGCAGGTATCATCTATGCTATTTCAGATAGTGAATGGGTGAGTCCTACACAGGTTGTACCAAAGAAAGGGGGATTTACTGTCATCCCCAATGAAAAAGGTGAACTAGTCCCTCAAAGGACTATTACAGGGCATAGGGTATGTATTGATTACAGGAAATTAAATGCTGCAACTAGGAAAGACCACTTTCCTCTTCCTTTCATTGACCAAATGTTGGAAAGGCTTTCAGGGCATAAGTATTATTGTTTCTTGGATGGTTATTCTGGTTATTTTCAAATTCCTATTGCCATAGAGGACCAGGAGAAGACCACGTTTACATGCCCCTATGGAACATATGCCTACCGACGCATGCCTTTTGGATTGCGCAATGCGCCAGCTACCTTCCAGCGATGCATGACTGCCATATTCTCTGATTATCTTAAGAAATGTATCGAGGTATTTATGGATGATTTCTCTGTGTTTGGACTAACGTTTGATTCATGTTTAGAAAATTTAGATCAAATTCTAGCCAGGTGCAGAGAAACTCATCTAGTACTGAACTGGGAGAAGTGCCACTTCATGGTGCAAGAGGGCATTGTGTTGGGTCACAAGATATTAAGCAAAGGTATTGAGGTCGATAAAGCCAAAATTGAGGTCATTGAGAAGTTACCACCACCAGCCTCAGTAAAAGATGTTAGAAGCTTCCTAGGTCATGCAGGGTTCTATAGAAGATTCATAAAGGACTTTTCGAAAATCTCAAAACCTCTGTGTGATTTACTAATGAAAGATGCAAAGTTTGAGTTTACGCAGGTCTGTCTTGACGCATTCAACACAATAAAGGAAAAGTTGGTGACTGCCCCTGTAGTTATTGCTCCTGATTGGTCCTTACCCTTCGAGATCATGTGTGATGCGAGTGACTTTGCTGTGGGAGCGGTCCTCGGTCAAAGGCACGAGAAGGTACTGCGATTTGTTTATTATGCCAGCAAGACACTCAATGACGCCCAGAAAAACTATACCACCACAGAAAAGGAGTTGTTGGCCATTGTCTTTGCTTGTGACAAGTTCAGACCATATATCATCGGGAGCAAAGTCATCATACATACTGATCATTCTGCTTTAAGATATTTGTTCCAGAAAGCTGATGCTAAGCCCCGGTTGATCAGATGGATCCTACTCTTATAGGAGTTTGACATTGAGGTGAGAGACAAGCCCGGAGTGCAGAACGGAGTTGCTGATCATTTATCACGGATGCAAGTTCCAGATAATGGTATACCAATTAATGAATATTTTCCTCATGAACTAGTGTATGCAATTGGTTTTAAGGAGGACCCTTGGTATGCCGATATTGCGAATTACCTTGCTAAGCAGATTTTACCACAAGAAATGTCGTATCAGCAGCGGAAGAAATTCTTTTATACTGTTAAGCAGTACCGGTGGGATGATCCATTCTTATTCAAGGTGTGTGGTGATGGAATTATTCGTCGGTGTGTTCCAGAGGTGAGAGACTGAGATCGTGACATCCTCATCCACTGTCATTCAAGAGAAGCTGGAGGACACTTCGGGCCAGCCAAGACAGCAGCTAAGGTATTGGAGGCAGGTTTCTTTTGGAAGACGCTACATAGAGACTGCCATGCATTTGTGTCCACATGTGATAGCTGTCAGTGCCAAGGTAACCTTTCACGTAAGCTTGAGATGCCTTTGAATTACATCTTGGAGGTTGAACCATTCGATCTATGGGGGATTGACTTCATGGGGCCATTTCCTTCTTCACATTCGAACCTCTATATTTTGGTAGCTGTAGATTATGTGACTAAATGGGCTGAAGCAGTGGCTCACCTACTAATGATGCAAAGGTTGTGCTGAGATTTTTGAAGAAAAACATTTTCACTAGGTTTGGTGTACCACGGGCAATCATAAGTGATGGAGGATCTCACTTTTGTAACAAGCAGTTTGAAGCCTTGCTGCAAAAGTATGGAGTGAGACATAAGGTATCCTTACCCTATCATCCACAGACCAATGGGCAAGCTGAGGTAACTAACAGGGAGATTAAGTGGATTCTACAGAAATCTGTTAGTTCATCCCGTAAGGATTGGTCTATGAAATTGGATGATGCCTTGTGGGCCTACCGGACAGCTTATAAGACACCTTTGGGAATGTCTCCTTACAAGTTGGTATTTGGAAAAGCATGTCATCTTCCGGTGGAACTGGAACATAAATCTTTTTGGGCATTTAAAGTTCTGAATTGTGATCTTCAGAAGGCCGGTGAGGAAAGGAAACTACAGTTGTGTGAACTGGATGAATTCAGAGAAGAGGCCTATGAAAATGCCAAGATTTACAAGGAACGGACTAAGAGATGGCATGATAAATTGCTTGTGAAACGAGAATTTCAAATTGGTGACCGAGTGCTAATGTTCAATTCAAGACTGAAACTATTTCCGGGGAAGCTGAAATCTCGCTGGTCCGGTCCATTCACAGTTACAGATGTTTCCCCTTATGGAGTCATTGGTGTGGTCAACGAGAAAGAAGCATTCAAGGTTAATGGATCACAGCTGAAGTTGTACCAGGGAGCGATGTTGATATGGTTCATTCAACACTTTGGCTCCGGGATCCTGACTCTTCAAACTGATGCACCAAGGTCTAGCCAAAGACTGAAAAGACGGGCAGCTTGGTGGGAGGCAGCCCACCAGTATAAAACTTCTCTCTATTTCTTTTTACACTTTCCTTTTACCTGCTATACTTTACTTTTAATCTATTGAGAGTTTTTATAATTTTTAGCATGAGCCCCGACTCCCCGATTTTATAAATAAACTCTGCCTGGTTCCACTTGAGTTCTTCTGGTTTGGCAGATTTAATCTTTCAGGTACTTCATTCTAATGCTACACTGAACTCAAGTGTGAGGAAATATCATGGCAATGTTCATCACGGATCAGGGAGTCCCTTAACACTCTTGCTATTTCATTTCTGCATTTTGTGTGTTTGTTTTATTTAATTATTTTTGGAAATGCTTTTATTTTTAAAATAATGAGGTGTTTTAGATTAATGGTTTTTATTTAATAATATTAATATATATATATAATATTATATATAAAAAAAAAAGTTTTCAACGTGTCCGGCTAAATCCAGCCGGACGCAAATCCGGACATGAGACGTCCGGTTCTGCGTCCGGCCATGTTGATCCGGACACACACAAAAAAAAAAAAAAATTTGCGATTGTTTTCTAGGTTAATGTTCTACTGTTTATTGTTATTATTTGCCATGTTTGGATGTTTTAATGCCTTGGTTCTCATAGAACAACTATGTGCCAGAATATGTTCAAATAGAACATGCTGCTCGATCGGTTTCGGGTATTGGTGCATTATTTGCTTCTCTTTTCTTGCTGTTTAGGTTTCTCACTGCATTTGTTTATCGATTAGAAACTCGCAACTTTTGCTCTGGACGACACGCATACTGTCTGTGACTCATGAGGAATATCTCGACCCCAGAAAAACTTCAAGTGTGAGGAAGAACATCTTCCTCAATCTATAACACCAGGGGAGTCTCAGTTCCTTATTTAACGTATTCATGTTCCACCTTTGTTGCATTACGGGCTAATTAATGCATATGCATCCATTATGAGTATAGCATGTTTTGAAAGCTCTTTTCACTCTTTTTTTATGAACAATGAGGACATTGCTCCTCTTAAGTGTGAGGAAGGAAAGACCTTTCCCTGAAAACATGCTAGTTGTTCTTTAATGCCACACTTGCTTTTTGCTGCTCTAATACCTGTGCACACCGAGTGAAATTAAACCAAGTGAAAACTGGAGGAATCTTTTTGCCTAATGAGGTTTGTATAAATAATTTTATGTAAAAATACTTCTTTTTCACTAAAATATGGTAGATTGGCTAGTTGTGGAAACCAGATTATTTTAGCTTGGGATTTTGGAAATGAAGTGAATGTTTGGAATGAAAAGGATAAGGCAAGGTACTCCACTGATCAAAAAATTTTTTTCCTAACAATAGCAGGCCTCGTCTATCCGGTTATTAAGTCTTAAGGGTGCCTTAACACCTATCTACCTAAGGTCTCAGGATCTGGGATAGTTGGCCCAACACCGTTACATGGATAGAGAGAAAAGTCTGGGTTATGGAATAACTCTACAATTCGCAATAATTCAATTGTTTTATATCTCTTGAAAAGAATGTTCATGCAGGCGAAAAATTGATTGCAGTTTAAATTTTTGATCATGAGTGCGTGGTGTTGAAAGGTATTGCGGAATAAGGCATTACTTCACACCCCTTGTCATCCAAAGGTTAGAGGAATGAAAATTGGTGGAAAGTCCCAAGCTAAACTAACTTGTTTTCTACAATCTAGTTTCTCTATGCTTTTACAAAATTGTTCTTCTTTCACTGTTTGTGAAAACCTACCTCTAAAGAGCAAGATTATTCTTTCATTTGTCACTTTGCTTGATTTCCCTCTGCATCTATTTAATCTTGAGATTATGTGACGGTTTTAGAGATATTCTTATTCTTTAATTCTTAGGACAAGCAAAAGCTTAAGTGTGAGGAAGTTGATAAGTGTGAAACATATAGGCTTTTAAAGGTTTAATTACCTTATAATCTGCTATAATTTAAGCAATGTTTCCCACTTATTCTGTGTTTTTCCTAAGATTGATGTTTTGATATGAACTAATGCACTTTATATGTTAAATATAGGAAAAAACCCAGGGAAATGAAGATTTTACATCATAAGGATTACAACGCAACAAACGGGGAACAAATCAGGGAAAGAGACACAAAAATTGGTCGTGTCCGGGTCAACCTGGCCGGACGCAGAACCGGACGTCTCACGTCCGGATCTGTGTCCGGGTCAAGTTAGCCGGACGTGACCCAAACGAGAATTATGTGCCCTGTCCGGATCCGGACAGCGATCCGGACATATTCCGAGATTCAGATCCAAAACCGTTGTCTCACGTCCGGATCCGGACACGATCCGGACATGTTTCGAGTTTCAGATCTAGAGGTTCTGTGTCACGTCCGGACCAGGACACAACCCGGACACAATCCGGACGTCACACAGCGATGAAAAATTAAAACGCACTCGTACTGATAATTGGGCTTTCGGCGCAATTATCAGACGGGCGGCGCAATTATCAGACCTCAGTTTTTATTAAGCATCACCCATACTCAATTACTCACAACACGCCAATACTCCCACCAACATCTGTCTATTTCCTCAGCCTATTTAAGGAGTCCTTAGCCTTTATTTGAAATCGTACCTGACTCTCTGAGTCTCTCCATTACACATTCCTCTCTTCTCCCTCTCTACACAAATCTCCTCTGCGATAAACCAATCCCCCACTCATAAATCGTTCTCCGTAAAACCTTCACCCTCAACCCACAGACAAAACCCTGCTCACGAGCTTCATTTAGCCGCGTCCGGTTGACGTCCGGATCCGGACAAGCACCTGGAGAAGGCGTCCGGATTGCGTCCGACCCTAGACAGCCGGACAAGAGAGGAATCTGCAGAATCATCCGACGGCTTCTAAAACCAGTTTTTCTGCTAAATCCCTCTATCCTTATGCTGTTTATACTGAGCATTGTTATTTTGTCTATGGCTGAGTAGTCGCTTTTAATTTGGTTTACTATGTATCACTAGAATAATTATTCCTGAACCTTTGTGATTTTCTGCAGTACAATAAAGTTCTTTACCCTTATGAATTCTTAGACTTGTTAATCTGATCAATTAATTGAGTCTATCAGTTTGTTAGCTTATAAGTGAGAACTGCGGCTATCAATTGACTACAGGGAAAGAACCGGTTAGTATAGAGATGGTAATTCCTCTAAAAACACTAGCTGACCATTGATCTAGACTATGCTTAAAGCGATTAGTAAACAGTGGATTCATAACGAGAGTTAGGATTCGGTCTTTGCTAATTAGAATTTGTGGAGCGGGAGACCGAATACGAGTTATCCTTATTCTAGGGTTTTATTCAGAATATTGTAGAAATCACTTAGGGGAAGAAATTGCAATCTAGAGCGAAGTAGTAAACCGGAATTTCCTTTATCAAATAAAACCAAAAACAAATTGTACTACCTGTTTATTGTTTAGTGAACTCTTTTACAAACATTCACCATCACAAACAAAAACCCCCAATTCCCTGTTATTTAAAGTTTTCCTTGTTTTGTGTGAAAGTAGAAATAAAACTAGCTGCTGCCTCCTTGGATTCGATACTCAGGGAATACTCCGAGATTTAAACTTGCTATAATCGACCGGTACACTTGCCGTTAGGTTAAACCCCAGCACAATTTACCGTTAGGTTTTACCCCAACAGTCTTTAAGCGGGTCAAATAGACTCGTAACAATTTGGTCAACTAAATAATCATTAATAAATATTAGTGAAGCTTTAGGACCAATAAAATCAAAAACGAGAAATTAGTAAAAACTATCAAAAAACGGGAAGTTGTGGGGTAGAAACATAAATGACCAAACTTATGTGTCCACTTTGAAAATAAAGTAAAAGTGGTATGTGTGTGCTGGTGTGTCCGATTGGGACTCCCCCTCTCTCACACTCTCTCACACACTCACTCCCTTATTTACAAAACAACAAAATAATAAAACAACCCCCACTCACCTTTATTCTCTCTCTCCCTTTCATTCTCTTCACTCACGTAATACCCCTCACCCAGCACTCTCTCTTTCCTTTCTTCTTCTTCCCATGCGATTTCCATGGTGAAATAAGAGAAACCACACAAAACTCTCTTCTCTCCTCTTGTTACTCTATCAAACCTTCTCCAAAAATTATAAAAAGTATATCACTGGAATCCTCTCATCAAGAGCTACATTTCCATCCTTCCAAAATTCAAAAATAACAACTTTCATCTCCATGGGTATGGAGCATTTGGAGCTTCAAGACCACCACTAGAACCACTCCTTCTCCTTGTTCTATTGAGGTAAAAATCTTCTTGAAACTCCATCTTTTTCTAGCCCTTGTGGGCAAAACGAATTTAGACTAAACCTTTGTTTGGTTCCCTTGTACTCTAGCCGATTTTGGCTTTGTTGGAAGAGTGGAAAGATTGTTCTTGAACCATTCCAAGCTTCACTTATACTCTTGTAAGGTAAGAAATCTTTAAACCCTAAAACTTACATTAAGAGCTTAAATAATGCTTAAGGTTAGTTTTAGCATTGAATGGTGTATTTATGAATGGGTTGTAATGTTAGATTTGTTGAGAGACTATAACTGGTAGAGAGAGAAGGAAGAAGGAAGAAGCAAGAAAGAAGGAGAAAGAAAAACTAGAAGAGAAACAAGGTAATTATGCTTGCCTTTGTGTAGTCTTATGTACATGTATGTAACAGATTTTTAGAAAGTTAAAATGAGTATGTAAATGGTAGTGTAGTGGTGGAGTAGTGTATAAGAGAATACGAATGTTTTGAAACCTTAAAAGACATTGAAAACTTGTCAAAACAGATTTGGGAATGAGAGGTTATGTGCAGGAATTTTTAAGAGTGTTTAGAAGTCGGTATTGGTGTATGAGAGCTTGTATATTATTGCTGTTTTGAAACAGGTGGTGTAGATCATGTACATGAGTAAAACAATGTGGTGAGAGTACAAAAATATAAGGGAGACTATGGCGAAATTTATATAGGATGAGAACACTTAGTGAATTAAAGTCTAGGTGGATAATGTAGTTTGTAACAGATTTTGATAGTGAAAGATAGAGGGTAGATTGGGAGAGATAGTTAATGTAGTTGTAATGCATTAGAGGTGTTAGGAATGACATTAGAAGAGAGAGTTATAGAAGGGGAGAGTAAGTGTTAAAATCTGAAGCAAAACACAACTAGGAAGAACTAGTGTAAGTGTTGAAATGAAACTTGGAAAAATTATGTGTGTGAACTAGTATAAAGAATGTGTAAAGAGTTAATGAATGAACTAAGGTATATTAGGAGGTTTAGATAGTGTTAAAACATGTGGGATTAAGTGTAGGAACAATGGGGAAGTAATGGGTAAGAAGAGGGACTGAAAACAGAATTTAAAACTGAAGTACTGGGCCGGACCGGACTTGCGACCGGACTTGCAAGTTCGGTCGAGCCCAGATTTACAAAGACAGGAAAGCTTCTGGAATGGACCGAACTTGCGACCGGACTTGCAAGTTCGGTCGAGCCAGAAAAATTCCCCGTCTGTAACCTACTGGGATGGACCGAACTTGCGACCGGACTTACAAGTTCGGTCGACCCAGAAAATTTCCCGGTTGAAACCTTCTGGAATGGACCGAACTTGCGACCGGACTTGCAAGTTCGGTCGGTCCAGGAAATTTCCGTAATGAAGGCTACTGGAATGGACCGGACTTGCGACCGACTTGCAAGTTCGGTCCAGTAAAAAAAAAGAGTATTATTATAATAAGTATATATATATATGTAGGGAGGTATACCCACATATATGTATGTATATACATGTAGGTAAGAAAACATCATATTGAGTAAGAAAGTAACTTAAAGTGATGAAAGATAAGTAAACAAAGTGTAAGTGTAAAGATTGTAAAGACTTGGCAAGTATGAATTAGGAAACGTAAGAGTAATCGAGTTAAGTTAATGATAGTTAGATTAACCATTCGATTGTATGTAAATCATAGGATTTGATTTGTGAGCACCAGAGGAAAGTTGGGATACAAGTACAACGGTGAACGGTATGAATTCCTCATGCCCCGTATGCTATCTTGGTTACTCTGATTTGTGTGTTGAGTGCTAATTGATCACCAAATAAGATAAATGCACGAATCGGAGTTATCATGTTTACTTGTGAATATGTAGTGTTGTATATTGATGTATAGTTTCCTTAATCCTTAGTTTGTATTATTCATGAATGTATGGATGAATATGAATGTGTGTATGAATGTTGTGATGCACTGTGACCGAACGTGTTTATGATTGGACTTCTAACTAATTCCTAACAAGCTAACCAATCTAACTTAAATTGGTAATTAAATTGGAATGAGTAGAAGTCCGATATAGTTTCGGCCACGCGTGGGGATGAAGAGACACAAGAGGTTGGATCCGATTCCTGACTCTTAAACTGGTCTGCGGCCCAAATCCCTTCAGTGGGTAGCATCCCGGATTGGTGAGTCAAGTAAATCCCGGAGGTGGGACGGAGTAGTCCCCAGGGCCGGAGGTCATACCGACTTAACTTGAGTATAAGCAAGTAAGTAAGAGTGAGTAAGTAAAGTAAATGAAAGTAAGTAAGTGTAAGTAAGAGTAAGTAATGTATGATGAGTAAAAGAGTAAATAGCATTCCGATTAACCCGGATGCGTAATTTGGCTAACCTTGTGAAGGTAAGTATTGTGTGCACTATTGTAATGATGCCTTAGAATTGTGTGATAAATTGTATATGCATGTATGTTGTATGCAAAGCATGTATGTATGATAAAAATGAACCGCATGCCTATCTAACCGTAATTAGTCGGCGTGCCCTAGCTAGCACGCAGTATGTGAGGTTCATGCGCAGCTTTTGCTGAGCCCCTTGGGGCAATGTTTTTAATATGAATGCAGGTACCCGAGAAGGATGAGGATGTCGAAGACCTAGCTTTATTTCTTTTGTCTTCTTTTGGGATTGTAAACAATGAAGTGCGAACGGTGTACTGAGTAGTACACGGCTGTAGTTTTTGATTAGCCGGCGTACCATGGGGTACACCTTTTTGGATATAGAGAGGATGGTGAAGTGGTATAGATGAGTGGCCGGTAGAAACTCATTATTTTTAGTAGATTGGAAAAGGGAATGTAATTGAATATACTCTAAATACTCGGTAGTCCCTTGATGTAAGCGAAGGGTATTTGTACTCCGTAAGTAATGTTTAGTAGCTCGGTATATTATGTTCATCAGACCGTCACTGTAGATAGTAGTAGCCTAGCTAGCCGTATGGGCGGCTAGCGGCGTTGTATCACCCGCCGGAGTAGTATTAATATTTCCGCTGCGAACTCGTAGGATTAACAGGACAATTAGACGGTAATAGTAGGATTAACGGTTGGGGTGTTACACTACTCCATGCACCCTAGAGCAGACAAGTTGTACAAGGACATGAAGAAACATTTTTGGTGGTCTAACATGAAGAAGGAGGTAGCTGAACATGTGTCAAGGTGCCTAACATGTCAAAAGGTTAAGTTTATACACAAGAGAACTTGAGGTATGTTGCAACCCTTAAATATACCTGGTTGGAAATGGGATTCAATATCTATAGATTTTATAGTTGGATTACCAACCACTAAAGGAGGGATGAATTAGATTTAGGTGATAGTTGACCGGTTAACTAAGACTGAAAGGTTAATACCAATGAAGAACACATGGTCAAGGGAACAATTAGTAGATGCTTACATCCAAAGTATTGTAACATACCATGGAGTGACAACTGAGATTATTTCTGACAGAGATAGCACGTTTATTTCTAGATTTTGGCAACAGTTTCAGAAAAGCATGGGTACAAGGCTAAATCTGAGTACTACATATCATCCACAACTGATGGCCAAACGAAGAGAACAATCCAGACAATAGAAGATATGATGAGGGTGTGTACAATGGATTATCAAGGTTCCTGGTTTGACACACTTCATTTAATTAAATTCTCCTATAATAACAGTTTTCATGCAAGTATAGGAATGGCAACATACGAAGCGTTATATGGAAGGAAATGCAGAACTCCACTGTGTTGGTGTAACACCCCTATTTAACATATTTATAGCAGAAATAAAATACTAAGGCGTAAAGGAGACCATCGGGTTCCAAACACCCGGCACCAAACCTCACCAATTACAACTTAAAAGATTACAAAAGCCACGGTCTGAACCTCGAGAAAACTTAACATAAACATAACAGTAATAAAATACATTAACTCTCCACAAAACCTAATCCCATCCCAATCACTCGTTCTCTTCGTGGCCACCTGTATAGTAATTCGTACCTACAAGATAAAACCAAGCAGCCCACCCCGGGAGGGGTGAGTCAGTTCCCTGGAATGGAACTGGTACAATTCTCCAAAACAAACCTTTAAACATATCTCA
Source organism: Limonium bicolor (assembly GCA_023374045.1). Taxonomy (NCBI): domain Eukaryota; kingdom Viridiplantae; phylum Streptophyta; class Magnoliopsida; order Caryophyllales; family Plumbaginaceae; genus Limonium; species Limonium bicolor. The sequence goes on from CM041782.1 coordinate 252,858,867, forward strand.
TAAATAAGCAATAACTTGAAGTCAAACAACTTAAAACAAACAGAGGAACAAGGCACTTAAAAATCACCAAGTCAAAGATAACAGGATAAAGTTAGAGGTAAATAACAGAAAGGTAAAGTTAGTCAATCAAAAGTCACACCATGAGTTAGTGAACATCCATTTCTTATGTTAGATTCAGTTCCAGTCAGGAGTAGAAAGTCTCAAATAGTCACAAGGACTAGGAATGAAAAGATAGACCCAAGAACCAATAACTCAGAGTGGAATAACACCAACTGGGAGAGATGGCCCCCACAGCCAGATATAAATGTCCATATGGTCAAGGGATATACAGCCCCCTGCTGTCAGATATAAATGTCCTTGTGGACGAGGGATATACAGCCCCCTACTGTTACCGGTGAAGACGCGCGCACGTTGCAAACAAAGACTCAGCTAATGGATGAAACGGTGTCCAGAGTCACAAAAGAATTTACCAAGAATGACATTTTCCCATATTCCCACTAGATTATTAACTACACAAGTGCAATACCATAACACTCAGTCCTACAGAGTGCAGAGGCGTAACCCTCAGCAGTTAATATCTAATGAGACAACCAGATAGAAGGAACCAATAACCATGTAAGTTTCACATTCAAGGCTCAGTTAGTCACATCAAGCTGAGTTAGCCACAACAAAACAGTTTTAATTTGAAATTCATTCAAGCTCAGTTAGCGTTTTCCAAAACATTCCATAAAGTCTGTTAGCAAAAGTATCTGAGTACGAGAAATCATACCTGGTATGTGAAGAAGCAGTAACTAACTCGAATCAGTGATCCCCCAATAATAACCGGAATCGCTCCAACGAAGAATTTCAAATTCGGGTTTCTGGAAAAGTTCGACCTTTACGAGCTGTTTGGGTAGCCAACTTTGCAACTCCTGCGTTTTTCTATGATTTCCTGTGATGATGACTCAGGAACTTTAGGCACCTCGCTCTTCTAAATGGTTACGAATCAGCCTGATTTCAGTATATTCTGAAATTCTGGGTTATGGCTTTGCAGGGAGGCGACTTTGGATTGATTTTTCGGCGGATTTAGGAAGAGTTAGGTTAAGTGTGAGCTATGGTTGCAAAGAGGAGATTAAGGAGAAGAGAATGAAGAAGACGGCACTCAAAAATACCAAGGGACGACGGAGATATTGAAGTCGCAAGTTAGGGCAAAATACTGGTGGAGGTTAGGGACTTAGCCGATTTTTGTGCTAAGTTCCGGCGAGGCTGACGTGGCGGACACGTGTCTGAGTCAGGAAAACCCTAGCCACGTCAGCATTCTACAAATTTTTGACCCTAAACTTCATTCTATCATAACTTTGGCTAGGATGATCCGTTTTTGATGTTCTTTTTATCAATCTTCTTGGTTTTCCATAACCTTTTTATTGGTATAGGTTTCATGGGCTGGTTTGACCATTCTCAAAAAGTCAACCCTAGCAAGGCTTAATAAGCTTTATGGTTTCCATGAATTTATATTGACTTTTATGATTCAAATTAATGTTCCAACTATTTCTAAAATCTATATAATATACTTGGAGTGTTTAGAAATTCTTCCAAGATTTATTGACTTATAAATCCTATTATTAAATTCATAATACTTTATAATAATATATAGTAATCTAATATTTAATAGTATTCTTTAGGGTTAAATAGAAGAAATCCCCTAATTTAATTTTCATAATTCCATATAGTAATATAATAATTTATTATTCATAATTTTGTACAATAATTTAATAATTAATAGTATTATTTATGGTTTAATAAAAGAAATCCCCTAAATTAATTTAAATTAATTTAGGTGTATTTCAGTATATCCCCCTTAAAAGAAACTTCGCCTCGAAGTTTAAAAGTCAACTAGAGACAATAATAATTCCAACGAAATTCTATACCAATCAAATCCTTAATTTCCATCCATTTCCATTTCAACATTCCACTCGAGATTACTCAGAATCAAACTGAATCAAAATATACCAAGATACTTCATGATGAAAACCAAAAGTCACATACTACTGTGTCATAACATAAAACTAAGTACATACACACACCTCTCACTCTACTAATAATGCAACAGGGCATAATCTAGATGAGGTAACGAAGAAGGAGTATGCCAGTATATCCCCCTTAAAAAAGCTAAGGTACTCCCTCGTACCGCTACTAACGTGAACCACAGAAGGATAGGAAAACATCATGCGAATAGATGTGGGTACTTCACTCTCATAGAGTCCTCAGTCTCCCAAGTAGCTTCCTCAACCCCATAATGTTCCCAAAGAACTTTCACTAGTTTGACTGATTTGCCTCTCGTTTCTCGGACCTTCGTGTCCAAGATCCGAATAGGAGTCTCCTCATACCTCAGTGTAGGCTCAATCTCCAATCTCTCTGGCTGCAGTACGTGAGAAGGGTCAGGCATATACTTCTTCAGCTGAGATACATGAAACACGTCGTGTACCTTCCCCAACTCCGCTGGTAGATCTAGTCTGTAAGCAGCTGGGCCCACTCGCTCTGTAATCCTGTACGGGCCGACATACTTAGGGCTTAGTTTCCCCCTCATCCCAAATCTGAATATACCTCTCATCGGAGACACTCGTAAGAAAACCATGTCACCCAACTGAAACTCGAGCTCTCTGGTGCGCTGATCCCCATAAGATTTCTGTCTAGACTGCGCTGCCCTCATGTGCTGCTGAATAACTCTGACATCATCCTGCAGTGTCTGAATGTACTCGGGCCCAATCAAGACTGCCTCAGTAGGGTCACTCCATGATAAGGGAGTCCGGCACGGCCTGCCATACAGAGCCTGGAACGGTGCCATGCCGATAGACGAGTGGTAGGAGTTATTGTAGGAGAACTCCACCAGGTGTAGACGCTCTACCCAACTCCCCTAATCGTCTAGAGCAACTGCTCGCAGCATATCCTCCAGCGTCTAAATCGTCCTCTCAGTCTGCCCATCAGTCTAAGGGTGAAAGGCTGTGCTAAGGCGTAGCTGAGTACCAAACGCCTCCTGCACCTGACGCCAAAATCTGCTGAGGAAACGTGTGTCACGATTGAAGACGATCGTCTTCGGTACCCCATAATACCGGATGTGCTCTGTGGTGAACACCTCAGCCAGCTTGGGCACCTTCCATGTGTCCTTGATAGGTATAAACCTGGCTGTCTTGGTCAACCTATCGACTATCACCCAAATAGAATTCAGTCTACCTCTAGCTGGAGGGAGACCGACCACAAAGTCCATGATGATGTCGTCAAACTTCCAGCACGGTACTGGTAATGACTGAATCTGGCCTCTAGGTCGACGATGCTCAAACTTCACCTTCTGACAGGTGAGGCATCGGGAGACGAAATCTGCTACATCCCTCTTCATCCCGCTCCACCAGAATAATTGCTTCAAATCTTTATACATCTTGGTAGCTCCAGGGTGTACCGATAACGTAGAGGAATGAGCTTCAGAGAGAATCCTGGTCTGAAGTTTGGTCGCATCCTAAGGAACACAGAGTCTGCCTCTGACTCGAAGGTGTCCCTCGCTGTCTAGCTCGTAGTCATACTTCAGACCATCAGTCAGACCGTCTGCTAGAGTCTGCCTGATGCCTTGTAGGTATACATCACTGTCACAGGCTGCGTATATCTCCTCAGCTATCGTGGTCGTCTCTATCAAGGCTATGAGTGAATATGATCTCCTGCTCAGAGTGTCTGCCACGACATTCCCTTTACCTTCAGTGTACTGAAGGTTGATGTCATAATCAGCCAGTAGCTCGACCCATCGTCGCTGTCTCAGGTTCAGCTCCTTCTGGGTCCAGATGTATTTCAGACTCTTATGGTCTGTCATAATCCGGATTGTGGCTCTATACAAGTAATGTCGCCAGATCTTCAAGGCGAAGACTGGCGAGGAGCTCAAGGTCGTGTGTGGGGTAATTTTCTTCATGTTTCTTCAGTTGTCGAGAAGCATACGCTACCACTCTACCATTCTGCATCAGTACATCACCAATCCCTCTGCTTGAAGCATCACAATACACCTCGTATCCCTCGTTCCCTTCAGGGATTACTAATACTGGAGTTGTGGTCAAGGCGTCCTTCAGCGCCTGAAAGGAGACCTCACAAGCCTCTGTCCATATAAACGGGCTGTCCTTCTTCATCAGAGAGGTCAAGGGCTTGGCTAGCCTAGAGAAGTCCTTCACAAAGCGTCTATAGTAGCCAGCCAACCCAAAGAAACTTTGAATCTCTATCACAGTGCGAGGTCTATGCCAGCTCTTCACCGCCTCAATCTTAGCTGGGTCTCCTGAAACTCCCTCAGCTGAGATCACATGTCCAAGAAATGACACCTTGTCCAGCCAGAATTCACACTTACTGAACTTGGCATATAGTTTCTTCTCTCTTAGAGTCTCCAAGGTAGTCCTCAAATGCTGCTCGTGTTCCTCCCGACTCCTGGAGATCAAGATGTCGTCTATGAATACGACCACTGACTTATCTAACTGGGCTTGGAAGACTATCTACATCAGGTCCATGAATCTCGCTGGTGCATTGGTCAGCCCAAACGGCATCATTGTGAACTCGTAGTGGCCGTATCTGGTCCTGAAGGCTGTCTTCTCTATATCTGACTCAGCTACAGCTATCTGATGATATCCGGAACGCAGGTCAATCATGGAGAACACCTTAGCTCCCCTCAGCTGGTCGAACAAGTCATCGATCCTGGGCAGTGGGTACTTGTTCTTGATCGTGACATTGTTCAGCTCCCTGTAGTCGATACAGAGTCTCATGCTCCCATCCTTCTTCTTGACGAAAAGCACTGGAGTACCCCAAGGTGAGACACTGGGTCTGATGAAACCCTTATCTAGTAGCTCCTACAGCTATTTCTTCAACTCAACCATCTCTGCAGGGCCCATCCGGTAGGGAGCCTTAGCAATCGGTCCCGTGCCAGGTATGAGGTCAATGTTGAATTCAACCTCTCTCAGCAGTGGCAGTCCAGGTAGCTCCTCTGGAAAAACGTCGGGGTACTCCGACACAATGGGAACATCGCTCTGGAACTTCGGATCTGTCCTCAAATCCTGGGCATAACAGTAGTAGGCGGTCGCGCCCTTGGACACCTCCTTCATCAGGGATAACATCGACACAACCTTCACAGTCACCTGCTTAGGCTGCATTTGGTATGACACTCTCATCCCTGTGGCTGACTTCATGAGGAGACGATGCTCTGCACAGTGTAGTCTGCCTCGGTACCGCTGTAGCGTGTCCATGCCCACAATTAGGTCGAATCCCATGCCAGGGAAGACAATGGCATCAAGAAGGAAGTCTGCTCCCTTGATGTTTATTCTCAGATTCTTGCACTGCTTACTGCACTTGATCAACTCTTTGGATAGCAGCAAGACTGAGTAGTCATGGATATCCTCTGTGGTAGCATTGATCTTAGCATGAAATGCTTGTGATATGAAGGAATGGGAGGCTTCAGAATTGATCAGGACGGTGGCCTCCACTCCATTAATTAGGAACGTGCCTAAAATTATAAAGTAGATTTTTAAGATTACTAGGCAACTTTTCCAAGGTGGCTAATCTGGATGAATTGTTTATACTTGTGATGACCATTCCATTGCTCTTTGCTTGAGCCTGGTTCAACACATTCAACCTGATCCCTGAGTTTCCAACCCCTACAATGAAGCAATAAAATTCTTAGAATTTCCATTCTTATTGAAAGCTTCATGAGCAACTCAAAGTTTACAATGCTGAAATTGTAAAGTACAAGGCTAGGTCTGTCTAAAGGTTAGGTTTAGACGGCCCGGTTTTATGTGGGTCTGGTTAATGATGGGTGTGGGGGCTGTGTCGGGTTTGATTCTATTCGCCCCATGGTAGATAAGTCTAGCCGCCCCACCAAAAATCAGTACATCACCCGACTTCAGGAGGATCTTGGTAGCAAGGTCCATCCTCCTTTAATTGGTCACCAAATAGGAACTCCGCGTCGTCTCCAAGTGATATGGACACCACTGGAACTCTTCTGGTGATGGACTCTGGCGATTTGTCCTTGTCTTGGTGCATCCCTAGCTTACCCTCTTTTCCATAGAAGTTGATGATGCACACGTCTGAGGTTAGGTCTGGGACGGGCTCATCCTTCAATTCTTGTGCTGCCTTAACTGCAGCTCCAATGATGGTCTGCCATTCTTCCGGGATTGGTGGCACCTCCACTTCTTCATAGCTCTTAGTGGTGTGGTTCCACTTCTTACCTAGGCACATGATCTTCACCTTCATGGTTGAACCATTCTTGAAGGTAGGGGTGTAAAAATTTCCTTCCTTCACACCTAACTCCCTGATCTTGAGGATCAATGCATACTGGACTGCTGGGGTCAAGTACTCTCGTAGTAAGATCATCCCGGGTCTCAATACCTCACACTTCTCTGGTGGGTGTGGTTTGGCTTCAAAGGGGATGTTGGGTGTGGAAAATGGCAAAATAGGAAAGCAAATATCGAAAGAAGGTGAACTCGGGTCATCACTTACTGCCTCGACACGGTCCACCAGGTTAAGAATCGGTGCCTTGCCCGGCCTTTGAGGGTAGTTCTATCCCGGCCTCTATCGATGGTTCTAGGCAGGGCGGCTGGTAGATGGTCGAGCACCTCCTGTGCCACCTCGACCTCCTCCAGTAGTATTAGCAGCTGGGGCTCTAGCGGTAGTCCTGGTGGCTGGCTTGTAGTTCCAAGAATCTGGGTTCTTGTGGCATTCGAATCCCATATGCCCCTTCTTACCACAGTAGTTGCATTCCACCAGATTTCCTTTACAATCCTTGCCCGGGTGGTCCTTTTTGCACCACTTGCAGAAGTATCTTCTTACCGGTCTATTTCCTGTTTTAGTTCAATGTTAGTAATGTAATAGCTCAATGTAACTACAATATAGGTTCTAGTTTATCTCACCCCTAGGTGGCTGGGAGCGGAGTGGCTCAGCATCAGTATGTGAGGGGACCATGGCCTTCTCATTCCTCCCCTTGAAGAATTTTCCCTTCCTCTCGTAGTTCTGGGAAAAGTTTCCTCCATTCCCTCTTCCATCATCCCCCTTCCTCTTGCCTAGCACAGAGTCCTGGTAGGCAATGGTGGTCTCGCAGTCAAGCGCGCCATCCGCTAGCTCCTGTCGTGACAATATGTGTTGGTGGGGAAATCTTTGCATACCAGAAATTCTAAATCATGTTCCATACCTGTAAGGTCATCCCTCTGGTGGAACCGATCATAGTCATGATCCTGAAGTTCAAGCCGATATGGAATTTGTCCACCAGATACCTCGGAGCGTAAGCTCCCTCTCCAATAACAGCAAGCAGCTCCACAAATTTGTTATAATACTCAGCAACAGAGGAAGTCCCTTGCTTCAGCTACTCAAACTCACTCATCATCCTCTTCTGTAGGTAGGATGGATAGAACTTGGCTCTCAAGGCCACCAGGAATGCTTGGAAGTCAAAATTCACCTGGGCAGTCAGCTCAGCTCTGGCAATCTGCCACCATCGATGCGCGGGTCCCTGGAGGAAGTAGGCCGCTATGTCCACTTGGCGATTCGCTGGAACGTGTAGAGAGGTGAAGATTTTCTGCATCTCGTCGATGTATTTCTCTAAGGTCTTCGGTTCAGGTTGGCCTTCGTAGATTGGAGGACGTAGATCGTTGACCGCCTTCAGCCAGTTGAACTCCCGGTGACCGTTAGGTGGTGGCGGTGGCGGTTGTGGGATTTGAGCCTGCTGCTGAGCTAATGCAGCCGTCACAATCTGCGCTATGACCTCTGGGGTGACAGCGTCGGGTCCATAGCCTCTTGAGGGACCAGCTTCTCTTCCTCCTCTTCGAGACATTTAGCTGGTATTGACGGTTTTGTTACTCATAAGGTGTATTGTTAAGTCTAGATATCTATGTAGTAAAGTATGTAATATTTATAACGTCCTAGGGACGGTTGGTAGATACATGAAGTGAAGTGTAAGTAGTAAATTAAGTATGGCGTAAGGGTCACATGCCTTTTTGGAATTCACACTTCCCAATTCTACCCCAATTCCCCACTTTCAAGTGCACCTATATTCTAAGTGTTTCACTCGACTTGTTTTCTCGGGTTCAGAGCGTAACTACGCTCTGATACCATTTCCTGTGATGCCCCTATTTAACATATTTATAGCGGAAATAAAATACTAAAGGCGTAACAGACCATCGGGTTCTAAACACCCGGCACCAAACCTCACCAATTACAACTTAAAAGATTACAAAAGCCACGGTCTGAACCTCGAGAAAACTTAACATAAACATAACAGTAATAAAATACATTAACTCTCCACAAAACCTAATCCCATCCCAATCACTCGTTCTCTTCGTGGCCACCTGTATAATAATTCGTACCTGCAAGATAAAACCAAGTAGCCCACCCTGGGAGGGGTGAGTCAGTTCCCTGGAATGGAACTGGTACGATTCTCCAAAACAAACCTTTAAACATATCTCTTAAATAAGCAATAACTTGAAGTCAAACAACTTAAAACAAAACAGGGGAACAAGACACTTAAAAATCACCAAGTCAAAGATAACAGGATAAGGTTAGAGGTAAATAACAGAAAGGTAAAGTTAGTCAATCAAAAGTCACACCATGAGTTAGTGAACATCCATTGCTTATGTTAGATTCAGTTCCAGTCAGGAGTAGAAAGTCTCAAATAGTTACAAGGACTAGGAATGAAAAGATAGATCCAAGAACCAATAACTCAATAATGGAATAACACCAACTGGGAGAGATGGCCCCCACAGCCAGATATAAATGTCCATATGGACAAGGGATATACAACCCTCTGCTGTCAGATATAAACATCCTTGTGGATGAGGGATATACAGCCCCCTGCTGTCAGATATAAATATCCTTATGGACGAGGGATATACAGCCCCCTGTTGTTACCGGTGAAGACGCGTGCACGTCGCAACAAAAGACTCAGCTCATGGATGAAACGGTATCCAGAGTCACAAGAAGAATTTACCAAGAATGATATTTTTTCATATTCCCACTAGATTATTAACTGCACAAGTGCAATACCAAAATACTCAGTCCTACAGAGTGCAGAGGCGTAAACCCTCAGCAGTTAATATATAATGAGACAACCAGATAGAAGGAACCAATAACCATGTAAGTTTCACATTCAAGGCTTAGTTAGTCACATCAAGCTGAGTTAGCCACACAAACAGTTTCCTTTTGAAATCCATTCAAGCTCAGTTTGAGTTTTCCAAAACATTCCATAAAGTCCGTTAGCAAAAGTATCTGAGTACGAGAAATCGTACCTGGTATGTGAAGAAGCAGTAACTAACTCGAATGAGTGATCCCTCAATAATAACCGGAATCGCGCCAACGAAGAATTTTGAATTCGGGTTTCTGGAAATATTCGACCTTTACGAGCTGTTTGGGTAGCCAACTTCTCAACTCTTGCGTTTTTCTTTGATTTCATGTGATGACGACTCAGGAACTTTAGGCACCTCGCTCTTCCAAATGGTTACGAATCAGCCTGATTTCAGTATGTTATGAAATTCTGGGTTACGGATTTGTAGGGAGGCGAATTTGGATTGATTTTCCGGCGGATTTAGGAAGAGTTAGGTTAAGTGTGAGCTATGGTTGCAAAGAGGAGATTAAGGAGAAGAGAATGAAGAAGAAGGCACTCAAAAATACCAAGGGATGGCGGAGATATTGAAGTCACAACTTAGGGCAAAATACTGGTGGAGGTTAGGGACTTAGCCGATTTTTGTGCTAAGTTCCGGCGAGGCTGACGTGGCGGACACGTGTCTGAGTCAGGAAAACCCTAGCCACGTCAGCATCCTACAAATGTTTGACCCTAAACTTCATTCTATCATAACTTTGGCTAGGATGATCCGTTTTTGACGTTCTTTTTATCAATCTTCTTGGTTTTCCATAATCTTTTTATTGGTATAGGTTTCATTGGCTGGTTTGACCATTCTCAAAAAGTCAACCCTAGCAAAGCTTAATAAGCTTTATGGTTTCCATGATTTTATATTGACTTTTATGATTCAAATTAATGTTCCAACTATTTCTAAAATCTTTATAATATACTTGGAGTATTTAGAAATTCTTTCAAGATTTATTGACTTATAAATCCTATTATTAAATTCATAATACTATATAATAATATATAGTAATCTAATATTTAATAATATTCTTTAGGGTTAAATAGAAGAAATCCCCTAATTTAATTTTCATAATTCCATATAGTAATATAATAATTTATTATTCATAATTCCACACAATAATTTAATAATTAATAGTATTATTTATGGTTTAATAAAAGAAATCCCCTAAATTAATTTAAAATAATTTAGGGGTATTTCAGTTGGACTGATTCAAGAGAACCAACAATGATTGGACCAGAACTGACAGAGGAGATGAGTCAGCAAGTTAGGAATATACAACAAAGAGAGAAGGCTACTCAAGACAGACAGAAATCCTATGCTGATTTGAAAAGGAGACCACTCGAGTTTGAGGTTGGTGACAAGGTATTTCTAAAGGTATCACCTACCAAAAGTGTAGTATGTTTCGGGAAGAAAGGTAAGTTAGCACCTAAGTGCATTGGTCCTTATGAGATTTTGGAAAAGGTAGGAAAATTAGCTTACAGATTAACTTTACCATAGAACTGGACAAGGTGCATAACATCTTCCATGTGTCACAATTGAAAAGATATATACCAGATGAATCTCATGTGCTACAGACAAAAGAAGTGGAATTACAACCTAATTTATCTAACGAGGAGCAACCAATCAGGATTTTGGATCACAAGACAAGAGAAACTCGGGGAAACATTGGAACTTGTTAAGGTGCTATGGACACATCTTGGAGTTGAGGAAGCCACCTGGGAACTTGAGAGTAAGACGAGGGAGTAATACCCATATATATTTGGCTAAGGTTAGTAATCAAAGTTTCAGGGGAAACTTTATTTTAAGAGGAAAGGAAGGTTAAGCAAAGTATGAGAGTGGAAATCATAGGTTTGATACGAGGTGATATGGTTGATATATTTATCATTACTTGCCTAAGATGCTACGCTTTGATTGATGTTGATTACTTAACATGATTATGTGGAATAGATGAATGTGCACTTGTGGTTATTTATCTTTATGTGGTAATGTTACTTATGGAATTTATACACTAGTGGTGAATGTTTTATGGTATTATTGAGTTTTTGTGATAAGCTTAAGCTTCAAGGACGAAGCTTTGTTTAAGGAGGGGAGGATGAAATACCCCAAGTTAGAAAGAAGCCCTAATTCCTGGAAGTCCCGGAAACGCTAGAAACCCTAATTTCCAGAAGTCCCGGAAATGTAGAAACCCTAGTTCTCGGAAGTCCCGAAAGTTCCGGAAATCATGGAAATGGCCTTAAAACCCCTAGAAAAGCATTGGAAACATAATAAAACTCTAGGAAACCCTAGTAACTCAAGATGGAAAACCTTTGAATTCCTTAGAAGACCTGGTAAATTCCTAGTAACCTGAAATGCTCCCATAACTAGTTTCACTTTTCTCCTTAAGAAACACCTTAGGCAGCGTGTTAAGCACGAGATAACGACCTAGTTGAGGTAAGAACGAGGTGGAGACCAAGTAGGTAGTATGCATGAGGTGGCAACCTAGTAACTTAAGCACGAGGTGTCGGGAAGCACGAGGTGTCATGAAATGATTGGTTAACATGCTATCCAATAGGATCCACACAAGCTAGCAAGAAAGTAGGTGTCATGAGGTCATTGGTTAGGTTTATATCAAAGAAAAACAACATGTTCCTTAATTACACTTAAAACATCTTAATTCCTTTTGCACCCTTAAGTGGCACCTTAAATGAGTTACAACCTGAAGTGTATCCACTCCCATTTACACTTACACATTATTTAAAAATGATGCCAAACCTATCCTAGCAAGGAGGCAGCCAAACAAGCCAAATAAGGCCTTAAGAACTTCGGCCACCTTTAATGCCATATATTACATGTCATGATTTGTTTTCAGCCCTTGATGACTAACCCTTGGCAGACCTCACCTGAGCTTCATCACCACTTATGTGTCCTCGTTAAACACAGCCAAACTCATAGCCAATGGGAGAAGAAAGAGTGTTAGGTGATGTGTCATCCTTATATGTCTTACCTTAGTCTTAAGACTTCTTTCCTTTGCCTATAAGAGGGAAGCCATGACCTGGGCTTCTACTAGATATCAATCATCTTCTACTACCTCCATAAACACAGAGAAACTAAAATTAAAAGGTAGAAAAAGCCAGCCAACCAAGAACTCCAAAACATAAGCCAAAGAACCTAGACAGTGCTGAAGCTGTGTAGAAGTGGGGAATTTTGGAGGTGTTCCCAGGCTAATTTTTGAAGATATTGGATTCCCCTTTTATCTAATTGAAGTTCCTAACTCGTGGTCAAAATAAATGGCAAGAAGGAGCCAGGTAGTTCTTGTGCTCCACCATTCTTTCCTCATGTGTCAATTCTGTAGATGTTTTCTGTTTGAGTTATTTTCGGCAGCTTAGTTTGCGTGTCGCTTCTAAATATTTTAATGGCGTGAAATTTGACTCTTCATTGGTGATTTTGATATAAAATAGGCCACGAGAGGATCTAGGAAACTTGGTGAACAAACCATGAATTCTTGATGTTAATTTCTGTGAATTTGGTGCTTTAACTTGGAGCCAGCTTGGTGTGTGATCTTCGTGATCAGCTTCCGTGGTTTTTTAGCTAAAAATGACGAGTAATTAACCCTATAAAATATTATAGTTCGTGGGTAAGTTCTCCAGTTGATTTATCTTTAAGACCTTTCTGTTTTCTATTGAAATTATGAAGATGTTTTGGAAGGTATCTTGCTTTGGTTTTGTGGAAAAATACTCATAAGATATTGGTATTTAACTGGTAAAAAGGTGGGTCGAACTTATACAAAGGTAAGACCTTAAACTTAGGTTTGTTTTTTAAGGTATTTAAAGGTGTTTTATATGCGCTTTAAAGATTTTTGTATGTCTAATGGTAATTATGTGCTTTGATTCTTCTTTCTGTGTTGTTAGGATTTTTTGCTAAGGTTAAGGACGTGGTTTAACAACTTAATCACTTGGTACTCACTATGGAATCTGGTTACACAAGTTTATGAGCCCTCGGAGGCCAGACACTAATTTTTCCCACTACTAATGAATTGTGGGCAAGCCATCATGACCTACTCTGTGGGCTGATTACCTATAGGGAGTGTGCACACTTAAAGACATGGGGTGAGGTGTAAATAATTATCCAAGGGGCCGAGGGTCTTAGTGCCCTTTGTCGAAAGACCTATGTGCCGGAGGATTTGTGAAATAATTAATTTGGACTAAAATTTGTGGTGGTAACTTCTTGATTAGTTTAAATCTTGTATTTTGGTAAGCTTAATGGGTGGTATGACTTGTTGTATCTACTTGTGTGTTAATATCCAGATTAAAAGTGTTTAACAAAGATAAAATGAATTTTACAGGTGGTGACAAGAATTACTCAACTTTTCTGACTTTATCTGCGACCCCTTTCTCTGTATATGGTTTTATGGTTGCACGATGATTATATCTGGATGGCTAAAAGGGACGGTGACGCTTCAACCTTTAGCTACTTTGTTGATGTGTACTTAGCAAACAACTTGGGCTTAGTCTCGGGAGTCTAGGTGGTCATTACAAGGAAGCTTATCTTAAAGGCTATAATCTATCCACCAACTAAAAGGCAAGCTAGGATAAGGACCATGACAGTGGAGCAAGTGAAGAAGTGTTTTGCTCTTTTCCAGTAGTTATTTAAGCCCTTTTTTTAAACAGTAGAACTTTTGTAACCAGTTCACTTAGGTTTTGGTGGGAAGATAAGATAAGGAATGTAACCATTTTTTGGATGGGGTGGTACAAGTTTTTTTAGCCTTAGTATCCACAGTAGGTGTGTGGGTATGGCGGTCCCGGAAGGAAAAAATTTGTAAAGCATTCCGCTGTGAAGTTTAAACACTAATATAAGATAGTTGGTTTACCTTAGTAAAGTGTGGGTGTTACACAATGTCAAAATGAAGATTTACTATCCGCCACACAAAACTATGTTGTACCCTCAAGATTTTCAGTTTTTCTGCCCTCCATCCATTTAATGCAGGTGGTAAAGTCAACTTGTTCAAGAACTTCACATTGTTTTCTCTTGCATGACTTGCTTGCATTGCAAGCCTTAGCGTTTTGGCCTAGAGTAAATGCAACATAGATATGCTCAAACCTAATAATAGAGATGACTAGTGTTAGAGATTAGTTTTCAGATAGATATTGTATTTAGCATATTTATCTTTCTGTTAGCATATTTATCTTTCTGTTACACATTTTTAGTATTTTGTTATTACCCTCTAAGCTGTTGATATTAGTGGAGTGATTTTAGGATCAAGAAAACCTCATAACAACCTGTTAAGACAAGATCCATTAGTTTTGATGATAGCAAACCTTATGTTGTCTATCTAATGCGTTTGTCAAGATTCATGATTTCAGATAGACAGGTGAGTAAGTGGCTTAGCACACAAGTTGCAAAGCGCACTTAAGTCATGAGTTGCTTAGCGCGCAAGGTTGCAAGCGCGTCAATCCACGACATGGCTCTTACAGTCGGGCACCTGTCGGCGAGAGCTCCGGAGAAATTGCTAGCAAGACACAAGCAGTCACGAACCAACACGGTCACATATCTCTTACATCAGACATCAAACAACGGACCAACGGAGTTAGCAATGTCGTCAACTACTCAGATTATTCACAACAACACAAGCAACTTGCTATGAAAAACACACGAACAAAAGGTGATCTCATTAATGTGCAAGATAACAGAAAGCAAAGGCTATGATGACATCATTACATAGCCGTAATACTTCAGAAGAGAGCATTTATGAGCATTAATGAGCCAGACAAGTCAGAAAAGTTGAAGTGTGCAAAGTGCGAACGACCACTTGGGGGACGCGCCGCCAAACTTGCCCATTCACATGGCAACGCGTGTGCTAGTGGCTCAGATCAAGTTGGACGAATCTGCAAGTAGGGTGCGGATATTATTATATAGAAGTATGAGTATTTTACTCTAGAGTCAACAACTTCTAGGTGTTAGTTGCATCTCCTAACTTGTATAAATACATGGCTTAATGTTCCTTGTCAGATAAGCCCCTGTACAAGAGAAAAGATAAAGATAATCTGGGCAAGTGTGGATCAGACAGACTTAGGAGTGTGTGTAAGTGCTAGAGAGTTGATGAGATAGTGGGGACTGGATTAGAATATCAATACAAGGAGTATTTGATAGGATGACAGGTCGGGGAACGGTTGGTGAACCGTAGGCCGATAGTCAGGAGAGGGTGACGAATTTAGGGGTTAAGTAGAAACTGTCCCGAGAGTCCGTGTGTGGGGCAAGGGAGGTTGAGTCAATTTCGTGTGTGTAAATTCTCAATTGAAATGTGTTTTCCAGTTTAATAGTTGCCTCTCGTCTATCAAGTTTTATTATAGTCCACGATACGTCAACGACATGTTGGGGACGCATCACGAGTGCTTGCGAGTTTCAATTGGTATCAGAGCGGGTCTCTTCTAGAAAGCTAACTGCTTTGGAAGATGATCAAGATGTCTCATGCAAGCATTCTAGCAGCAGAAGAAGGTTTTGCACCGAATCGACCACCACTCTTCAATGGAGACAACTACACTCACTGGAAGAACAAGATGGAGTTTCATATCAAGTCTGACGATCCAAGAATGTGGAGGGTGATAACACATGGAGAGTACACCTTCCGGACTCCTCAAGGACAAGACATATCTATCAACAGCATGACGGATGAGCAGATCAAGAAGCTGGTATTCAACGCTCGAGCTGTAAGAATACTTCATTGTGCACTACTACCTGAGCAATACTCAAAGATTGCTTCAGCTAAAACGGCCCAAGAGATTTGGAAAACTCTTGAGGTCGCCTATGAAGGGAATGACGAGATCAAAAAGACTCGCATTGAGTTGCAACTCACTCACTGGGAGCTATTCAAGAAGGAAGAAAAGGAGAGCATTTCCGAAATGCATACAAGGTTCACTAAGCTGATCAACGAAATGTTGGTGCTTGGAAGAACTATCTCTAACGAGGATCAAATTTGAAAGTTCCTCAGATCTCTCCCTGCCTCCTTTGATAGCAAAGTCAATGCCATGCAAGAAGTTCATGATCTCTCTAAGATGTCTCAAGCCGACATGCTAGGATCTCTAATGGCTTTCGAGTTAAAATTACAAAACAGAAACTCGGAAAGCTCATCAAGAGATAAAGGGAAAGGCATAGCCCTTTAAGTAGCTGAAAATGAAAAATCCAAGTCAGGAGACGACAATGATGAAATGGTCCTTTATGCTAAGAGGTACGTTCAAAAGGTCATAAGAAACAAAATGAGGAAAGGCAAGGAGTCCAAGGAGTCGGATGATCAGAGGAAAAGTAATGACAAGTGTTTTGGGTGTTCCAAACGTGGACATCATATCAAAGACTACCCTCAGCGATCACGAGAGGACAACGACAGGGTCAAGAAGCATGTCCGACGATCATCCATCAAAGGACCAAAGAATGAAGCCTTCATTGCCGCATGGGGAGAATCTGAACAAAGTGATGACAATCAAACCTCAGACAGTGACACCTCAGAAGAGGAGAAGGCTCACCTATGCCTTGAAGATGTGTGCTTGATGGCACAAGGCAATGATGTCATAGAATCAGAAGAAGAAAAAAAACAACATAAGGTAAACTATTCTAAACATAGAAGGATAATTCAAAAAGCTGAACTTCTAGGACTTATAAAGTTTTCTCTTATATTAGTTGATCACCTAGAGGCATTAGAAACTGAAAAACGATGAACTTTTGGAAGAAAATGAAAAATTAAGAAAAACCTCGGATAAAAGCAAGGTGATAAGTGTGAAATTGATGTAGTTTTATAGGAGCTAAATCCTTATTTTGTGTAACTTTTTACGCACTTTCTCACACTTATCCTATGCTTTTCATGACTCTTACTTTGGTCAAGAACTGATGCCAATTTATATGATTAAATCAGGAAATGATGGTGGAAATGCATAGTTCTTCTCACAAGCTTTCCAACGCCGCAAACCGGGAACAAATCGGAGCTCAAATGAAGAATCTGAAGCAGTTAGAATATAACAAAAATAAGGAAGCATTTCTACAAAAAAAAATAATTATTATTAATTGTGAAGTCTGTATTCGCAGACGTTCACAAGTAAAAAAAAAATCCAAAAGTCCTAAAGTTGTGCGCGTGAGTTTTATAAAAAAAAAAATTAATTGTGAATGTCTGCGCATTCGCAGACGTTCACAAGTTAAAAAAAAATTAAAGTCTGCTTTTGCAGACTGCTTTTCAAAAAAGAAAGAGATGAAAAGAAATCTGCTTTTGCAGATTATATTTCAGCACACGCACCGTCCAACTGTCTTCAAACGACTGCACCGTCCTCAAAATCTCTGACTGAATTTTCCTCAGTCTGCTTACCTACCCCCACCTACTGCACCGTCCCTCGTGTCCTCTTCCTCAATTCCTAGCTTATATAAATCATCATCGATCAGCAGACCAGACCCCCACACACCACATACTCCCCCACCACTTCACTTTCATTTCTCCATTTCTAATTCCCACGTAACACACCTTCACACCTTTATTTTATTTTCTTCACTCCACCACACTTCCACTTATTTTCCATTTCCACCACAAACTTCCATCTATTTACACATTCTCCACAAATATTATCCAAATATTGCAATTTCTACTCCGGTGTAATAAAATAGCAGAGCAACTTCAGGAGTCCACCAACAGATGATTTCTTCTACTCTTGTATCTGTTTATTTATTTAATATGTCCGGCTAGATTATTTATACTCTGGGGGATGGTTATTATTAGTTTGTTTTAATTATGCACTTTATTTTACCAGTTTAAATTAATTATAATTTGATACAATTAATGTTATTCTCTCGCTTTTTAATAAATTACATGTGTTTATTAAATTGCCTACGAAATCTATTTTGATCAGATCTGTGATAAATGGAAAGGTCATATTAATTGTTATGTCTGTAGAAAAATTTATTCTGATTGGATAAATCTAGTATTTCAGATGCAAAAATATATTTCTTTTTAATTAGCCGTTTACATGTGTTTTGCTTGAGTTTATATCAAACCTTGCATGTTCTGGTAAATGAGGTCATTAGAATTTAGGATTTAAATCTAAAGACTCTAAAAGGAATTTTTCCAATTTATTCTTAATTAAAACCGGTAGAATAGCATAATTAATCAAACGAGTAAAACCTGAACCCAGAGTCTGTTCTTCTATTTTCACAAACCACTTTTAATATTTTGTTATTTTAATTCTTAACTGTTATTTAATTTCTTGTTGTCTTTATTTTAATTTGCAGAACAAAAACAAATCCCCTTTTTATTACCAATTGTCTAAGGCTAGACTTATTTTCCTCAAGTCCCGCGGATTGATACCTAGGTCGCTTTTAATTACTATACTGCTGCGACCGGGATTTTTGCAACCCGACGGTCTTTTGATTGATTTTATAGGATTATTTCTTAGTATTTAATAGGTCAAATTTACCGTTTGCAAAATGGCGCCGTTGCCGGGGACTTGACTTATATCAAACCTTGCATGTTCTGGTAAACGAGGTCATTAGAATTTAGGATTTAAATCTGAAGACTTTAAAAAGAAAGTTTGCCAATTTATTCTTAATTAAACTGGTAGAATAGCATAATTAATCAAACAAGTAAAACCTGAACCCAGAGTCCGTTCTTCCATATTCACAAACCACTTTTAGTATTCCGTTATTTTAATTCTTAACTGTTATTTAAATTCTCGTTGTCTTTATTTTAATTTACAGAACAAAAACAAATCCCCCTTTTTATTACCAATTGTCTAAGGCTAGACTTATTTTCCTCAAGTCCCGCGGATTGATACCTAGGTCGCTTTTAATTACTATACTGCTGCGACCGGGATTTTTGCAACCCGACGGTCTTTTTGATTTATTATTTTCTAGGATTATTTCTTAGCATTTGTTATATCAATTTTACCATTTGCAAAATGGCGGGTAAGCTCCTTCGCCGCTTGTTTTTTTTTTGTGTCTTTGAGCTCTTTTCTCTTGCATTTGTTTAAGTCTTGCTGTGTTGCTCAACTTGGAAGGAAGCCATAGAGGAAGTATAATTGGTTAGCTGAACTTGGGGTGCAAAAGTTTTAAAATTTTCTGGTTTTAATTGATTAAAATGAAGTCTATGTTCTATGAGTGTTGTAATGATTGAGAATACTCACCATCTGAACCCTGTTTTTAGCTTTGAGTCTCGGAATGACTGGTTTGAAATGGTTGGAAAAGAACAAGGCAAGGTACTCCGCTGATCCTGAGCATGCTTAATTTTAATTCTGATCCAAAAATCGGGCCTCGTCCACTTGGTTATTAAGTCCTTTGGGGTGCTTCATCACCTAGCTACCTAAGGTCCTTGTGATATGGGATAGTTAACCCAAAGTCGTTACATGGGTGGAGAGAAAAGTCTGTGGTGAAAGAAATTAAAAGCGCTTAAATTAGAAAAAAATGTGCAATTGCTGAGCTGAATGAAAATTTAATTCTCTTTATGGATCAAGAGTATGTGGCATTGAAAGGTATGATGGAATAAGATCTTACTTCATGCCCTTGTCGTTCTAATAGTTTGTGAATGAAAAAGGTGGATTGACTCATTGCTAAAAGCGAGGTTCTTATGGTTTTGTTTCTCTATTGTTAACTATGAATGACTTCTTGTTTTAGAAAAAAAAATGAATTGCGCTTAATAAATTGAATTGCCCCCTTGATTGGTAAAGCTAGTAGTGTCTTTGTTGTGCTCTTCCTTTTGAGTTGAGTTTCATTAGCTTGGCTTGGACTTGTGTTTCAGAGTTTTGCTTGAGGACAAGCAAAAGGCTAAGTGCGGGGTGATTTGATAAGTGTAAAACTGATGTAGTTTTATAGGAGCTAAATCCTTATTTTGTGTAACTTTTACGCATTTCTACACTATCCTATGCTTTCATGACTCTTACTTTGGTCAAGAACTGATGCCAATGATATGATTAATAGGAAATGATGGTGGAAATGCATAGTTCTTCTCACAAGCTTTCCAACGCCGCAAACCGGGAACAAATCGGAGCTCAAATGAAGAATCTGAAGCAGTTAGAATATAACAAAAATAAGGAAGCATTTCTAAAAAAAAAATAATTATTAATTATGAAGTCTGCATTCGCAGACGTTCACAAGTAAAAAAAAAATCCAAAAGTCCTAAAGTTGTGCGCGTGAGTTTTATAAAAAAAAAAAATTAATTGTGAATGTTTGCGCATTCGCAGACGAACACAAGTTAAAAAAAAAAATTTAAAGTCTGCTTTTGCAGACTGCTTTTCAAAAAAGAAAGAGATGAAAAGAAATCTACTTTTGCAGATTATATTTCAGCACACGCACCGTCCAACTGTCTTCAAACGACTGCACCATCCTCAAAATCTCTGACTGAATTTTCCTCAGTCTGCTTACCTACCCCCACCTACTGCACCGTCCCTCGTGTCCTCTTCCTCAATTCCCAGCTTATATAAATCATCATCGATCAGCAGACCAGACCCCCACACACCACATACTCCCCCACCACTTCACTTTCATTTCTCCATTTCTAATTCCCACGTAACACACCTTCACACCTTTATTTTATTTTCTTCACTCCACCACACTTCCACTTATTTTCCATTTCCACCACAAACTTCCATCTATTTACACATTCTCCACAAATATTATCCAAATATTGCAATTTCTACTCCGGTGTAATAAAATAGCAGAGCAACTTCAGGAGTCCACCAACAGATGATTTCTTCTACTCTTGTATCTGTTTATTTATTTAATATGTCCGGCTAGATTATTTATACTCTGGGGGATGGTTATTATTAGTTTGTTTTAATTTGCACTTTATTTTACCGGTTTAAATTAATTATAATTTGATACAATTAATGTTATTCTCTCACTTTTTAATAAATTACATGTGTTTATTAAATTGCCTACGAAATCTATTTTGATCAGATCTGTGATAAATGGATAGGTCATATTAATTGTTATGTCTGTAGAAAAATTTATTCTGATTGGATAAATCTAGTATTTCAGATGCAAAAATATATTTCTTTTTAATTAGCCGTTTACATGTGTTTTGCTTGAGTTTATATCAAACCTTGCATGTTCTGGTAAATGAGGTCATTAGAATTTAGGATTTAAATCTAAAGACTCTAAAAGGAATTTTGCCAATTTATTCTTAATTAAAACCGGTAGAATAGCATAATTAATCAAACGAGTAAAACCTGAACCCAGAGTCCGTTCTTCTATTTTCACAAACCACTTTTAATATTTTGTTATTTTAATTCTTAACTGTTATTTAATTTCTTGTTGTCTTTATCTTAATTTACAGAACAAAAACAAATCCCCCTTTTTATTACCAATTGTCTAAGGCTAGACTTATTTTCCTCAAGTCCCGCGGATTGATACCTAGGTCGCTTTTAATTACTATACTGCTGCGACCGGGATTTTTGCAACCCGACGGTCTTTTGATTTATTTTCTAGGATTATTTCTTAGTATTTAATAGGTCAAATTTACCGTTTGCAAAATGGCGCCGTTGCCGAGGACTTGACTTTGTCTAGTCCCTAAGCCTTGGTTAATTCATTTGTTATATTATAATATTTTGTTTCTTTTATTTTTGTTTTTCTGTTTTTTTATTTTTGTTTCTAATATTCTGTTTGCTATTCTGAAAAAAAAATGTGGCAAAGGATTTGATTGACAATTATTTTTGTTAGTTCTTTCTGACTAATAATGGCAAGTGAGGATGAATTCACATGGGAATTATATTATTCCCAAGATATATACTGCTCATATTGTACAGGACCTCATGAGATCAATAATTGTCTTGAATTTCAAGAGCAATTGTGGTTAGAGGATCAACCAGACTACCTGCAGAAGATAGGTGTTCCACAACACAATACAATCATAAACAATGTTGTCGAACAACCTGATGGAGAAGATTTCTACATGAACAAACTGAAGTTCTTTGCTGATTTGGAAGACACAATTGCGGAGTTAAAAACTCAGCTAGTTTTATATTGCAAAAACCAGGAGCAAAGCGTTCATGATGGAGTAACCCTACTGCAGATGGTTCTCTTTCTCCTTCTCGCCACGCCTTATCTGGAAGACGAGGATGCTTACATCCTCGAATTTGAGAAGAAAGAACCACCACCACTTGCAGTATCAAAACCTTGTCGAGCCACACCTATAGAGGAGATGTTTACATCCTCCCAATTAAGAAGAAAGCAATCACACCTGGTCTTCTGCTTGAGACCCGTTACCGTCAATACCTCCTCAAGGACCAGGTTCTATGGAGCATTTATTTTCCTATTTTATTTGTTGAGGTAACACTTTGTTTTGATCCAGGTGGTTTAATCCTGATTGCTGGCCACTTCATATCCCCGTTGGCACCACTGTCAACTTTTATTTTCGATCCTGGATAATGAAGCGAGAGTCTAGCCAAAGACTATAAAGATAGGCAGCTTGGTGGGAGGCAACCCATCACTTCTTTTAATTTCCAGGGAGCATTCTCTCCTCTCTTTATTTTTGCTTAACCTACATTTAGTTTTTGTGTGTTTGTTTTCCCTTTATTAATTTAAGTTTTATGTGTGCTTAAATAATATGTCTAATATTATTAACAAAAAAAAAGAGTCTGTTTTCACTTTCGTAGTTTATTTTGCTCTTTTGTTTTTAGATTGTGGTGTGTCAGCTGGTACTATGCTTCTTGCAAGAGCATTGCTCTTATTTTTCTACTAATGGTTTGTCTGGTTCCACTTGAGTTCTTCTGGCTTTGCAGATTATATTTCTCAGCTTACTTACTTTGTCGCTTAGCTGAACTCAAGTGTGGGGTAGGCCTTGCTACACCCTGAACGGACTCTGGGGAGTATTCTACATCCTTTCACTCTTGATTATTTTATATGCTCCCCTCTGAACTGTTACGTGTAATTTTGTTTCCCCGTTGGATTGCTTGCACAATGTTAATTCTTCCTAAGCAATGAGGACATTGCTTCACTCTACGAGTGGGGTGGGGTAAGCTCCTTCGCCGCTTGTTTTTTTTTGTGTGTCTTTGAGCTCTTTTCTCTTGCATTTGTTTAAGTCTTGCTGTGTTGCTCAACTTGGAAGGAAGCCATAGAGGAAGTATAATTGGTTAGCTGATCTTGGGGTGCAAAAGTTTTAAAATTTTCTGGTTTTAATTGATTAAAATGAAGTCTATGTTCTATGAGTGTTGTAATGATTGAGAATACTCACCATCTGAACCCTATTTTTAGCTTTGAGTCTCGGAATGACTGGTTTGAAATGGTTGGAAAAGAACAAGGCAAGGTACTCCGCTGATCCTGAGCATGCTTAATTTTAATTCTGATCCAAAAATCGGGCCTCGTCCACTTGGTTATTAAGTCCTTTGGGGTGCTTCATCACCTAGCTACCTAAGGTCCTTGTGATATGGGATAGTTAACCCAAAGCCGTTACATGGGTGGAGAGAAAAGTCTGTGGTGAAAGAAATTAAAAGCGCTTAAATTAGAAAAAAATGTGCAATTGCTGAGCTGAATGAAAATTTAATTCTCTTTATGGATCAAGAGTATGTGGCATTGAAAGGTATGATGGAATAAGATCTTACTTCATGCCCCTTGTCGTTCTAATGGTTTGTGAATGAAAAAGGTGGATTGACTCATTGCTAAAAGCGAGGTTCTTATGGTTTTGTTTCTCTATTGTTAACTATGAATGACTTCTTGTTTTAGAAAAAAAAATGAATTGCGCTTAATAAATTGAATTGCCCCCTTGATTGGTAAAGCTAGTAGTGTCTTTGTTGTGTGCTCTTCCTTTTGAGTTGAGTTTCATTAGCTTGGCTTGGACTTGTGTTTCAGAGTTTTGCTTGAGGACAAGCAAAAGGCTAAGTGCGGGGTGATTTGATAAGTGTGAAATTGATGTAGTTTTATAGGAGCTAAATCCTTATTTTGTGTAACTTTTTACGCACTTTCTCACACTTATCCTATGCTTTTCATGACTCTTACTTTGGTCAAGAACTGATGCCAATTTATATGATTAAATCAGGAAATGATGGTGGAAATGCATAGTTCTTCTCACAAGCTTTCCAACGCCGCAAACCGGGAACAAATCGGAGCTCAAATGAAGAATCTGAAGCAGTTAGAATATAACAAAAATAAGGAAGCATTTCTAAAAAAAAAAAGTATTAATTGTGAAGTCTGCATTCGCAGACGTTCACAAGTAAAAAAAAAATCCAAAAGTCCTAAAGTTGTGCGCGTGAGTTTTACAAAAAAAAAAAAAATTTAAGTCTGCTTTTGCAGACTGCTTTTCAAAAAAGAAAGAGATGAAAAGAAATCTGCTTTTGCAGATTATATTTCAGCACACGCACCGTCCAACTGTCTTCAAACGACTGCACCGTCCTCAAAATCTCTGACTGAATTTTCCTCAGTTTGCTTACCTACCCCCACCTACTGCACCGTCCCTCGTGTCCTCTTCCTCAATTCCCAGCTTATATAAATCATCATCGATCAGCAGACCAGACCCCCACACACCACATACTCCCCCACCACTTCACTTTCATTTCTCCATTTCTAATTCCCACGTAACACACCTTCACACCTTTATTTTATTTTCTTCACTCCACCACACTTCCACTTATTTTCCATTTCCACCACAAACTTCCATCTATTTACACATTCTCCACAAATATTATCCAAATATTGCAATTTCTACTCCGGTGTAATAAAATAGCAGAGCAACTTCAGGAGTCCACCAACAGATGATTTCTTCTACTCTTGTATCTGTTTATTTATTTAATATGTCCGGCTAGATTATTTATACTCTGGGGGATGGTTATTATTAGTTTGTTTTAATTGTGCACTTTATTTTACCGGTTTAAATTAATTATAATTTGATACAATTAATGTTATTCTCTCGCTTTTTAATAAATTACATGTGTTTATTAAATTGCCTACGAAATCTATTTTGATCAGATCTGTGATAAATGGATAGGTCATATTAATTGTTATGTTTGTAGAAAAAATTATTCTGATTGGATAAATCTAGTATTTCAGATGCAAAAATATATTTCTTTTTAATTAGCCGTTTACATGTGTTTTGCTTGAGTTTATATCAAACCTTGCATGTTCTGGTAAATGAGGTCATTAGAATTTAGGATTTAAATCTAAAGACTCTAAAAGGAATTTTGCCAATTTATTCTTAATTAAAACCGGTAGAATAGCATAATTAATCAAACGAGTAAAACCTGAACCCAGAGTCCGTTCTTCTATTTTCACAAACCACTTTTAATATTTTGTTATTTTAATTCTTAACTGTTATTTAATTTCTTGTTGTCTTTATTTTAATTTACAGAACAAAAACAAATCCCCCTTTTTATTACCAATTGTCTAAGGCTAGACTTATTTTCCTCAAGTCCCGCGGATTGATACCTAGGTCGCTTTTAATTACTATACTGCTGCGACCGGGATTTTTGCAACCCGACGGTCTTTTGATTTATTTTCTAGGATTATTTCTTAGTATTTAATAGGTCAAATTTACCGTTTGCACAAGGTAGATAATCTCAGGGCACTCATGAAATTACAAAGAGATTATAGTGAAATTCTCACCGTTCATGAAAAGTTGAAGTACGAAAAACAACCTGAAATCAATGAATTGATTGTTGCTCTTAACACTAAAGAAAAGGAACTGTCTACCATCAAAGAAAGATATTCTAAGATAGACGCTGTTTCAAAGACACCCATTAGGAGAAGCAAACGACAGGTCGGATGCCAATCAGGGACCAGTCGTAGAGATGTATGCAGCTTATGCAGACAACCCGGTCATCATGAGTCCAAATGTCATAAAACTGGTTTTATGAGGCATTGGCAACTCAAGAAACTAGGACTAAAATGGGTAGTCAAAAATGATCTGAGAGTATTAAATGGTGGAAATGGGTCCAACCTCTCTGTGGACTCTAACCCCACACCACTAACGTGTTAAGTGCATAATTGAGTGAGAATGGACCCCTGCTGGTACATCAACAGTGGGTGCTCTAAACACATGACAGGAGACAAGAAGAAGTTCTTCTCACTCAAACCAGGAAGCCAAGGAACCGTTTCCTTTAGCGACAACAAGAAAGGTAAAATCATCGGTGTATGTGGAGGGTGATTTTTCGGTAGGAGGGGGGTCTATCTAAATGGTTCTGACTAAGAAGTCTAGATCCCAGAAAATGCCATTCTGTGGAGGGTAAAAACCCGTTATTCTTGGCATCCCTCAAATACCTACTGAATCGTCCGTCTTTCCTAGAAAGCATAAAGGGGAGTGCAAGTGTGCACTACACCCGCTCTCGATGGGCTCCACGCGGACTTATACCTCTATAAGGCGGAATTGACTAGAGTCGCCACCTAGTTTAACCTAAGAATACTAGGAAGGAAAGGAAGGAGGGTTCTAAGAACCGTTAGTTGACTCTGATGATTTGTTGCCTATGGATAGGACTTACCTGATCATACCAGAGATTCTGTGTGGGTTCGCACTGGGTTACACCCCTTAGAAGTGGCAACGACCACGACTTCGGATTGGTGCCCGAGGAAACCTCGGTCTCCAATTGTCGGGATTGTCTTCTTTCAAAACCTTTTAGAGAGATTCATTTAAAACCAAGGACAGGATTAGGACAGGAGGAGAGAAAACGGGTGGATGGGGCGAGCTTTTCTGCCAAGCTAGCGCCAAGAAAAAGAATGAGTGAGTTCGGATGAGTATAGAATGAAGATTTGGGAAGAGTCTGAGGTTGAGTGAATGAACGAGACTTAGAGGTCTGATGGTTTGAAGTTCGTGGGAGCCGAAGAAGGTTGAGAGTTCCGAGAGGTATGAAGAACACCTTAGAGAGGGAAATGGTTTTTTTTGTTTGGAATGGGGTCGCACCCTAGATGGGCTGCCTACGTACTCAACTCCCTGTTGAGATCAGACCTTACGTAGTTCATGAGTTTGGAGATTTGGGAGTTTTGGGGTTTTTGAAGGAATTGGGTTTTTGACCTTTTGGGTCTTTGAAGGGTTAAAGAGGTTTTGTGGTCGTTTTTGTGAGGTTTGAAAGATTGTCTGGTTCATTTTGGAGTTTGAGGTGTGAGAGTCTGTGAGATGCTCAACTCTTGGGACAATTAGATTCTTGAAATGATGAAGTCTGTGAGACGCTCGGGTCTGTGAGATGTTTGAGGTTCGAAAGGGTTATCAAATTTCAAGAGGTTTGGCTTTTTGAGGAGCTAAGGATTTTTGAAGTGTTTGAATTTGATGAGTCCATTGAGATGTTCAAATCTGGTGAACTGCGGAGACATTCGAGTCTGTTGAGCTGTTGAGACGGTCGAGTCTGTTGAGCTGTTGAGACGGTCGAGTCTGTTGAGCTGTTGAGACATTCGAGTCTGTTGAACTGTTGAGACGTTCGAGTCTGTTGAGCTGTTGAGACGGTCGAGTCTGTTGAGCTGTTGAGACATTCGAGTCTGTTGAGCTGTTGAGACGGTCGAGTCTGTTTGGAATTATTTGGGATTGAAATGAAATTGAATTGGATTGAGTTTGAATTGAAATGGATTGGGTTGAATTGAATTGAAATGAATCAAATTTGAGTTGAATTTGGGCTGAATTGGGCTTAGAAATTGGACCGGATCGGACCTTGAAATATAGGCCAGATTGGGCCTTGAAATTGAGCCGAGTTTGGGCCTTGAAATATGGGCCAGATTTGGCTTTGGAAAGCGGGCCAGGTTGGGACCTCAAAACATAGACCAGGTTGAGCCTTAGAAAGAAGGCCGGGTTGGGCCTTAGAAAATAGGCCAGGTTTGAACCTAAAAATGTGGGGCCAAGTTGGGCTTTTTGGTTTGTTCCTCGAATTGGGCTTTAAAATGGGCTTCAATTGAATTTGGTTATTGGGCCTCAAATTGGATGATTTGAAGTTCAGATTGATACCGAATGGGAATGAATTTTGAATTGTGTATGAAGAGTGTTTGATGAGGGAGAGAAATTGGTTTGAAGGGTGTTCAATGAGAAATTGATTTGAAATTGAATTTTTGGGCTGAATTTGGAAATGAATTTGGGTTTTGAAGTGGATGTTTAGTGATTGAAACGAATCATTGATTGTGAGTTTTATTGTGACATTTAAGGATTGTTTGGAAAGTTTTTTTTTTTTAGGAGAGATGTTTCCCACAAACAGGTACTACCCCTCGGGTACTACGACCTTAATGTGGGCAACATCTATGAATGGTCCTAGGCTTTCTAAATGGACTTGATTTGTCCAGTAATTAAGTGGGTAGACCTGAAGGCTATGCTATGGCTACATGTGCTAAACCAATCTAGCAATTTATAAGATGAAACTAACAAATAAAACGCCCATGTATAATAGAGCCAAAAATGTATAAACAAGCATTCAAAAATATGTACGAAAGATAGACAGAGTAAAAACGATCAAGCTGACAAATACAGAGAATTATGAAATCCAAGACTATGCTAGGTAACACAACCAATTGGCAAATTACAACTCGTAATAACAAAATTAAAGTGTTGAATTGAAATGCTGAATTAAAAGCTGCTATGGGGGTCGCATCGACGCCGCCTCACTCGAGCTGAAGGGGATCCGAAGAGATACACCAACCGTTTTTCGTGTTTTTAAGAGAGGGCCCCAGTAGTCCTAGCCAAGATCCAGTTCCTTAGTCCCCGAGCAGTTCCTCATTCCTCAAGCAGTACGTACATGCCAGGGAACACAAACAAAGAGACACGGGATTAATTAGCAATGAAATAAAGAGGGTTGGGGTGTGTGCAATGGGATCATACGGCCCCTCTCGATGGGAGGAAAGGGGGCAATCTAATCATCTCCCACACCCCAACCGAGAACATAGAAAAGAGTTTCAAAACTGCCAACAAATGCTAAGGATTGTAAGATAAATCAAGCATTGGGGTTGCTACTCAAATTAATTCATCTTAGATTATGACTCAACCAAAGTGTAGTATCCAAAATAGGGGTTTGAGTCATGTGGGATCATACCTAGAAGGGTTTATATCATTTCCCATCTAAGATGAAGAAATAATAAGGACCATCCAGCCGATGAATAATTTATCTTAACAATTATAGCATAAGGCAATTATAACTCTGTTCATGTTCTTCTAAGCACGAGGGTCAAATTATTTGCTAGTATCAAATCAGTTTCCAAACCAAATCAATGCGCAAGGGGCAATTAATTATCAAAGACGGTTAGGTTATAACGATTGAAAGAGAATTTCCAAACCCATAAGTAGTATGTGCAAGAACAAACTCGCGGAACGCGAATCTTCAAGTCTGATCCAAACAATGGGCCTAATATCGGATCCAAAAGTGGCACCCTCAAGCCATGCTCCAGTCCAAGACAGCGGCGTGAGTACCTCGGTCAAGTCAAAACCAACATAGTGAGTAAAAGCAATAGTGTAAACGGACCGGCCCAAAACACTTAAAACATCAAGATATCGGATCCCAAACGAACTCACGAGGGTAACTTAATATCCCATCATTCAAAAACACGAGGACCCAAAATTCACGGCAAAAGGATCAAGCCCGAAGCGCATCAGTAATTCAAACGCAATCCAAGTCAAACGCGGTGCAACCCAAACGAAGCAAAGCAAAACCAATATTCCAGTATATGTTCCTCGGCCATGTAAAAGACGTTACAAAAAGTACGAGCAGGTTATGTCTCGAGCAATTTAATCAAGTCAAACGATGAGTAACATAAACGTTGAATGGGTCCCAAAGGCCACAGAAATTAAACGAATCAGCCCGATGATACGATGCTCTCAGTAGATGGATTTACACTGATCAATTGAAAGATTAACATATAATCGGACAGTAGTTAAGCAACAGCAGGTAAACCATCATTTTGAACCGACCAATCCAAATCGGTGTGCAGATTTCGTATGGGTTCCCAAAAACATCACAGATCAAACCGAAATTCCAGAGAAGAAAAAAAATCGAGCTAGTCCAATATATAGAGCATGGCAGATTCGAACTAAACCAGAATAAGCAAAGGTTTTTCAGAATGGACAAGAGCTGGATTAAAAACTGTACAGAGAGATCACTTTATTCGAATAGGGCCAGGTACTGGAAGCGACTTCAAGATAACCTGCAGGAAAGAGAAGCGCATAGCGGAAAACAGATACTAGAATGAGGGATAAGCAAAGATGCCGACCAAACACCATGAGCACCACCTGATGAGGCGATGGAAGTTGGGGAGTGAGAACAGACTGAAATTAGCATCGGTATTCCACGGTGAAATAGAAGATAGACATACTTCCCCCCTCCATGGGGTTAATTTGGTCGAGTCTGTAGATAGTGCAAATCGGATGTTAACAGACCAGGAATCAAATATATTTCCGGCGAATTACAGGGAATAGGAGGACATCAGGGATTGAGCTTTGAACTCCGATTGAGCAATGTGACAGAGGTCAATTGATTTCTCAGTGGAATGTAGGGGTAGTGATGATTCTCGACGGATACAAAGAAAAATCAGGTGGGTGGTGATTGTTGAAGAAAGGAAAGAGAGAGGATGGCGGTGGCTTGATGGAGGACGCCACTGGTAACAGGGAGTAATGAGGAGCGTGGGTATCTTCTTCTGAGTGAAGAAGAAAAAAAATCTTCTCGGAAGAGAGAGGAGGCGGTGAAGAAACGATGGAGGCCAGCGCCGGTGGCTACCGTAAAAAACGGGAATCCTCTGCCCACTGTAGGGTTTCTTGTTATCTTATAATGAGAAGGGTGGATTCTTGGGTTTTTGAATGGGCTTGAGTTTTTGTTTGGGCTGTAGGTCCAATACTAGGAGCCAAAGTCAATTTAGGTCTTATAAAAATAAAAGGCTCTCCCTTTGCTCTTCCCAAGGTTCAAACCCTGGGCGATTGCCCACCCAAGGAGTACATACCCAGTCACACTAAGACAGAACTCGGTATACCAATGTCGAAAGTAAAACTAGAGTTCTATTGCAATTGTTTGGAAATTCATTTTCGGAAAAATCGTGTTTTTGCGAAATGCTTAAAAAGATTATAAAACAATTGTTTGGCACGCACGCTAATACGTTTTTTTTTTTAAAAAAAAAGAAAGGTGACGACCCCTCTTATTGTGCTTATTCTGGAATTTGCTTTATGGGGTGAGAATTTTTGGTGTCTACAGATGGCTCCCCTTGATTCAATTTTGCAAGCCCTTGCAGAATTGGATCAAGGTTGACGGGGCGCCAAAAATTCTCACTGCGGTTTATGATGTGTTCTTATAGGTGCGGGTGCACGAGGGCTTATGACGAGCCTCAACTAGACCTCTTGACATCTAGCTATAGGACTTATGAAAAGCCTATAATGCAATTGAAAGTACGAGGACTTATGACGAGCCTCAACTAGACCTCTTGACATCTAGTCATAGGACTTATGACGAGCCTATGATACTAACAATTAGATTGGTTGGGGTGCACGAGGACTTATACGAGCCTCAACTAGACCTCTTGACATCTAGCTATAGGACTTATGACGAGCCTATAATACTAACAACCCGATTTGGTTTAAGGTGCACGAGGGCTTAGAAGTGCCTCAACTGGACCTCTTGATATCCAGTCCTAGGGCTTATGACGGGCCTAGAATGCGATTGAGAGTACGAGGATTAGGAGTGCCTCAACTAGACCTCTTGACATCTAGATAGGACTTATGACGAGCCTATAATACTACAACCTGATTTGGTTTAAGGTGCACGAGGGCTTAGAAGTGCCTCAACTGAACCTCTTGATATCCAGTCCTAGGCTTATGACGGGCCTAGAATGCGATTGAGAGTACGAGGACTTAGGAGTGCCTCAACTAGACCTCTTGACATCTAGCTATAGGACTTATGACGAGCCTATAATACTAACAACCCGATTTGGTTTAAGGTGCACGAGGGCTTAGGAGTGCCTCAACTGGACCTCTTGATATCCAGTCCTAGGGCTTATGACGGGCCTAGAATGCGATTGAGAGTACGAGGACTTAGGAGTGCCTCAACTAGACCTCTTGACATCTAGCTATAGGACTTATGACGAGCCTATAATACTTTAATGGAGTTGTACGAAACTCGATGTGGTGAAAGCTTGATCTGAAGTTGTTTGTGGTGGTAGATTGATTTGAGGATGGCTTTGATTGTGGATTGATCCGGGATTGGATGCTTTTTGGTTGTCTTTGTGAGGGATGTGATAGATGTTGGCCTTGGCTTTGCCAGTGTGGGAATTGTGTTTCGGTTTTGTTTTGACAGTCTCGCCCGATGTGCACCATAGTTTCGGGATTTGGTAGGACTTTTGGCTCCAGAGTTTCGGGATGGCTCCGGTATGACTCTTGAGTTTTTGTTTTGATTTTCGTGATTTTATGATTGGTTTTTTTGAATGGATGGTTTTTTGTGAATGAGTGACTTTGGGAACTCGATGGTTTTGATTTAATGGGATGGCTTCGATATGATTAGAGGGCTCCAATATGATCGGATGGCTCCGGAGCGGTCGGGTGGCTCTAGTGTGGTCGGATGGCTTTGACATGACTCAAGACCCCATTGTGAGCAATGACTCTGGGATGGTT
This sequence comes from Limonium bicolor, assembly GCA_023374045.1. Classification (NCBI taxonomy): domain Eukaryota; kingdom Viridiplantae; phylum Streptophyta; class Magnoliopsida; order Caryophyllales; family Plumbaginaceae; genus Limonium; species Limonium bicolor. Next base: position 252,891,462 of record CM041782.1, read on the forward strand.
GATTGGGTTCGGGTTCGATATGATCTGAGGGCTCCGGTATGATCGAATGGCTCCAGTTGATCCGTGACTCCCTTGTGAGCAACGACTCTGGGATGGTTGATTGTTTTGCTTTGGTTTGGATTTTGAGTCGAATGGTGGGTTGATGTGATTAGTGGATTGTGTTGTGGTTGATGCGCTTTGATGTGGTTGATAACTTTTTGGTCATGTATGGACGGCTTCGGCCCGGTTATGACTTCATGGTTCTCTCTTGATGGCTCCAGGATAGCTTGGGATGACTCCGGGAAGGGCTACGAGATGGCTCTATTTGGTGATAGTGAGGAACAAAGGGGAATTTTTCCTTTGAGGTGGTCGCACCCTGGGCGGGCTGCCTACGTACTCAATTCCGTATTGAGATCAGACCTGACGTAGTTCGAAACTTTGTAGGCAAGGCCCTGGTGATGAAATGGATTTGAGGTGGCTCCCGTATTGTTCTCGGACTGTTGGGATGACCCCTGTGTAATTCCAAGGATGGTTTCAGTGTCAGATGATGGCTCCCGTATGGCTCCAGCTTGGTTCTGGATATGGTGTTGATGAGGCTCAAGCATGACACTTGATGGCTCCGGGATTGTCTTCGTACGGCTTTGGATGGCTTTAGTTTGATTCGATGTAGCTTGAGGATGGTCCAGGATGGCTCCGAGATGGTTCGATGTAGCTTGATAATGGCCCGGGATGGCTCCAGTTGACATCCTTTGATCAAAAGCTATGCTTCAACAACTGCAACTGAAGCTGACTTTCAGCAAGACTAGATGGAGTTCTTACCAGTCGGATGTTGAAAATGAAGTGGTTATGATGCATGCAAATGCTAACTGCTAGAAGAAATGCAAAATGCATATGCGTTTTTTGAAGAGAATGTATGATTTTATCTCTATTACTATGAGGTTTACGAATATAAGACATCTTCGGTTCGATCTTGAGTGATTGTTGAGCTTGAATGCATGAATCACTTTTCTCTCATGGAGGGATGCGGGTCAATCTCTCGTGAGTATGGCCGTGTGTGCAAATGGTGTGATGATGCTCTCGACGCTCGGAGCAGTATTTTCCTTAGAATTTCTTTCGAGGATCTGAACTTTCCGACCCTCACAAATTTCTAACCTGCAATGGGGTAGGCTGTTTATGATTTGGTGCTCAAATTGGAGATTCACTCGCACTCATAAGACCTCGTGGGGTAAGGTCACACTCATTCGCTCATGGTCCCTTTGGTATGACGGGACATGTTGATAACAAGTACGAAGCTTATGATTCATGTTTCAGATCCGGTACTTTCAGTTAACGCTCATCGACTAACGAGTCAAAGGTCTTTATTGGGTTGTAACGGGGCTGAGGGGTATGATGTATGTCACACAGGACTGTGGGATTTATTTGGGATTTGTGGAGCTTTTGTGCAATAGAGGATATGTTTCGCCTTTGCCATGGGTGGAATGACTAGACAGGTTTCGATAACCTTTTGGTTTCTGTTGGACATCATTGGTCCTTTGGATTTGGTTTTGCTCCTTCTTGCCTCTTCTGGCGTTCGATTTGAACTTTCTTCTCATTTTGTTTTTTGAAATTGAATTTGGCTCATAAACTTTCTCAAGACTTCTCAGCTTTGTATTTTGGCTTTCAGCTTTGGAGTTGCATTGACTCATCGATCTTCTTGAACATTTTGCTTGTTGTTTCCGTAAAAGATGGTGGGGAGGGGTCATGGCTCCGGCTCCTTTGAAATCCTCTATTGCAAGGGCAAGTAAGTATATGTAGGTGGGTTGGCATGTTGTGGAGTTCCTGAAGAAAGAGTTTTTCATGAAAGGCTCAGCAGGGCTCACTAAGGGATTATGTACAGGGTAGTCAAAGCTTTTTTGGTTTTGTGGAGGTTTTTATTCCTAAGTGCCTCGTCATTCTCATTAGTCAATGATTGTTTTCTTACTATTCTCAGATCTTTGCATGAATCACAGTTTGTATCATGTTTATCGACATTACTCTCACTATGATTGTGCCTCTCCATGTGCTGAAGGAATGCACATGTCGCTCGTGGTTTTACCTCGATTGACTCTCTCTACCTTCCCTCATCGCTCAGTGGAATGTCCAAAACGTTTACTTGAAATTCAAGGGAAAATACCGCTCTTCGCACACCACTCGCTTGATTTGTGGTGCTGATTTTGATTAGACCCTTGTGTTCATTGATGGGTCGAGAGTTAAGTGGTTCACGCACTCTATTCAATCAATCTCTCAAGATTTTTCCCAAAGATGTCGTTTCGATACGAGAGTATGCAAACACGGCTATCTACAATGCAATCTACTGTGGTAATATGGAATTACTATGTATAGGATGCATGAAATGCTGAAAATGATGAATGGAGATGGTTGATTGAATGTTTTTTTTTTTTGCGTTTGTTTTGTTTTTGGATGCAATGCATGAGTGGTAAGGCTACACCTAGTCTCGCTTGAGTCGAATTCAGCTCATGGTTCATGAAGCTCATCCCACTACTGTTGGCCTTGAAGAGGGTTTAGCTATTGGGGTCGCTGTCGGGGTAGTGATTCTCAAGTGAGGTCGGCTTGGTGATTGGCTCCTGGATCTTAGGACTTTTAGGGAGTGACAACTCCCGCATGGTGACCCCACGATATGGAAAGGACTGCTTCTTTTCATTTTGGTCACTGATGCACATGGTAGTTCTGTAGTGGAAGAGGCTCGATCTCTTTGATTTTCTGCTATCCCTCTGAAGATCAGGCTTTGAATGTTTAGATATTGGGCTGAAGGGGGATGTGTAGTGGGTGAGAACAGAGCATGCGATTATGCAATTTTTGAGGTGAACAAGATGTGCTTGTTTGACCAATCCGAACTAACCGAGAATGCATGTAACCTTTTTTGTAATGAATGCAATGCATGCGGTTTGCTTCTTGCTTGGTTGTATTTATTGATGTGTTTGTTCAGGGGATGCCTTCTATAGATACCGTGAATTCTCGCCCCATAAAGCAAATTTGATGAATGATATATAACTGTGAGGGGTCGATCCTTATTCATTCTTTTCATTATACGGGCATGCCAAAAGAAACCAAGTTTGGAAAAACAATTTTGAAAACGCGTGTTTTCAAAGTGGTGGATTTTCTCAATATGAATTTTGACACTCAATCACTCGCAAATAAAATAGGGAGTGGGGAACCCTATACACATTGATCTAAATAAGTTTAGAGGGAATGAACCTATACATGCAGTTTATTTAGAAATGGACAAGAGAGAAAAGAATCATAGGGAAAAACCTATACATCAATTCTAAAGAGTCATTAAAGGGGGAATTAGAGATAAACTTCTTCTGAACTCTTTTACTCGATCTTCGAGCTTCTGACTGACTGCTTGTTCGTGTGCGGGCTCTTGATTGGTCGTTCGCTCATCTTCGGGTTCGGGCAGCAAGGTGACACTATGATCAAGAGAAACTGGTTGGTGATCTTTTGACCCTCAGCAGCTTCAGACTCGAACGGTGGTTGCTGGTCTTCATGTGGCTCGACTCGAGTTGGTGCTCCTCTGATTTTCGGTTCGAACTGTTGTTGTCGATCTTCATGCGCTCCATCTGCTCCGACGAGGAAAACGAGGGGCGTTTTTTGAGAAAGGAAAGGTGAATGATTGAGCATAAAATTTTTGTGAAAATCCACCACTTTTGTGAAAACACGAAATGACTAGTACGCTCCACGGTAATAACCGCTGCTCTTGAAGGTGGGTTGAACTTCAAAAATAGCGGGTCACAACATGGGGACTAAATCATTTATTTTGAAATACATTTAAGAAAACCGACTTTGAAAACTGTTTTTGGAACTATTTTAAAATAAAATCCGTGAAAAATGTTGTTTGAAATTTGTTTGTAACAAGTAGGGTTTTGAAATCTGTTTTTGAAAATAGTCTTTGAAACAACATTTGTGAGAAGTGATGTTTGAAAATCATTTATAAACAGTAGATTTTTGAAATCCGTTCTTTGCAAACTGTTTGACAAAGTTTATTTTTTTGGAAGAGTTTGATTGAAACCGTTTTGAAATCTGTTTTGGAAATAACAATTTTGAAAATCATTATTTTTTTGAAATCATTCGAGGACGACTTTGAAGATATTTCATTAGAGTGCTTGGCACGATTCATTTTTTTTGATTTTTGCTAATTTTTAAAACGTGGTCACACAAATATGTAAGTGCAAAATAAAAAATCGTGGCTGATTTTATGTGGAGCTAAGTGTGAATGATTGGGATAATCACCTTCCAGGTCTATCAATGCTTCTATAACACCGGGGGAACCATCGTCCCTTCACTGTTCATCTCTCGGGATTTATCTCTGTTACGCCCTGTGGGGCACGTCATCGAGAAAGACCGGAGTGCTTAAGTTCGAAAGGTCAGGATACCCGAAGTGATACAGTCACATGAGCCACGGCCGGTGATTATCACAACATGCTCACTTTTCGGAAAACTTGGGGAAGTACTGCATGGGGTCAGGTCTCCCGTCGTCTGCACGGTCAGGTGTGTCTAAAGTCTAAATTATTCACTGACTACGTTGTGCCATGTATGGGTATCCGGTAAATACGGGATCCTCTATGGACGTGTAGCGTGACATCAGGCTTTAGAGACACCCGTGGTGCAGAGGACACTTGGAGAACTGAGCCCATGCAATCTTCAGGGTAATGCAAAGGGTGGTCAGACAGGCGGCATACAAGGGGGTGACTACCCATAAACCCATCCTAGACACGGGACTAGGCAGCTGGACACTGAAGGCTCAGAGTTCACTATATGCTGGCTTTGACTCGAAAAGGTAAGTGTTGAAGGATCATGAGTTTTCAAGGCGTAGATACTACGATCATACCGCCTCGTGTGCATAGTCCTTACTACGAAGGGCATCTGCTCATGGGGAATCAATTGTGGACCAATGTTTATCCCGACCGCAAATATCAAGGGTGACACAGAGGAATGCATGTCCTAAGCTACCCTAGCACCCACCTCAGGACTATTCCTAACAGTTCAATATCACAACCAAAAAGCGGTAAATAAATGTGCAGGCAAAGAGAGGGAAGAAGTTAGACCCCTAATGGGCCCACCTACCTGAAGTTCCTGCAAGTTAGTCTAGCATAATCACGCAATTATGTAGCAAGCAAAGTCAAGTATAAACTACACACTCTGATCCTAACTATCCTCACCAATCACACTCTGAGTGTGGAGTAGAGTAATCCTAATGGCTTTCGAAATGAATCTCTTGAAGGTTTTGAAAGAAGTGGGGAAGTCCCGACAATTTTGAATGGAGTTCAGTCTTCCTTGAGTTTGAGAAAAACTTACTCAAGTTTTCCCCAGCAGAGTCGCCATTCTGTGGAGGGTGATTTTTCGGTATGAGGGGGGTCTATCTAATATGGTCTGACTAAAAGTCTAGATCCTAGAAATGCCATTCTGTGGAGGGTGAAAACCCGTTATTTGGCATCCCTCAAATACCTACTAATCGTCCGTCTTTCCCAGAAAGCATAAGGGGAGTGCAAGTGTGCACTACACCCGCTCTCGATGGGCTCCACGCGGACTTACCTCTATAAGGCGGAATTGACTAGAGTCGCCACCTAGTTTGACCTAAGATACTAGGAAGGAAAGGAAGAGGGTTCTAAGAACCGTTAGTTGACTCTGATGATTGTTGCCTATGGATAGGACTTATCTGATCATACCAGAGATTCTGTGTGGGTTCGCACTGGGTTACACCCCTTAGAAGTGGCAACGACCACGACTTCGGATTGGTGCCCGAGGAAACCTCGGTCTCCAATTGTCGGGATTGTCTTCTTTCAAAACCTTTTAGAGAGATTCATTTAAAAGCCAAGGAAGGATTAGGACAGGAGGAGAGAAAACGGTGGATGGGCGAGCTTTTCTGCCAAGCTAGCGCCAAGAAAAAGAATGAGTGAGTTCGGATGAGTATAGAATGAAGATTTGGGAAGAGTCTGAGGTTGAGTGAATGAACGAGACTTAGAGGTCTGATGGTTTGAAGTTCGTGGGAGCCGAAGAAGGTTTGAGAGTTCGAGAGGTATGAAGAACACCTTAGAGAGGGAAATGGTTTTTTTGTTTGGAATGGGGTCGCACCCTAGATGGGCTGCCTACGTACTCAACTCCCTGTTGAGATCAGACCTTACGTAGTTCATGAGTTTGGAGATTTGGGAGTTTTGGGGTTTTTGAAGGAATTGGGGTTTTGACCTTTTGGGTCTTTGAAGGGTTAAAGAGGTTTTGTGGTCGTTTTTGTGAGGTTTGAAAGATTGTCTGGTTCATTTTGGAGTTTGAGGTGTGAGAGTCTGTGAGATGCTCAACTCTATGGGACAATTAGATTCTTGAAATGATGAAGTCTGTGAGACGCTCGGGTCTGTGAGATGTTTGAGGTTCGAAAGGGTTATCAAATTTCAAGAGGTTTGGCTTTTTGAGGAGCTAAGGATTTTTGAAGTGTTTGAATTTGATGAGTCCATTGAGATGTTCAAATCTGGTGAACTGCGGAGACATTCGAGTCTGTTGAGCTGTTGAGACGGTCGAGTCTGTTGAGCTGTTGAGACGGTCGAGTCTGTTGAGCTGTTGAGACGGTCGAGTCTGTTGAGCTGTTGAGACATTCGAGTCTGTTGAACTGTTGAGACGTTCGAGTCTGTTGAGCTGTTGAGACGGTCGAGTCTGTTGAGCTGTTGAGACATTCGAGTCTGTTGAGCTGTTGAGACGGTCGAGTCTGTTTGGAATTATTTGGGATTGAAATGAAATTGAATTGGATTGAGTTTGAATTGAAATGGATTGGGTTGAATTGAATTGAAATGAATCAAATTTGAGTTGAATTTGGGCTGAATTGGGCTTTAGAAATTGGACCGGATCGGACCTTGAAATATAGGCCAGATTGGGCCTTGAAATTGAGCCGAGTTTGGGCCTTGAAATATGGGCCAGATTTGGCTTTGGAAAGCGGGCCAGGTTGGGACCTCAAAACATAGACCAGGTTGAGCCTTAGAAAGAAGGCCGGGTTGGGCCTTAGAAAACAGGCCAGGTTTGAACCTAAAAATGTGGGCCAAGTTGGGCTTTTTGGTTTGTTCCTCGAATTGGGCTTTAAAATGGGCTTCAATTGAATTTGGTTATTGGGCCTCAAATTGGATGATTTGAAGTTCAGATTGATACCGAATGGGAATGAATTTTGAATTGTGTATGAAGAGTGTTTGATGAGGGAGAGAGATTGGTTTGAAGGGTGTTCAATGAGAAATTGATTTGAAATTGAATTTTTGGGCTGAATTTGGAAATGAATTTTGGGTTTTGAAGTGGATGTTTAGTGATTGAAACGAATCATTGATTGTGAGTTTTATTGTGACATTTAAGGATTGTTTGGAAAGTTTTTTTTTTAGGAGAGATGTTTCCCACAAACAGGTACTACGACCCTCGGGTACTACGACCTTAATGTGGGAAACATCTATGAATGGTCCTAGGGCTTTTCTAAATTGGACTTGATTTGTCCAGTAATTAAGTGGGTAGACCTGAAGGCTATGCTATGGCTACATGTGCTAAACCAATCTAGCAATTTATAAGATGAAACTAACAAATAAAACGCCCAATGTATAATAGAGCCAAAAATGTATAAACAAGCATTCAAAAATATGTACGAAAGATAGACAGAGTAAAAACGATCAAGCTGACAAATACAGAGAATTATGAAATCCAAGACTATGCTAGGTAACACAACCAATTGGCAAATTACAACTCGTAATAACAAAATTAAAGTGTTGAATTGAAATGCTGAATTAAAAGAGCTGCTATGGGGGGTCGCATCGACGCCGCCTCACTCGAGCTGAAGGGGATCCGAAGAGATACACCAACCGTTTTTCGTGTTTTAAAGAGAGGGCCCCAGTAGTCCTAGCCAAGATCCAGTTCCTTAGTCCCCGAGCAGTTCCTCATTCCTCAAGCAGTACGTACATGCCAGGGAACACAAACAAAGAGACACGGGATTAATTAGCAATGAAATATAAGAGGGTTGGGGTGTGTGCAATGGGATCATACGGCCCCTCTCGATGGGAGGAAAGGGGGCAATCTAATCATCTCCCACACCCCAACCGAGAACATAGAAAAGAGTTTCAAACTGCCAACAAATGCTAAGGATTGTAAGATAAATCAAGCATTGGGGTTGCTACTCAAATTAATTCATCTTAGATTATGACTCAACCAAAGTGTAGTATCCAAAATAGGGGTTGTGAGTCATGTGGGATCATACCTAGAAGGGTTTATATCATTTCCCATCTAAGATGAAGAAATAATAAGGACCATCCAGCCGATGAATAATTTATCTTAACAATTATAGCATAAGGCAATTATAACTCTGTTCATGTTCTTATCTAAGCACGAGGGTCAAATTATTTGCTAGTATCAAATCAGTTTCCAAACCAAATCAATGCGCAAGGGGCAATTAATTATCAAAGACGGTTAGGTTATAACGATTGAAAGAGAATTTCCAAACCCATAAGTAGTATGTGCAAGAACAAACTCGCGGAACGCGAATCTTCAAGTCTGATCCAAACAATGGGCCTAATATCGGATCCAAAAGTGGCACCCTCAAGCCATGCTCCAGTCCAAGACAGCGGCGTGAGTACCTCGGTCAAGTCAAAACCAACATAGTGAGTAAAAGCAATAGTGTAAACGGACCGGCCCAAAACACTTAAAACGCATCAAGATATCGGATCCCAAACGAACTCACGAGGGTAACTTAATATCCCATCATTCAAAACACACGAGGACCCAAAATTCACGGCAAAAGGATCAAGCCCGAAGCGCATCAGTAATTCAAACGCAATCCAAGTCAAACGCGGTGCAACCCAAACGAAGCAAAGCAAAACCAATATTCCAGTATATGTTCCTCGGCCATGTAAAAGACGTTACAAAAAGTACGAGCAGGTTATGTCTCGAGCAATTTAATCAAGTCAAACGATGAGTAACATAAACGTTGAATGGGTCCCAAAGGCCACAGAAATTAAACGAATCAGCCCGATGATACGATGCTCTCAGTAGATGGATTTAACACTGATCAATTGAAAGATTAACATATATCGGACAGTAGTTAAGCAACAGCAGGTAAACCATCATTTTGAACCGACCAATCCAAATCGGTGTGCAGATTTCGTATGGGTTTCCCAAAAACATCATCACAGATCAAACCGAAATTCCAGAGAAGAAAAAAAATCGAGCTAGTCCAATATATAGAGCATGGCAGATTCGAACTAAACCAGAATAAGCAAAGGTAGTTGTTCAGAATGGACAAGAGCTGGATTAAAACTGTACAGAGAGATCACTTTATTCGAATAGGGCCAGGTACTGGAAGCGACTTCAAGATAACCTGCAGGAAAGAGAAGCGCATAGCGGAAAACAGATACTAGAATGAGGGATAAGCAAAGATGCCGACCAAACACCATGAGCACCACCTGATGAGGCGATGGAAGTTGGGGAGTTGAGAACAGACTGAAATTAGCATCGGTATTCCACGGTGAAATAGAAGATAGACATACTTCCCCCCTCCATGGGGTTAATTTGGTCGAGTCTGTAGATAGTGCAAATCGGATGTTAACAGACCAGGAATCAAATATATTTCCGGCGAATTACAGGGAATAGGAGGACATCAGGGATTGAGCTTTGAACTCCGATTGAGCAATGTGACAGAGGTCAATTGATTTTCTCAGTGGAATGTAGGGGTTTAGTGATGATTCTCGACGGATACAAAGAAAAATCAGGGGTGGGTGGTGATTGTTGAAGAAAGGAAAGAGAGAGGATGGCGGTGGCTTGATGGAGGACGCCACTGGTAACAGGGAGTAATGAGGAGCGTGGGTATCTTCTTCTGAGTGAAGAAGAAAAAAAATCTTCTCGGAAGAGAGAGGAGGCGGGTGAAGAAACGATGGAGGCCAGCGCCGGTGGCTACCGTAAAAAACGGGAATCCTGCCCACTGTAGGGTTTCTTGTTATCTTATAATGAGAAGGGTGGATTCTTGGGTTTTGAATGGGCTTGAGTTTTTGTTTGGGCTGTAGGTCCAATACTAGGAGCCAAAGTCAATTTAGGTCTTATAAAAATAAAAGGCTCTCCCTTTGCTCTTCCCAAGGTTCAAAACCCTGGGCGATTGCCCACCCAAGGAGTACATTACCCAGTCACACTAAGACAGAACTCGGTATACCATGTCGAAAGTAAAAACTAGAGTTCTATTGCAATTGTTTGGAAATTCATTTTCGGAAAAATGTGGTTTTGCGAAATGCTTAAAAAGATTATAAACAATTGTTTGGCACGCACGCTAATACGTTTTTTTTTTAAAAAAAAAAGAAAGGTGACGACCCCTCTTATTGTGCTTATTCTGGAATTTGCTTTATGGGGTGAGAATTTTTGGTGTCTACAGTGTAGGCAAGGTTGCTATTACATCTGACTATGTTATAGATAGTGTAAATCTAGTTCATGGCTTAAAATTCAACTTGCTTAGTGTTTCTCAAATTTGTGACAAAGGGAATTCAGTTCACTTCTATCCTACACATTGTAGTATAGTAAGTCAGAACAATGGCAAAGAGTTGTTTAAGGGAAAAAATAGAAAATTGTTTATGTAATAAGCTTAGAGGATATTGACAGTCCAAATCTTCCTTGCTTGACTGCTTCAATAGATGACTCTACTCTATGGCACAAAAGACTAGGGCATGTTAGCACTTCTTTACTAAGAAAACTTGTCAAGAAACAGTTGGTAAGAGGTCTTCCTGAGATTAATAAATCTGAGACCAGTCTTTATGATGCTTGTGTTAGAATCAAACAGACCAAGGCGTCTTTTAAATCAAAGAACTCAGTTAGTACATCCAAACCACTTGAATTACTTCACATGGACTTATGTTGACCTATGAGAATCAAAAGTTTTGGTGGAATTGGTATGCTTTTGTAATTGTTGATGATTACTCACGGTTTGTTTGGACACTCTTTATTGCTTCCAAAGACGAAGTCTTTGAGAAATTTCAAGCCTTTGCAAGAAAAGTCTAAGTACAACTCAATCTCAAGATCAAGACTCTTCGATCTAATCATGGGTCAGAATTTGAGAATCAACAATTCATGGATATGTGTAAACAACATGGGATTAGTCACACATATTCAGCACCAAGAACACCCCAACAGAATGGGGTAGTTGAGCGAAAGAACAGATCACTACAAGAGATAGCTAGGGTCATGCTATTGGGGAGCAATCTTCCTCAAGTCTTCTGAGCAGAAGCGGTGGCGACAGCATGCTACATCACAAACAGAACGCTCATACGACCAATCCTCAACAAAACTCCCTATGAGTTAATCAAGGGAAGAAAACCTAACATAAGTCACTTCAGGACATTTGGTTGCAAATGTTACGTCCACAACAATGAAAAGAGTCCTCTTGGGAAGTTTGATGCCAGAAGTGACGTGGTCATCTTCCTTGGATACTCTGAAAGAAGTCAGGCATACAAAGTATACAACAAAAGGACATTGAAGGTGGAGGAAAGTGTGCACGTAGTCTTTGATGAGGCTGACGTACACAAGTTCAAGGAATCTGATGAAGATAAAGAACTTGGATTCAATCTAGCTGATCAGGATCACACAGATAATCCCAAAGATGAGTCACCGACTAAAGAAAGCTTGCCCGACAGGTCAGCGACAGGTCAACAACAGGTCGACGAAGGAAACAATGATGTTAAGGATCCTCTCTCTCCATCAACCATTCATCAATCTCGTGCCTTGTACAAAAATCATCCATTGGAGAATTTCATATCAGACATATCCAAAGGAACTCAAACAAGAGCACAAACTCGAGATCTTCTAGCCTTCTCAACGACAGTCCCACCCATTGAGCCCAAGAATGTCAAGGAAGCTCTTCAAGACTCAAACTGGATCAATGCAATGCAAGAAGAACTAAACCAGTTTGAAAGATGCAAAGTCTGGCATCTTGTGCCTAGCTCTACTCATCAAGGAGTACTTGGCACAAAATGGGTCTTTAGAAATAAGCTGAATGAAATGGGAGAAGTTGTCAGGAACAAGGCTCGTCTGGTAGCTCAAGGATATCATCAACAAGAAGGAATGGACTTCCAAGAAACCTTCACTCCAGAAGCAAGGATGGAATCTATCAGATTACTAATTGCATTTGCTGCACACAAAGGAATCAAACTCTTCCAACTTGACATCAAGAGTGCCATCCTAAATGAGTAAGTCAAAGAGGAAGTATATGTTGAGCAACCTCCAGGTTTTGAGACACAAGAAGAAGAAGACATGGTACTCAAACTTGATAAAGCTCTCTACGGGCTCAAACAAGCTCCAAGATCATGATATGATCGCCTATCCTCCTATCTATTGGAAAACCGCTTTAAAAGAGGTAAAGTAGACAAAACTCTATTTGTTTACAACAACAAAAGAGATTTCTTAATTGTGCAAGTATATGTTGATGATATAATCTTTGGAGCCTCTGATGAAAGATATTGCAAGAAGTTCGAAGCATTGATGAAAAGGGAATTTGAGATGAGTGATCTGGGAGAATTGAAGTTCTTCCTAGGACTTCAAGTCAAGCAGAATGATGAAGGGACCATCATATCCCAAGAGAAGTACGTAAAAGACTTGTTGAAGATATTTGAAATGGAGGGATGTAAGACGTTTGACACACCAATGGTAGTTGGCACTAAGATGGGTATCATGATGGGTGACCGATCGGTCGACCAGCGATCTTACAAAAATATGATTGGTTCTTTACTATATTTAACTGTTAATGGACCTGACATCATGTATAGTGTTTGCTTATGTGTCAGGTTTCAAGCAGGGCCAAGAGAAAGTCACCTCACAGCTATAAAAAGAATCCTATGTTACTTAAAAGGAACCATGAATCTTGGTCTCTTTTATCCTAAGTTCACTAACTGTAACGTTATAGGATTTTCAGATGCAGACTATGAAGGATCTATCACCGATAGAAAGAGCACCTCAGGAACAGCATTCTTTGTTGGATCATGTCTGATTGCAAGGGGATTAAATAAACAACAAAGTGTTGCAATCTCAACAGCTGAATCTGAATACATTGTTGCAGCAAGCTGTTGTGCCCAACTTTTATGGCTCAAACAACAAATTGGTGATTATGGCGTCAAAACAGGTACTTTACCAATTATGTGTGATAATACAAGTGCCATCTCTATTTCCAAAAATCATGTGCATCATTCTCGTACCAAACATATTGACATTAGACATCATTTTCTTAGAGACTATTGTGAAAAAGAATTAGTTGGTTTAAAGTATATTTCTACTGAGAATCAACTAGCTGACATCTTTATAAATCCATTAAGTAGAGAAAGGTTTACTAAGATTGTTCATGATCTTGGTATGATATTCATTAATCATAGTTAAACTACTTTTGTTTCCCACGATCAGTCAACGACATGTGAGCAACACCTGTTATATTGTCGTTCAGTAGTCCACGATCAGTTTAATGCATATAAAACATGCCAAACGACTACTTGAAGCAAATATGTCATTTTCCACAAAAGTGAGATTAGGTTAGAGACAGTCCAACAGATAGAAACAGAAAAAATTCTCAACGGGTCGCTGACAACCGTCACGACTGCTGCCCGTTATGAATAGTACCATTAGGACATGTCAGCGAGCGGACGAGGAGCGGTCACCGACTGTTACTCGATATCTATAAAAGGGCGATGGGAGTTTTACTCCAGTCACACTATTGCCCTCACTCTCTCTAATCTCTCTGAGCGATCAAAGCATTTTCTCTTCTCTCTTACAAACAACTTCGTGAGATCAGTGCAAAGAATCTCGCCTCACAGCATCTCTAAAGATTTCTCTAGCTAAAGGTTTTAAACTCCAAAAATCCTTTGACTAAAAATGGCACCAAAATCCTCTCTCCGCAAAGCAGCTCTCAAGGAATCTTCCTCAGGACAAGTGGCCGACACAAGGTCGACAGAAGCTCACACAGAATCACCACCTCCTCGACTTTCCAAAGACCTAGAAGATCGGCTTGTACGTCGGGTAACTGACGAAGGCGAACTTCTACACAACGAGGTACACTATTTAAACCACTATTTTCCCAAGCTCCATCACCTTATTTAAACAGAACTCCTCAAGCCAAAAATACTTCAAGTTCCTACCTCTACCGAAAAACCAAAAATGTCTTCTCCTGCCCCCTCACCTAAAACCTCCATAGATATCACAGAGAAATCGAAAGCCATACAATCAAAGTCCAAAGGCCATTCAACAACCACAATCAGTCATTTAACTTGCGCATCTAGGCGCGCCCAAAAACCTACAGCACCACAAAAATCTCACTCTACCCTAGAAAAGATCACACGGCGACTGCTCTTCTCTGATAATGAGGAAGCAACTATCTCAGCTGAAATCGAGGCAGCTGTACGACAACTGAAGGAAGAGGAGGTTCAAATCAATGAACCAGCACAAAAAGAGACTTTGGTAGAGGAGATACTTCAAGAGATAGCATCTGACTCCGAGGAAGAGGCAAAACTCATCGCCGAGTCCGAGGAACCACTCGTCGATAAGTCTCCAACACCTCAAAGACATCTTCAAGTTGAAGACAGTGACACCGAGTCGCCACCACATGTCACACTCATGCGCCAGGAGCGTGAGCAACTGAAGGAGGCAAAAGGCAAATAGAAGATGGCTCTTTCGCCACACAATGAGGAACTCGAAGAACTCCTTCAAGCTAAGAAGGCCGTTGCTAAGTCTCAACCTCCTCAATCTTTGAAACGACTTAAGAAACTCAAGGAGCTTGAGCCAACTTTGATCAAAGCTGAGAATGTAAACGACAGATCTTGTCTCGTCTTACCTAAGACATTGGACATAGAATGGATGGAAAAGATGGGCCTAGAGTTATTGGAGTTCCAACGATGGGTGGACTTCTTCCAAAAGACTATCTCAGCCTACACAGAGCTGCTCAAAGAACATATGAGAAACCTTGGACCACTCCGAAGTGATGAAGATGACGACTATATCATCTCACAAGTTAAAGATACTGAAATCACCATCTCCAAGTCTTGGGTCTCCGAGACTTTTGGTTTAGAATCAGAAGGACTAATCGTCTCAAAAGAAACATCATGGAGTGATCTCGGTCATCTGAGAGGAAAAATGGTGAGCTTGCTCAACCAAGGAGCAACATTGAAGAACTTTCCTGTGGCTGAAATGTCAATACCTGACAGAGTCCTTTTCAGTCTGCTCACCCACAACATAACTCCATGAAATCAGCAAACACACATTGTCAACGCGAGAGACGTAAGGTTACTATATGCTCTCAAGATCAAAGAGAAGATTGACCTTCCTGCAATGATTCCCCTTACTCTCGATGAAAGCAGACATGTCAATCAAGGGTTAGTACATGGGGGAGTAGTAACCCAGGCTCTATTGGAAAGTGGAGTGGAAATCGACGGGGTCAATGAATGTACACAAACTGCTCAAAACAGCATCTGCTCAGTGATGTTATCAAAATTAGGTATAAAGACCAAGGGAGATCAGTTATTGGTTATCCTTAAGCAAACTAAGAGTGAAGGTTCAAGGTCAGAACCTCATCCAACGGGAAGAGCATTAGCGCTCAAGAGGAAGAGAAGTCTCTCACCGGTCCACGACATGTCGGGGACCAGTCTGGATACCTCAACTACTGATATTCTGAAGAGGGTGAGAGTCACTCTCATAGTTGTGCGGGCTGTCTCCATCAAACTAAGTGTTCATCACATGGTTCAAGGCGCAATAGATTTTATAGATTCACACATAGCCTGACCGTTCTTTGTCTCCTAGAGACTTAAGTGAAACCGTGAGAGATAGAGTTAGGACTAGATTTTTTTTTCTTTTCCATCAAATGCTCTATTTTGCCTTTGACTATCTGTTTCACAGTACCTTTTGGACATCAATGAAAATCCAACTGGTTTTTGTATACTTGAATGTTTATGATAGGTAAGAAACAATTTATTGTCTTGGCTGCTTCTTCCTTGATTAAAAATTACAAAATGATCTGAGATATTTAGTCCCATCCATTCCACTAATCCAAACTCTGACCTTGACACCTAAACAGCCTACAAACATAGCCCACAAGAAGTAGCACCTCATTAAATGCCACTCACCAATCAGTCGTTGAGCATATCCAAAGTGTCTATAAAACTTGCTTACTCCTTTTACCGTTCACAACCATCTCACGCAATGGCTCAATACCACAAAGCTCATCCAGCTCGAATGAGCAAACCATTCACTCCACCATTCGCAAGTTTATGACCACAAAACACCCAAAGAAATACGTCGCCTTAAGCTATGTTCAACCAGATTCCGACTCCCTCATAGCTTGGTCTATCACCTCAAGCTGAATCACCTTTGATCACCACACTCAAAGCCAAACCTTCTTGGATAAAAGCCGGTTTTCGGAGGAAGAGCCTAATTGCTTAGAGGATTATGAATGGGATACCCAACTACATCACTCCATCTAGATTATCTTGATCATATTTTATAGTTTGTAATCTATGGAATGTCATGGCCTTTACAACATCTTACGTCGTGTAGTTGCTCCCTATTTTGTTGTATGGCAAAGGGGGAAAGAAAAAGTATATGCACTTGTGAGAATATGTCTGTCGTCCTTGTATTATGTATTATATGAATGAAACCTTATCTATCTATGATATAACATAAAAGCTGTCACTTATGTTTTCATTCATTAAAATTCTTTCATTCTTAAAAACCCTTAATAAACTTAGGGGGAATCCTTCTTAGGGGGAATCTCTCAATTCTTGATTGCCAAGTACATAATAAGTGTAGAGGTTGCCATCATCAAAAAGGGGGAAATTGTTAAGACAAGATCCTTTAGTTTTGATGATAGCAAACCTTATGTTATCTATCTAATGTGTTTGTCAAGATTCATGATTTCAGATAGACAGGTGAGTAAGTGGCTTA
The DNA here is from genome assembly GCA_023374045.1 of Limonium bicolor. Lineage (NCBI taxonomy): Eukaryota > Viridiplantae > Streptophyta > Magnoliopsida > Caryophyllales > Plumbaginaceae > Limonium > Limonium bicolor. Next base: position 252,908,376 of record CM041782.1, read on the forward strand.
GCACGCAAGGTTGCAAGCACACTTAAGTCATGAGTTGCTTAGCACGCAAGGTTGCAAGCGCGCTCAATCCACGACATGTGCTCTACCAGTCGGGCACCTGTCGGCGAGAGCTCCTGAGAACTTCTAGCAACACACAAGCAGTCACGAATCACACCGTCACATATCTCTTACATCAGACATCAAACAAGGATCAAACGGGGTTAGCAACATTGACAAACTCACTCAGATTATTCACAACCACACAAGCAACTTGCTCATGACAAACACACGACAAAAGGTGTATCTCATTAATGTGCAAGATAACAAGATAAGCAAAGGCTATTGATGTACATCATTACATAGCCGTAATACTTCATAAGAGAGCATTTATGAGCATTAATGAGCCAGACAAGTTGAAGTGTGCAAGTGGTGACTGACCACTTGGGGAGATGCGCCACCAACTTCCCTATTCATAAGGCAACGCGTGTGCTGGTGGCTCAGGATCAAGTTGGACGAGAATCTGCAAGTATGGTGCGGATATTATATTGTAGAAGTATGAGTATTTTACTCTTAGAGTCTACAACTCCTCGGTTGTTAGTTGGCATCTCAACTAACTTGTATAAATATGTGGCTTAATGTTCCTCGTAAGATAAGCCCATGTACGAGAGAAAAGATAGAGATAATCTGGACAAGTGTGGATCAGACTTAGGAGTGTGTGTAAGTGCTAGAGAGTTGGTGAGCTAGTGAGGACTGGTTTAGAATATCAATACAAGGAGTGTTTGATAGGACAACAGGTCGGGGAACGGTTGGTGAACCGTAGGCCGATAGTAGGAGAGGGTTGACGACTTTAGGGGTAAAGTCAAAACTGTCTCGGGAGTCCGTGTGTGGGGCAAGGGAGGTTGAGTGAATTTCTTGTGTGTAAATTCTCAATCGAAATGTGTTTTCCAGTTTAATAGTTGCCTCTCGTCTATCAAGTTTTATTAGAGTCCACGATACGTCCACGACACGTCGGGGACGCATCACGAGCGCTTGCGAGTTTCACAACCTACAGCCTACGTATATATAGGATTGCTTTCATCAGTAAAAATACATCAGAAACCATTACTTCTCTACATGGTATCAGCCCTCAATCTCTTTCTCTCCTAACCACATCCATGGCTGCCGAAGTTTCTACCACAATTACCAATCCAATGATGACAATCAACCCTTTCTTATAGTTCATCTCACCAACGCCATCAAACTCTCCTCTACCAGCTACATTACCTAGTGATCACAAATTTAAGCCACTCTAACAAGTTATGACTTGTTCAAATACATCAATGGTGAGCTCCTGGCACTTCCCAAAACCGTCACCACCGGTACCACCACCTTCGACAATCCGGCTACACCTCTTGAATGCGTTAGGATCAACTCCTCTATGGAGCTCTTGTCGGTACACTATCTACTTCTGTTGCTCCACTTGTCACCCACGCCACCACCTCAAAAGATGACTGGGAGATTCTAGCTCGCACCTATGCAAACCCATCCAAAGGCAATGTAAACCAACTCAAAGATAAGCTGTGATCTTCTACCAAAGGGTCTCAATCCATCACTGAATACATTCAGTCCATTACCACTACTGCTGATCTTCTTGCCTCTCTAAATAAACCCGTAGATGATGAGGATCTAGTCAAATACATTCTCCATGGTCTCGACGGCAATTATCTGCCCATCGTTGATGCAATAAAAGCCCAAGACTCCACAATCAAGATTGATGAACTTCATGAGAAACTCCTAAACAAAGAAATTGAACTCAAAACTGCTACTACAAACATGTCGACCCCTGCAACAGCCCGTAATGTTCAATCCCACCACCACTCTAAGCGCTCTAGTCAACCGCCTGTTCTCCCATCTCCCACCACCTACCACCCCGCCTCTCCCAACCATGCTCCTAATGCCCGGCCTTTCCTCGGCCGCTGCTAGTGATGTCAAGAACAAGGGCATGTTGTAGCCTATTGCCCACTCTTTCGCCAGCAGTATCCATATGCCCGACCACTACAACCACCTCACACTTCTTCAAGACCACAACCACTTCAAGCTCATGTTGCACAAACCAACAACAGCCCCAGCTTTGTTGTCGAAAGTGGCACTACTCACCACGTGGTCATTGACGTGGAAAACCTATCCCTTCACTATCCTTACAGCGGACCTGATGAGCTCTTCACTGGTAGTGGTGAAGCTTTACGTATTACCAACTCCGACACTCTCTCCCTTCATTCACCATCTCGTCTCTTTGCTCTTTCCAAAACTTTATGTGTTCATAATCTCTCCAAGAATATTATTTCTGTCTCTCAACTAACCAAACAACTACCTTGTGTTGTCACCTTCTCACCAGATTCTTTTCATGTTCAGTGTCTCAAAACTGGCAAAACACTCCTACTGCTCTTTCTGTTCAATGCACCTCCAACCTTCCTTGGCATCATGTTTTAGGCCATCCGTCCAGTGCCACTCTCAAGCTGCTTCGCCAACATCTGCCGCTCTCCACTTTCATAGCTAAGCATGAAGCATGCGCCTCGTGTCAGCTAAATAAGAGCCATACGCTCCCGTTTAAAGCTTCCACTCTCAATTCCACAAAATTTTTTGAAGTAATCTTTTCTGATGTATGGACATCTCCTGTGTTATCTTATGATGGTTTCAAATATTATGTTGTGTTTAATGATCATTTCACACGCTACTCTTGGATATATCCACTCAAACATAAATCAGATGTTCACTCTACGTTTATCAAATTTCGCTCTCTCGTTGAAAATTTCTTTCAGCCCAACATAAAAGTTTTTTACTCTAACAATGGAGGTGAATACATCAGCCTCCTCCCTTACCTCAGCTAACATGGCATCAACTATTTTACAACCCTGCCACACACTCCCTACCACAATGGTATCTCTGAGCATAAACACCGACACATAACTAAAACCGGTTTTTCTCTACTTACACACTCCAGAATGCCTTTTGAGTTCTGAGAAGGGAAGAAATGGTGTCAAGCCAAAACAGGATACATAGAGCATCCGGCCGCTTTAGCCGGATGGAAGTAGAAACGCATAGGGCATCCGGCCGTCTCCAGCAGAATGGGGATAGGACTTAGGCAAAGCAAAGTATTGTACGACTGACAGTCTGTGGTCAGTCAAAGATACTAGGAGAGGGTCGAACCGTACTTATACATGTAAAATACAGGCTAGCACCATAAAAACCAGGCCCAAAATACTATAAATAGGGGTGTACCCCCATGAAATAAGATACGCAACATTTGGCAGTCAAACTTACATTCAATTCCAATAGAAGCTCTCTTTCTCTCTCTCTCTACTCTTGTGAGACTTTGTAATCGAGACCAGGTAATGTAGGACAGAAGATCAGATTGGATCATGCTAGGATAAATGTGTTGTTTCATTAGGGTCAGATCGAAGGATACTAGGATTGATATACTGTTTCATTTCATTTGGCGCCGTCTGTGGGAAACGAACAGCAAGAAGCAACCACGAGACCACCTAGAAACAGGGAAGTAATCTGAGACGATTTATAGCGAAAGTCCTGAAATAACTAATGAAATTTTTTGCAGGATCGGAACACGAAAGATGGCTCCAAGATCAAAAAACACGAAGAACGCTACCGAAGATAACAATCGCTCTAAGAAGGAATGAGTTCGGAGATGCCAGAAGCCATCTCCAAAAAAGATCTCGAGGACATGCTAAAGGGGCTAGTCAGATCCATCGACGAAAAAATTGTAGAGGAAATGAGACTTTGCAACAGGAACTAATGCAAAGGGACGAGGAGTATTAGAGAAAATGGGATGAAATGACTGAGGCCATTGAACAGCTGAGGAACAGAGATTCCAATGGCAGTAATGGTGAGGAAAGCAAGGATAGGAAGCACAATTCAATAATTAGCGAAGAAGAGATGGAAGAAGATGACCAGATAGACATGAGCTTGTACCCCTTCTCAGAGCGGATAAGAAAAGCAAAACTCCCGCCGCACTTCGTCGCCCCGGCGATTGAGAAATATGATGGGACTGGAGATCCCGCCCAACATATTAAGAAGTTCATGTTTGCCATGAACACTCAGGGGATCAGCTCCCTCGCCCTCTGCAATTTGTTCCCCGGAACGCTTTCGAAGAGAGCGTTGGGATGGATCTCCACGAGACCGCCACAGTCCATCACTAGCTTCAACCAGCTGACCGAGGATTTCCAGCAATACTTCGCTGCGAGTAAGAGGGTTAAAAAAAAACAATAGAATTGATGGACGTTAAGCAGCGAAAAGGGAAACCGTGAAGGAGTACAGCGAGCGCTTCCATAAGAAGGTCGTGGAGATTGATGATATCGACGAGAAAATCTTGATTAAGGCCTTTGGTAACGGCCTAGCTCAGCCTCGACTTGCTGGAAAGATCGCAACGAAGGCGCCGAAAACTCATGGAGAATTAGCTGAAATGATCCATGATTTTTTGAAATCTGAGATAGCGGAAAACAAGGCTAAAGAGCTAGCGGACAGCTTCAAAACCGCAGGGGTGCCGGAAAAGAAGGAGGGGCATGGAGGAAATGCTGGAAGGGAAGGGTCAAGGTACAAGCCATATTATGGCAAGTCTACCGCCGGATCTTCCTCTCAGGGAGCACAACACCAGGGGGCAATTACCATTGTCTACATTGACCCGGGGAAGTATGCTGCTGCAGTAAGAGAAGGGTACCTTCCCCAGCCTAGAAGCCGCCGCAGGGGGAAATTCCGGTTGCATTCTGTGAGTACCACGGGAACCAGCCACCGACTGTAAACTGTGCTACCTTGGCCAAAGAACTTCGAATCATCGAGGAAAATAAGAAGAAAGGAAAGCAGGCAGCCGGAGCACAAAGGCAACGGCGGCCAACAGGGTAGTACCCAGAATGCACCTCGAGGGCGACAAGAGGAAGAGGTTCACCCCAGGCTTGATCCCAGCAAATCAGTGGGAATGATAACAGGTTTGTGAAGAAGAGTAAAGTTTTCTCTTTCATTCAGGATAACATTCGGAGTTACAATTTGTAGCCTGCTTTAAGATGAAAATTTTACATCACATAGATTGTCAAAAATCATGTTACCAAAAGGAGAAATAAAATTCCCATTCTTTTTGCATTTTTACTTTTAGCAACCCCCTTCTTTTCCCAAAGGGAAGGCTAACAAAACTTTCTCTAAGGAAACTCACAGGACTTTTTTCAGAGGTAGGACCACTAACCCCTAATGAAAGAAAAAGGCACATTCATCAAGTACATCAAGAACTCCCGGAGAAGAAAATCGCCAAAAAAGAAAGTTTTCCTCCAATTTTCTTCTCCGACGAGGATGAAGATGGAGTGCTATACCCGCACAACGATCCACTTGTCATTCGTGCACAGGTAAACGATCGAATGATGGAGGGAATTTTAATCGATAGTGGGGCCGGAGCAAATGTTATATCAGCCGAAGCGGTTAGGAAGTTGGAGGTGCCTGAGGACCGGATCAAGCCCTATTCGGCGGTTCTGGGAGGATTTAGGAGGCGTCTCTACCACGTCTTCCGGTAGTATAGATTTCACAATGACCCTGGGCCAAGGAGACGAAAGAAGGACAAAGAGACTCACAGCTTTTATTGTGTCAGGTCTTTCTGGATATAACATGTACCTTGGAAGGCCAGGAATCAATGCTTTCAAAGCCATCCACAGCACTCATCACTTAAAAATGAAATATTTAACCTCACACGGGAAGGTGGTTACAATAAGAGGAAGCCAAAAGATGGCCCGAATGTGTGAAGTCCGCATCATGGACAGCCTTCCTAGTGAGGAGGTGGTCAAAACTGTGGGATCGGACAAGGAGTTCAAGGGAAAGTTGCCTTCTTCCCCAGGGCCGAGTCAAGAAAAGGAAGGATGTCGAGCAGCCCAGGATCCCCCCAGAGAGGTACATTTAAAATCTGACCCTTCTAAATTTTTTAAAATAGGAACTGCGTTTGACAGTGGAGAGCAAACTCACTTAATGAGGTTCCTGGAAAAAAGAAGGGCAACATTCGCTTGGAGCACGGACGAGATGCCTGGTATAGACCCAAGCGTTATCCGGCATGAGCTCAGGGTAGACCCTAAACATCCGGCGGTCAGGCAAAGGAAAAGGGTAATAGGGGAAGAAAGAGATTTAGCCGCAAGAACCGAGGTCCAAAAACTCCTCAAGGCCGGATTCATCAGGGAGGTTGCGTACCCGATGGTTGGCTAATGTTGTCATGGTGAAAAAAGCAAATGGAAAATGGAGAATGTGTGTGGATTTCACAGACTTAAATAAGGCATGTCCTAAAGATTTCTATCCCCTGCCATCAATAGATAGATTGGTGGTTTCAACCCAGGAGTTCTGTGTTAAGTTTTCTGGATGCTTTCTCCGGTTATAATCAAATAAAAATGAAAGAAGAAGACGATTCGGAAAAGACATCCTTTATTACTTCAGCCGGAACATTCTGTTACAAGGTAATGCCCTTCGGCCTAAAGAATGCAGGGGCCACTTTTCAACGAATGATTGACAAAGTATTTTGTCAGCAAATTGCTCGAAATGTGGAGGCTTACGTTGATGATATAGTTGTAAAAAGTCCATCAAAGAACAACACATGAAGGATTTAGAAGAAACATTCGACACTCTGGATAAATACCAAATCAAACTAAATCCAGAAAAGTGTGTGTTTGGTGTAACCAAAGGGAGGTTTCTTGGTTTCATTGTTGGGCAACGAGGTATTGAGGTCGATCCGGAAAAAAGTCAGGCAATCCTCGACCTTTCTCCTCCAAGAAATATCAAAGATGTCCAAGCTTTGAACGGAAGACTCACAGCATTAAGTAGGTTTTGTTCTAAGCTTCAAGAAAAATCAATCCCGTTCTTCAATATTCTAAGGAAGAACAGCAAGTTCCAGTGGGGACAAGAGTGCAGACGCATTTGAAAAGATCAAGGAGATGCTTCGGGATCTACCTAAATTGGGTGTACCTGCCCCGGGACAGGATCTATATCTTTACTTGTCCGCAACAGATTGGGCGGTTGCAGCTGTCTTAATCATGGAAGAGAAAAGGAGATACCAGTTTACTATACGGGCAAAATCTTAAGCCCGACAGAAGGACGGTACACTAACATAGAGAAAATCTTGTTTGCACTGGTGGTGGCGTCAAGAAAACTACGACCCTACTTCCAGTCACATCGAATCTTTGTCAGGACCAATTGGCCGCTCAAACAAATTGCAACAATCCGAATGCCTCCGGCCGGATGGTAAGCTGGACAGTAGAGCTGACACAATATGAAATTCACTTCTTGCCCAGAACGGCGATTAAAGCTCAGGCCTTAGCAGACTTCATAACGGAAACAAGCTTTGCAAAAGAAAAGAAGCAGACTCAGAGTCCATATATCATCTTGGTTGATGGAGCTCGATGCAAAAGTGGGGCAGGTGCTGGGATAGTGGTACAGGCGCCGGATGGGCAAAGCTTGAATTATGCCTTCCGACTGGACTTTGATGTTACTAATAATGAAGCCGAATACGAAGCCCTTATCCAGGGTTGGAAGTAGCTACAGCCCTCGGGGCGACAGGTTCCATAGAAAAGATGCCTTCTCTGTTTTTTCGTTCTTATAAAATCTGTCTGAAGTAAACTTATGAGAATATAACCTATTTTTAACAGAATTAGAGGTGTATTCGGACTCTATGTTGGTGGCGAGACAAAACGACAACATCTATGAAGTCAAAGAGGAAAAACTATGGAGGTACTTGCTCAAGGTCCAGGAGCTAAAAGCAAATTTCCAAAGATGCGAGCTAAAACACCTTCCCCGCGAAGAGAATGCGAAGCTGACGCCTTAGCCAAATTGGCAAGTATGGCCGAAAAGGTACCCAATGAGATATGGCTAGAAATCAGAACTTCCCCAAGTATAGAAGGAACTCAGGTGTTTACGGTGGAGACAGGTGACAAAGAAGAATCCTGGATGACTCCAATCATAGATTACATACGGCAAGGAAAGCTGCCGGAAGGAGAAAAGGAGGCCAGGATAATAAAAAGGCGGGCCGCATCATTTTTTATTGAGGATAACCAGCTGTATAAGCGATCTTTTGCAAGACCAGCACTGAAGTGTGTTACCATAGCTGAAGGAGCAGAATTAATAAGAGAGATACATGATGGGCTCTGTGGAAATCACCAGGGAGAAAGGACCACAACCCACAAAATCTTGAGACTCGGATATTTTTGGCCGAAAATGATGGAGCATTGCAAGGAATATATACGAAAATGTCGCAAGTGTCAAGAGCATGGAAACAAGATACATACTCCTCCGGCGGAGCAAAAATCTATTCTCTGCCCAATTCCCTTTGCTATGTGGGGGTTGGACATTGTGGGCCCATTCCCGGAAGCTTCACCAGGGAGGTTCAAATTCATGTACGTTGCCATCGACTACTTCACAAAGTGGGTCGAAGCAATGCCTACTATCTCCATCACGGCTAGGAAGTCACAAGAATTCATCTGGAAATATGTGGTATGCAGGTTTGGTATACCAAAAGCAATAATAACTGATAATGGAACACAGTTCAATTGCGAAAGCTTCCGAGAATTCTGCGAAGAATGGAAGATCGACTTAAGATTTGCATCAGTAGCCACCCTCAGGCAAATGGGCAGGTTGAGAATGTGAATGGGCAGATAGTAAGGGCGATAAAGAAAAAACTCGATGAGAAAAAAGGAAAGTGGGCAGAATTGTTACCCCAAGTCCTTTGGTCGTATAGAACGACAGAAAGGGGGCCGACGGGAGAAACGCCTTACAGATTGACATATGGTTTGGAAGCCGTCATTCCGGCGGAAATTGTGGTGCCATCCATAAGATGGGAATCATATGACGAAGAGGTCAACAATCAGGGGTACAGGATCACCTAGACCTCCTTGAAGAAACCAGGATGGCCGCCGCAGTAAGGATGGCGAAAGATAAATCCAAGGTAGAAAGATATTTCAACAGAAGGATAAAAGAACGAAGTTTTGCCCCAGGAGAATTAGTCCTCCGAGAGGTTAAGCAACCCAAGAAGCTGGAACCCCAATGGGAAGGACCATACATCATACACCAGAAGACGGGACGAGCTTCATACCGCTTGAAAAATGGTGAAGGGTACGAATTGCCGCATTCTTGGCATGGAGAATGTCTGAAAAAGTTCTATGTGTAAAATTTATAACTCTTCAATAAAAGGTATTATTTTTGGAAAAGTGAAAGAAAAAGTAAGCACCGGCCAACGAGCCGCAGGCTATCATGCCTTGAAAGTAAGCACCGGCCAACGAGCCGCAGGCTATCATGCCTTGAAAGTAAGCACCGGCCAACGAGCCGCAGGCTATCATGCCTTGAAAGTAAGCACCGGCCAACGAGCCGCAGGCTATCATGCCTTGAAAGTAAGCACCGGCCAACGAGCCACAGGCTATCATGCCTTGAAAGAAGCACCGGCCAACGAGCCGCAGGCTATCATGCCTTGAAAAGAAGCACCCGGCCAACGAGCCGCAGGCTATCATGCCTTGAAAGTAAGCACCGGCCAACGAGCCGCAGGCTATCATGCCTTGAAAGTAAGCACCGGCCAACGAGCCGCAGGCTATCATGCCTTGAAAGAAACACCGGCCAACGAGCCGCAGGCTATCATGCCTTGAAAGAAAAACCGGCCAACGAGCCGCAGGCTATCATGCCTTGAAAGAAACATCCGGCCAACGAGCCGCAGGCTATCATGCCTTGAAAGAAAAAGAAAGCACCGGCCAACGAGCCGCAGGCTATCATGCCTTGAAAGAAAATCCGGCCAACCCGCAGGCTATCATGCCTTGAAAGAAACATCCGGCCAACGAGCTGCAGGCTATCATGCCCTTGAAAGAAACATCCGGCCAACGAGCCGCAGGCTATCATGCCTTGAAAGAAAATCCGGCCAATGAGCCGCAGGCTATCTTGCCTTGAAAATAGGCGTCGGCCAACAGGCCGCAGGTTCCTACACTCCATATCCTAAAAAATCCGGCTAAAAGCCATAGATGACCATACTTTAAAAGGAAAAATCCGGCCGGAACAAAAGTCCAAAACCGCAAGCCCCTTGTGTTATAAAAAATGAATACTACACTGGCATAACTCGCATAAGATAACCATATGTGCACCATTAAAAAAAGAGAGAAATATCACGGCAATAAAACTTGGTGAAAAATATAGCTTATATTTCTCCCAAGGTGTGGTAAAACAGTTACAAAATAATCATTCGGCAACACAAAAATACACCGAAACAAAAACTCCTCTAAAGATAAAAAAAACTTCTATTCTACTTTTCTTACGCTTCTTTTTCGGCAGTTAATAATCTATCGCCGCTACCAGCCACACTCTCAGAAGACTTGGACCTCCTGGAAAGACGCTGCATCCCTCCGGCAGACGGCAGAATGTTGCTTCCAGCTGGAAGGAATGAGGCTTCGCCGGCGCCAAAACATGTCTCTCCAGGACTGCGGCAGAACCTCTCGAGCTCCAAGAAGAAGTTGGATTTCTGGGCAACAGCCTTGAATTCCAGCTTGTTGTACAGGTCATCGTCCAGTAACTCTCCTTTTCGAGAGAGTGATCCGAGACAATCTGCTGGCAAATATCAACTATCCGGCGACACTGAGAAGCAAAGGACTCCTTTAGATGGGCGTTGATGGTGCCTTGCTTCTGTATCTCCTCCTGGGATTGCCGGGAAATGACTTGAGCCTGGCCACTTGAGATTCAAGGGTCAGGACTTGGGCTCGATACTTGTCACGTTCAGAGTTGGCAGATGACAGCTCCTCCTTAGCAGGGCTATCCGACCACTCAACTGAGTGACGTGCTTCAGTAAGTTGGCAGAACTCAAGCCTAGCCGGAACAAAAAAAGAATAAGAAAAAGAAAGGGCAAAAGGAGAAACAAAAGTTGAAGGCCTGAAAGTTTACCATGGCCGATGGCTCAGTATTCTCGGCTTGAGAGCGAGACTTGGCTTCCTCCAGCTCTTTTACTTCTCCTCCAGCCTGGTCCTCTCTTCTATCAGGGCAGCTTTGTCCGCAGCAAGAGTTTTCTTCTCCTCTTCCAAAAGAGAGCAATCTCGGAGCAGAGACTGCTTCTCTTGATCAAAGGAGGACCTCGACTGCTCTTCCAGCGCGGCCTTTTCTTCCGACAAGCGATCAAGCTCCTGCATAAGCTTTTCTTTTTCCTTCACAAGGGCTTCATTCTCCCGTTGAAGAGTTTGCTTCTCCAGCTCGAGCGTTTCAGCCTCCTGCTTGAAAGAGTTCTCTCCTGATAGAAAAAGGCCTTCTCAGCCTGAAGATTGTTCACTTCGTTCCGGTGCATGGAGCGCACCTGATCCAGCATAATATCTAGGTCAAAGAAGGACCGAACCAGCTTATCTTTAACAAGGGAAAAAGAGATGGTTTTATACCTCTATCAAAGTATTGTCAGCTTCCTTGATCCGGCCTCTTAGAGAAAAGTTCTCTTCCCAGAGTTTCTTCAGCTGCAGCTCATACTCATCACGCTGACGCTCGCATTCCGCCGGGACAACTGCAGGTCTTTGTTTATTGCCTCAGTTCTCTCCTTTGCCTTACGGTCGATCTCATACTCAACCTGGTCAATGTAAGCATCATGAGAAGAGCGGGACAGCTTCAGTTCCTCTTCAACATTATTGGCTCGGCTTTCCTCATAGCGAAGCCTGGATTGGAGGTTGCCAAAGTGAACCTCAGCACTTTGGGCCATGGACATCACCTAAAAACAACACAATTCATAAAATCAAGGAAAAAAACCAAGCCAACAGAAGAAAACACAAAAAAAATACGCATGCCAACCTGAAATTCCCCCCCACATCATGTCAAACACTTCGTTTATGGGAGGGAATGCCGCATGATAGCATCTGCCCCCCATCTCCGATCCGCAGCCTTTTTTTGGTAGCAGTAAAGGTGGCCGGAGGAGCAAAGATCCCGTCTGGATGACCAGATCTCTTTATTGCCTCCTTCCAGACAGGAGTACTTGGCAGCGTCGCAGGTTATTAAAGGAAGAGGGTGCCCGCAATGGTAGAACCACCCTTCCTTTTGGGAGGGTCCAGTATAGGACTCCTGAGCAGGAGGAGGAGGGGAAGAAGAAGAAGCTATGTAGTCCCTCTCTCTGCTCACTCCGGAGATCAGGATCCTCCGGCAAAGAAGAGCTATGTAGTCCTCTCTTGCTTACTCCGGAGCTCAGGATCCTCCGGCACCTGACGATCCATTGCTCTATCCCTTGCCGCCTCCGGCCGCAGCAACATCAATGGAGAATGATCCTGAAGCTTCGGGATCACCAGAGGTTTGCCCTGACCCCTGGCTCTGTGGCCTTCGGCTTTGATGTGGTTTTCTTTTTTAGTCTTTTCTTGGCAGGAGCAGGGACTGCCGCAATAATAAAAACAGTTAGGACCAGAAGGTTGAAACTGGAAATGGAAGGATACTAAAAAGGAGGAAAAGTAAAGAACAGGAGAAAGCAACGAAGCAACCAAAACCTTCTTCAGCCGAAGGACCAGCACGGAAGTCTGTGGCCTCCAGGGTGTTTTCTTGAGCGGGATCTGAGGAAAAGTAACTCGTCAAATCAGGAAATTGCTCGCAAATAGGAGTCGGATGACCGGACTCCCGCCCCAGGCGAGAACCAAGGTCTAAACCCGAACCAGGGGTGAGGGGAAGGAGGACACGGCGCCCAGACTTGGGGCTCACGTGCCATGTACCTGACAGCCCGGCGTCAGCACGTTCAGGAGATTCTAGCCTCTTCTTTTTCTTTAAGTGACCGGCTTGGTCATCCCCGCTTCTTGCCTGGAGCGCTTTGCCGGAGGAGCACTCTCCAAAAGCTGCTCGGCCGCATCAGTAGCCGCATCCAGCGTGTCGTAGTAATTGATTTTTTGTCCCCACTCTTGAAGGTGACGAAGTTCCAGCTATGAAAGGGGCCGATCTTGTCCCCCTTCTAGAAGAAATCTACATACAACATGTCAAACAATAAGAAGACCGATAGGAATGACAGAATTTGTACTAAGAGTTAAAGACGCTTACTGTGATATGTCTTCAGAGAAGACAAACGTTCCTTTGTAAAAAACGCCTCGACAGTCGGCGATTTCTTGCTTAGCGCCCTCAGAACCTTCGAAATGGGCAGTTCAGCCGGAGGGGTTTGGGGGCTGATCAGCTGACCTTTGACAACCTCAGCGCAGTATGGGACACCCAAGACTCGGCCGGATGGAGGAACAATAACAAACCACCGTGACCCCCACTCGTGAGCCTTCTTGTAGTCGAAGAGGGAGTATCCGGCCTTCGCGATGAGGGTTAAGCTATCCGGGTCAACCCTAACTATGAAGAATCGGACGAAATCAGTACCCTCCGGCCGAATTTTGCTTCCCTCGCAAAGAGAAACAAAGGCGTGGAGGTGCGAAATGGCCTTTGGGTGAAGGTGAGCGAGAGTACAGCAGCGGCGAAGGAGGAAGCCCAGCACAAAAGGTTGCGGGGGAATGGTCAGACCGGAGCGGAAAAAATCAGCGAAAACTACGTACCCACGGCCAAAGTCGTCGTTAGGGTGAGAGTCGGAGGATGGCAGGAAAATCTGTGTGCCAAGCGGGGCTTCGACATCCCTGAGACAATCGCAAAGGGGGAGTAATTGAGAGAGGAAAGAGGGTTGACGCCCAGATAGGAAGGGTCTTGTGGACTTCAGATACGAGGGGTGAAAGTCGTTAGAGGAGCGAGAGCCCTGAATGCCTGCCTCGATGGCGGGCGGAAATTTGGCAGCGAGTTTACTCTGTTTTGCGGAGGAGGAAGACATTGTCAAGCTTGACGAAGGATCAGAGGGCGGCGGCAATGAAAGACGAGGTAGCACACGACGACAGGGGGCAAGAGAAGAAGAACAGTCAAAGCAAAGGGGTAGTAGAAGAAAGAAGAGAAAGCTCAAAAATCGGGCTTTAAGGAAAGTTTTTCCCGCTCAAATAAATTATATATACATGTGCGAACAGAAAGTATCCTTTCTTTGCAGGGGAAGAGAAAGAGCCACACGCTTCCTAAAGACGCTTCCGATGTTTTAGTCGAAAGAAAGACCTGCGTATTCTACACCGAGAACATGCGGAGCAAATTCAAAAAGGGGTACGAAGCAGGTTCGAACCACGACCTATGCACGTGACCGATAAGAAGTTCCTTTTCTCCAAGTATGAAGAAAAGAACTTATGGGACTGGGATAAGGAAAAGATGAAGCACAGACGGACCAAAAAGCCTCAGAATTAGCCGCGGTCGCAAAATTTTTTGTCAAAACACAAGACACAAAAGTTCTATTTTCTTCACCAAAATTCAGAAAGATAGAACTTGTGCGACTGATGAGAAGGGAAGAAATGGTGTCAAGCCAAAACGGGATACATAGAGCATCCGGCCACTTTAGCCAGATGGAAGTGGAAACGCATAGGGCATCCGGTCGTCTCCGGCCGGATGGGGATAGGACTAAGGCAAAGCAAAGTATTGTACGACTGACCATCGGTGGTCAGTCAAAGATTCTAGGAGAGGGTAGAACTGTACTTATACATGTAAAATACAGGCTGGCACCATAAAAACCAGGCCCAAAATACTATAAATAGGGGTGTACCCCCATGAAATAAGATACGCAACATTTGGCAGTCAAACTTATATTCAATTCCAATAGAAGCTCTCTTTCTCTCTCTACTCTTGTGCTTGTGAGACTCTGTAATTGAGACCAGGTAATGCAGAACAAGAGATCGGATTGGACCATGCTAGGATTGATATACTGTTGTTTCACTAGGATCAGATCAAAGGATACTAGGATTGATATACCGTTTCGTTTCAGACGGCCTCTGTTAAACGCCAGCGAAAGGTTCTGGAATGGTCCGACCCAGAGGACTTGGGTCGGACATGGGTCAGACGGGTGTGTTTTAAGGGCGGTTAAGTTTCTGGAATGGTCCGACCTAGTTGGTTGGGTCGGACATGGGTCGGACATAGGAGGTTTAGAAGACGGAAAATTTCTGGAATGGTCCGACCCAGTTGGTTGGGTTGGACGTGGGTCGGACATGTAGAGTTTTTCAAACTCGAAAGTTACTGGAAGGGTCCGACCCAGAGGGTGGGTCGACGGTGAGTCGGACGACCCTTAACGCTTAAAAAAAAGAAATTCTGGATTCTAAGGATGATAATTGGTAATAAGGTATACCTATGGTAGGGTGGTAATGATTAGGACCCTAAGAACTTAAGGGATTAAGTTAAGTAAGAACCTTAATGTTTAAAAAAAAATTAAGTTTAAAAGGGTAAGTGGTAAGGACTTAAGAGGATATTCATTGGGAATCTTTAGGGACTAAGTGAGTTAAGTGAGGTGCAAATAACTAATGGCCTAAAAATGAATCAATGTTTTAGGTTTGTGAATTGGGACCCCGAAGAAGGTTAAACAAACATCAGTCGACGGTGAACGGTACAATCTTTCTTGTGACCTGCTTGCTAATGAGGTGTCCCTCGGCTTGTGTGCTATCTGTTTAATTTCTATGACTAAGACAAGATAAAGCATGCAACCGGTTATAATTGTTCTTGTTGCGTATGTGTTTTCTTTGCACTAACCCACGAGACTTGAGACTGTTACTAACCAAGTTAGTACTTACTGAGTTAAGAATAAGAGTTAAGTTTTGGTGGTTGTTGGTTAATGCCCGTTAAGGCTTAGCTAGCACATGGTGTTTAAGATTTCTTCTAACTGGAACTTGAGTGAGGAAACCCGGGACTGACTCCGGTCATGCATGCTAAGGAAAGGGGACGGTATCTGAATCAGATCCGCCCTCCGCTTAAGGACTTGTCTTCGGACTTGTAGCCTAGGGCCGGTTGCCGGCTCAGCTACGCTGGACTCCCGTCCAGGGTAGGTGGCATTAAGATGGTGCGGTGGGATCACCTAAATCCCAAGGTTGAAATTAAGATACAACCATTCCTGAAATACCCCAAACCTTGATATGTTGTTAAACATTTAAACTATGGTATGTAAAGTCTAAAAAGTGCCTTAGAAACATCAGTGTACAGTTTAAACCATAGTAAAATACAATAAAACATTAAGACACAGTTTGAGCAAAAACATGCTCTAAGCTTGGAGTGAACTTGGTTAGGACCCAAAGAGCCTACCAAGACTTAATAATATTCAATTATGATTTAATAAGGCAAATTAAGTCCTTAGGAAACCATGGTAGACAATTAAACCAAACAAAACACAAATAAATGCCTTAAAGTCAATATGGGCAAAATGTGCTCTAAGCTTGGGATAAATTTGTATAAGACCTAAAGGTCATACCTATACCTTATAAATATGTTAATGAACATATAAAACCATTACCAAAGAACCAAGCTTGAAACAAGTTAAACACAAAATGTGCTTTAAGGAGTCTTAAAGCACATTTTCGAAAAATTGTCTTGTAAATGAGTTTTGAATGGCTAAATGTCCATCATTACTCTTTAATTAACATGTGTACTATATAGTATCACATTTGGAAGTCTATATCAATGGGAAAACAAAAATTTCACAACTATGTGCCTTGTTTTTGTGAATAGTAACTTTAATAAGCTAGTTTGTAACATATGTTGTTATAAGTAATTAAATGGGTCAACAAAGACTAAAACACCCCTAGGCAACTATTGGGGGCCGGTTTTGTGAGGTGAGTCACCAGTCACCACCTTGCAAGTTAACAAATAAATATGCTAACTAAAGTAGTAACGTAGAATACTATTTACTTTAACCACTTAATATCTTCAAAGTAGAACTTATCTTCATTCTCTTCCTTCCCTCCTCAATTCCCACGTCCTCAAGCTCTCTTCTTCCCTTCCATTCACGATTTGCAATAATACTAAACAAAACACCATCTTTGACCTCTTGTAATTCCTAGCTCACTTGGCCAAATCAAACACAAACACCACCATTCTCTTTGTCTCATCAAGCTCTTCATTTCTATCTTCTTAAAATTCCAAGAGCCCCATTTCGGTGCCATGGAGTTCCACCATTGAAGGAGCTTGAGCTTATATTTCTACATATTATTGCTCTCTTTTGCTTCAAGGTAAGGAAACTCAAAGAAAAATGATGTTTCCTTCATGTTTTGTGTTGTCCAAAAATTCACCTCACAATGGTGTCTTTACATTGCTTGTTTTAGCTGCATTCAAATCATTCAAGGGCTTGGTGGAGTCCTCTCTTGATACTTATTCAAGTTGTTATACCCAAAATTTCAACCCCCCGGAGGTGAGTCTCTTCTAATAGGCTAGTAGTGAGGGTTCCCAGATCGATCGGCACATTTCAGAGTGCTAGGGACAGCTTAGTCATCTCCAGGGCCATTTTCGTAATTTTTCAAGGCTCCTAAGCCCCCTACAGGCTTTCTCTCTCCTCCAAATAAGGGTCAAATCAATTCAAAATGCTTTGAAATTTTTACCCAAGATAGAGGATGACATTTTAAGCATAATGGCGTTGGAATTTTGATTTTTCGAATTTCCAATAATTTTCTAGCAATTTCTGATTGAATCTGACGAGAAATTGAATTTAAAAATATTCCAATATCCAAAAAATTCGATTCCACTTTAGAAAAATCAGAAATATCATCCTTTACCCATGTGTGAAATTTCATAATCAAATTCCTTTTGGAAGCCCTTGAGCTAAAACGTCGGTAAATCTCGGTTTTTACCGGATTTTTCTATCTTTAAAGAGGTCTATATAAGGAACCTTATCCCATGATCAAAGAAAACCTCAAGAACCCTAAGCAACCAGAAAACCTAGCCGTCTCATTCTCCTCACGTTTTTACACATCCAAGCACCAAAATCACATCAAAAATCTCTCGAAATCACCACCTAAACACACTTTTCAACTCCTAACACATCAACAATCATCAAACATCAACCAAACCACCTCCAAAACGTGAAGAACATCATCAACAATCAACAACCAGAAGCCCGGGTCGAATTCAATCCGGAACCGGCATCATCGGAGCCTCCGAAGAATCCCAACGTGAAGAATCATCTTGAATTCGAAGGTAAAACAGGTTACAATCCCACTTTTCTGATTCCCCACGACCTTGTTAACTCTCTGTCAAAGTTTGGGTTCAAACCAACCTGTTTACGCTTCTGTATTGACGTTTGTTTAAGCTTCTGTCCAATAACTTGTTTACAAAGTTTCGTGCTTAATTCGAGTTCAAATTGAAAACCTTCAATCACTAACGACTTGTAAATCTTTCAGGCTACACACCCATAAAATTTGAGCTCAAAACACCCTCGGGAACCTTCTGAAAACCCCTGTCCGTGGGTGGTCCGTGACCTCGGACCTATGGTCCGGGACCTCGGACGCGTTGTCCGAGACCACGGACACCCACGGACGGCGGCGGGATTTTAAAAATTCAAAACTTAGGTTTTTCTAACGATGTCCGGGCCCACGGACAGCCTGTCCGTGGCCCCGGACTTTGCAAATTTTTGTTTTCCTTCAATTTCGACTTTTCTGCATATTTAGGTTAACTGGGGTCCGTGGTCTCGGACTCTTGGTCCGTGGCTACGGACGTAAGCAAAATTTGACCTAATTCTGCCTCCGAAACCCTAGTTTAGGTAGCTTTCAATTTCACTTTAATTTTCTGTCAAAAAACGCTAAAAAACATAAAAAAACAGAAGCTTGCGCACTTAGGTTAAAACGACTCGTAATAAGCCGTAAATAAACTAAGTAGAGGAAAAACGACTCTTGAGGGTAATGAAAGTAATTGAACCCTAATTAAGTCGAATATCAAGCCCCCGAACCCGAACTCTCCTTTCCTAATTTGATCTAGGTTAAAATTAGGTGGCGACTCATAATAGGTTCCAGTGAGCTAGCTTAGGTTTTAATAATTTTTTTATGACATAGTTATTAATCTTAGGTTATAAGTGGACCTAAAACCCGTAGATCCCAATCAACTTAATCAATAGGATAGGGTTTAAAATCGAGGCTCACAGACTGGCGACTCTGCTGGGGACAAACTTCTTAATTTTAACTTGTTTAATTTTAAGAAAGAGGGCTTAACTCGAAAATGTTTATTTATGGCTTTATTACTCTGTTTGTTTACCTTCGTGCGCACTTTAATTTTCTGCACCTTGGCATCATATGAGAGCGAGGGTCCACACAAACCAATTTCACCCCGGGACCCATTTGAGGGTCCCCTGTCAGGGACTCACACCTTTTAGGTGATGTGAATAAGCGGGGGAAAAGAGGAGGGTGTCGTCTAACCACACCCCCTTAATACCTGGGCTTTAGCCCCAAGCGTCTTCCTGGCAGTGCCCTTACCTAGCCCTTTGTTTGGTCAGTCAAAGACCCGACCGTAGACGCACACCTTCAGGTGATGTGAAAAGAGTGGGGAAGCCCAAAGAGAATAGCGTACAAGCCCTATTCCTTTGTGGTGACCTGGGCCCGCGCCCCAAGCACCTCTCCGGATCGATCCATACCCGGTTTGACTTAAACGTCTAGTGAGGACATGTTGAATTTGTGTGGGCCTTGTTTGCTTGTATGATCGGCCCACTACCCAGCCTAGAGATTGATAGGAACTTCTCCTACATCAACCTAGCCCAAAACGAATTGGCAGCTCTATTTGTTTGCGGCCCAGAGGCCCTGTTTGGTTTAACATGTGAGTCGTTCGGGCTTCGGCCCAAAAGCTTAGACTTAGGTGATTTCTCTTCTGGCCCATTTTGAATTATCCAATTAGTTCTAGGCCCATAAAAAGGAAATCCATCTGAACTCGAAATAACTCACAAGTCCCGAAAGCAAAATCTTTTTCTGCTTAGCAACCATCTTCTCTGGCCCAAAGAAAGTTGGGCCCATTTGTGATTTAGGGACCATTCCAGCCCATGTGCTTTACTCCAGGCCCAAACACATTCCGGCCCAAGGGCTCATTCTAGACTAGGTAGACTTCTTATCCGGGCCCTAGCCCCAAACCCTAGATCTAGGTGTCACCTCTCAGGCCCAATCAAAGCCATCTGTTTACATTTCAGTCCAAATTCCAGTTCATAGCCTGAGAGATACTTCAGCCCAAGCACCTCATTTCCTGGGTATCTTGGCCCACTTGCTTTCAGCCTAAGCCTGTTTCGATCTACCTTGTGAAGTGTCATTATCACCTTAGTGTCTTTCAACCCACTTCCTCTTGTTAGCTAATAATGGACTTCTTGGAAACAGGCAAGCCCGAATCCAGATATGGCAGAAGGAGGAAACCCGATCAACACCGAGGCCCAGTTGGCCGCTGTGCTGCAAGGGTACAAGGTCTTGGAGTCCATTGTCGAGGAACTGAGGAGTAAGGCTAATCTCCAGGAGACAAACCAGCACACTCTGGAAAAGCTTGTGGATGAAAATCTTAATCGTAATTACATCGAGATTGACTCTGTTAGGGCCCAAGATCCTCAAACACGTATGGGGAAGGATGTTCCTGACAACCAGCTAGCTGCAGAGGTCAAAAGGGTTTTGAAAAGGATTGAGCGCATAGAGAAAACCAACAAACCAGCTGGCTTCGATTATTTCTCCACGGCGTCGTATCCCGAAGTTGCTCTTCCCCTAAAGCTGAAGCTGCCTGCACTCGCTTTGTACAAGGGTTCCTCGGATCCACAGATTCACTTGGCTATGTTCGACCGAGAAATGTCCATCTTGGGGCTCAACGATATGCAAAAAGCCAAAGTTTTCGCACGCTATCTAGACGAGACTCCTCAGCGTTGGTATCTCACTCAGAAGATGAATACCAAAACCTACGAGGAGGTTTGCGAGGCTTTCCTAAATCATTTCGAGTATGCTAAGAACCTCGAGGTCACCAGAATCGATCTGGCAGGAACTCGACAGAAAGACGGTGAGTCCATGTCTGACTTCATCAAGCGTTGGAGGAGAAAGGCTGCAGCCATGCCTACCAGAATGGACGAGCAGGAGCAAATCCGCATGATAATTGAGAACATGCGAAAACAACACAACCATGAGCTAAAATTTATGTACTTTCCGAGTTTGGACATGTTGATGGGACAAGTCGGTATTCTAGAGGAAAGGATTCATAAGGAAGGTTTGGAGCTCGAGTGCTCAAGAAACTCCGGCAGTGGCTCCAAATTATCTAAGCCAGGACCAGAAAAGGCTTATCTTCAGACAGTAGCTTGCGCTCAAAGCAGTTTCCCAGAAGTGAATATGGTTCAACGACCTAGATCTCCGCATCAAAACCTTAGGACAATACCCTTACCACGCCGAGACTCATCGCAAAGGGAATTCACCAACATTGGCCGAGCACCAAGTCAGGCGTTTGAAGAGCTTCAGAAGAGAAACCTGCTACAGCCCCTGGCCCCTCGGCCAGGAACCACTCATTTGGGGAGGCATCTTAATCAATTCTGCCACTACCATCAGTTGCCTGGCCATTCTGCTGACAATTGCCGAGCATTGAAGCACAAGATTCAAGACCTCCTCGAGCAAGGAGTCCAATTTTTCTAAGTGTGCAGATCGTTTTCTTGCATCTTCAAATTTTCCTAGTAGCTTATTAGTTAGTTTTCAGTCACCTCTGATTGTAATCTTTACGTTTCTTTCATGATTCATAAATAAAATCATAGTTCCATTTTCACAACTCCTGTACTAACCATTTTTCATTCATCGAAAAAAGAAGGAAAACAAAATAGTTTTTTAAGGAAAAGGATCGCGAAGCAATCATTTTCTGACTATGCAATGGAACGGCTTGTCTCTTGTTTCTAAAAATTTGAACATGCCTAACCAAACACCACAACTCACCCTATAATATCCAAACAACCCACAAAGCATTCCAAAATCCACATCTGTTTAAGTGTTGTCATAAACCCCAGGTCAATACTGGGGGCAATCTGAGTTCAGGATCGTCATCTTTAATCTTTCGTTTACGCGTGCGAACTAGTCTCTGAGTGAAATTCACGAGAGTGTCTTGAGTGGAAAAACCATGAGTGAACGAGCGTGTCATTTTTACACGACTCCGGTGAGTCCACATTCAAAGGTGAGGCAAACGGTATAACTCCGACCGAAGGAGATAATTTGTAAATTTACGCTTAGACCTGTGAAAAGTAACAAAGAACGGATATACAACTATCAGGAATGACGAAGCACCTAGGTACAGCACCACATAGCCAAAAGCTTGTAAACCCTGACATTAAACCCTAGGCACCCCCGTTGAGCCTTTTGTATATCCCTTTTCAATATTATGAGCCCCACAAAATAACCCAGCCAATGATGAATGTCCGACCCGGTGACCAAAGGAAGCAAGGAGCCCGACTCTCGGATAACATTATCATCAGTCCGAAGAAGCAATGCCGCTATCAGCATGACGAAGTGATCCGTAAATGGTCCCAAAGTGACACAGGATCAAAAGAGCTCACGTCAAAACAGCTCTCGAAGCCCAAAACCGGGAAACACAAGAACCCCAAAGGCAAAGTCAAGAAAGGATAAAACAAAAAGGCGAACCCGAAGTGCCTCGAAGAAGTCCAAATGACAAAAAAAGAGAAATGGTGTAAAGGACAACTCCAAAAGTCCAGGTCCAGAAGCTCAAAAACAACGTCAACATGAAGCAGTTAGACGACTTCAAGACAAGGAAGATGAATCTGAGAGAGGACGCAAGTTGCAGCTTTGGTCACCCATTTTAGCTCCACATACCTCAAATATCCCTCCATGATCCCGTCGTCTTTCATCACACCCTATGGCCACGTTATAAGCTTTAAAGACTTCCGACTTGATAGTTGTGTGTCCAATCACGTGAAAGTAACAGATCAAATGCGTAAATCCATCAAATATCGAATTCAATGGTTTAGAAGTTATGACCATGAGCGAGAAATGAGTGCAAACATCGACCACATCGAGTGTAGGTTAGGGAGCACCACATCAAAGCATAAACCTCGACCCTGTGAGGGTGAGACTTGTTCGCATGTTTAATCAAAGAAAATACTGGGGGCAATTGATCGTTCCGATCAATTGCCATGAACTCTAGCTCAGATTGTCCTAAGGAAAAATACTGGGGGCAATTGTTGGTTCCAACAATTGCCATGACAACACCAATTGAAACCTAAAGCTTGAGCACCACCATCCCACCACAGGCATAAGCCCTTACCTCCACACCTCCACTACACAGGCCCACATAAGCCCTTACCTCCACACCTCCACTACACAGGCACACATAAGCCCCTACCACCACACACACACACACTCTCAAGCCCGTCATTAGCCTTACCTCCACAAAAACATCAAACCCGTCATAACCCTGACCACCATCCAAAATCACAACGCAGTCCCAGGTCTATCACAAGCACCACAACAAACACCACACACTTCCACCAACGGCATGTTCATTTTCTAAGAAACAAATTGCAGATTTGAAATTTTTAGTCAGGAAATGATTATTTCACTTTCCTTTTTCAGCAGAGTTTTTCTTAAGCATTGCCATGTTTAGCACATTTTTCAATAGTTCCTTGTTTTGGGCTAGCTTCCAACAAACACTTTAGTTGCATTTTACAACTTTTGCACAACACCTCAACATTGCCACCTTTTCCAACAGTTTCCTGTTTTGAACGAGTATCTTTCATGTATTTTGATTGCATACATCTTATCATCATTGCCATGTTTGGCACTCCAATAATCAGTTTTCATCATTTGCACGAGACCATTATCTTCCTAACTCATTTTTAGTTCGAGACCTAAAATCGGCGCAAGGCCCTGCAGATTCCTCTTTCAGTACGAGACCTAGCATCTTCATTCAGTACGAGACCTAGAATCAGTGTGAGAGCCAGCTTTTCCTTCATCCATTCAGTACGAGACTTCAGTGCGAGACCACCATCTTCATCAGTGCGAGGCCCATCATTTTCTTCAGTGCGAGACCACCATCTTCATCAGTGCGAGGCCCATCATTTTCTTCAGTGCGAGACCACCATCTTCATCAGTGCGAGGCCCATCATTTTCTTCAGTGCGAGACCATGCATCTTCATCAGTGCGAGACCCATCATCTTTATCAGTGCGAGACCCATCAGTTTCATCAGTGCGAGACCGAGCATCATCATCCAGTGCGAGACCAGTACGAGACCTAGTATCATCTTCAGTGCGAGATAGAGCGTGATCTAAGTTGGCGGGGCAGAGGCAATAAGTCCCCATCTTTATGTCAACTTCTTGGGAGAAGCAACTAGTGGGCAGTGGCAATAAGTCCCCTTGGTAATCTAGAAGTTATCCCAGCACCCCAGTTGGTGGGCAGAGGCAATAAGTCCCCATAGTATACCAACCAGGAGCATTGGAACGGGTTTCGGTCCCCAGAAGCATCCGAGCATCATCAGCATCAACATCATCATCAGCATCGTTAGCATATCATCATCATATCATCTTTTTTCTGCATGACATCTACATTTGCATTACAGGTTCCCGACCCCTTAGAATGTTCGGCATACTTCATTTCATTTTAGGTAGTCAACGCCTTAGAATAGCTTGACATCATCTCATTCGTTATAGGTGGTCAACGCCTTAGAATAGCTTGACATCATCTCATTCGTTATAGGTAGTCGGCGCCTTAGAATAGTCTGACATTATTTCATTTTTTACCTTTAGGTGGCCGACGCTTTAGAATCGCTCGACATCCTTCCACTTTACTCATAGGTAGTCAGCGCCTTAGAACAGCTCGACACAACTTGTTGGTTTTCAATTGCACGAGGGGTCTTTTAAGATCCAAAATTTTGGGGTATCACTCAAGCATCAACTAGCCTTTTCATTTCCATTACAAAGTCTAGTTGACGGGGGGCAATCTGTTATACCCAAAATTTCAACCCCCCGGAGGTGAGTCTCTTCTAATAGGCTAGTAGTGAGGGTTCCCAGATCGATCGGCACATTTCAGAGTGCTAGGGACAGCTTAGTCATCTCCAGGGCCATTTTCGTAATTTTTCAAGGCTCCTAAGCCCCCTACAGGCTTTCTCTCTCCTCCAAATAAGGGTCAAATCAATTCAAAATGCTTTGAAATTTTTACCCAAGATAGAGGATGACATTTTAAGCATAATGGCGTTGGAATTTTGATTTTTCGAATTTCCAATAATTTTCTAGCAATTTCTGATTGAATCTGACGAGAAATTGAATTTAAAAATATTCCAATATCCAAAAAATTCGATTCCACTTTAGAAAAATCAGAAATATCATCCTTTACCCATGTGTGAAATTTCATAATCAAATTCCTTTTGGAAGCCCTTGAGCTAAAACGTCGGTAAATCTCGGTTTTTACCGGATTTTTCTATCTTTAAAGAGGTCTATATAAGGAACCTTATCCCATGATCAAAGAAAACCTCAAGAACCCTAAGCAACCAGAAAACCTAGCCGTCTCATTCTCCTCACGTTTTTACACATCCAAGCACCAAAATCACATCAAAAATCTCTCGAAATCACCACCTAAACACACTTTTCAACTCCTAACACATCAACAATCATCAAACATCAACCAAACCACCTCCAAAACGTGAAGAACATCATCAACAATCAACAACCAGAAGCCCGGGTCGAATTCAATCCGGAACCGGCATCATCGGAGCCTCCGAAGAATCCCAACGTGAAGAATCATCTTGAATTCGAAGGTAAAACAGGTTACAATCCCACTTTTCTGATTCCCCACGACCTTGTTAACTCTCTGTCAAAGTTTGGGTTCAAACCAACCTGTTTACGCTTCTGTATTGACGTTTGTTTAAGCTTCTGTCCAATAACTTGTTTACAAAGTTTCGTGCTTAATTCGAGTTCAAATTGAAAACCTTCAATCACTAACGACTTGTAAATCTTTCAGGCTACACACCCATAAAATTTGAGCTCAAAACACCCTCGGGAACCTTCTGAAAACCCCTGTCCGTGGGTGGTCCGTGACCTCGGACCTATGGTCCGGGACCTCGGACGCGTTGTCCGAGACCACGGACACCCACGGACGGCGGCGGGATTTTAAAAATTCAAAACTTAGGTTTTTCTAACGATGTCCGGGCCCACGGACAGCCTGTCCGTGGCCCCGGACTTTGCAAATTTTTGTTTTCCTTCAATTTCGACTTTTCTGCATATTTAGGTTAACTGGGGTCCGTGGTCTCGGACTCTTGGTCCGTGGCTACGGACGTAAGCAAAATTTGACCTAATTCTGCCTCCGAAACCCTAGTTTAGGTAGCTTTCAATTTCACTTTAATTTTCTGTCAAAAAACGCTAAAAAACAAAAAAAACAGAAGCTTGCGCACTTAGGTTAAAACGACTCGTAATAAGCCGTAAATAAACTAAGTAGAGGAAAAACGACTCTGAGGGTAATGAAAGTAATTGAACCCTAATTAAGTCGAATATCAAGCCCCCGAACCCGAACTCTCCTTTCCTAATTTGATCTAGGTTAAAATTAGGTGGCGACTCATAATAGGTTCCAGTGAGCTAGCTTAGGTTTTAATAATTATTGTTATATGACATAGTTATTAATCTTAGGTTATAAGTGGACCTAAAACCCAATTATCCCAATCAGCTTTAATCAACATAGGATAGGGTTAAAATCGAGGCTCACACAAGTTCTCTTTCCAATTCCAAAGTAAAACAATTACTTAATGTGCAAGACAATATATGTACCTAGGGTTTGCAATGAGTTGAAACATAATGCTTGAATACTCATTCATTATTTGTACATTGTTTAGAAGTTGACAAACAACCAAACATCCTTACCGGTTTTACAAGTAACAAACTATCTCAAATGTAGTTTAAATGCCTT
This sequence comes from Limonium bicolor, assembly GCA_023374045.1. Lineage (NCBI taxonomy): Eukaryota > Viridiplantae > Streptophyta > Magnoliopsida > Caryophyllales > Plumbaginaceae > Limonium > Limonium bicolor. Next base: position 252,935,019 of record CM041782.1, read on the forward strand.
AGGAAAATGAGCTTGCTTTGCTTATAAATACCTAAGGAGCCAAAGGTGAATGACGCTAGTAAAATGCTCTCAAGGGCTTAGTAAAAGGCATATGTATTGTTGAGTGTATTGCAGGTCAAAGGCAAATACAATGTGGAAATTCAGTTTTATGATTTATGCATCTTAAGGGCTAAGAGCATGCTATTAAGGGCCTAAGTGCCATGCAAATTAAGTTATGCACTATATTGTGATGTAGTGTAGTTTAAGGATTTAGATGTGTGTAAAGAACATTCTTTGTGAAGATGATGTCTTGGATGGTTAAAGGAGGAAAAATACAATATGTTCGTAAGGAGGTGTAGTGATTAAGTGTTTTTGGTTGTGGGGGTGACCTAGGTGTTGTGTGTGAAAATACTCTTGATGGATTTTAGGTGTTCTTGAGTGTCTAATGGTGAAAGCTATGTGCTTTGGTATAGCAATGTGCTAGAAACCCATGTCAAAATTAGATGATGTATAAGAAGTTTTAAGTGTTTGAAATGTGTTTTGGTGAGTTTGGAAGTGTTGGGAATGGTTAAGTGTTTACTAGGGAAAGAAAGTGCATTAAGGTGTTTTAGAAGGCAAAAGGATTTAGGCATTATCTTGGAAGTTCTAGAAATCCAATGGGTGTTTGGGATGTACTAAAGTCTTGGAGGGTTGTTAAGGTTTAGGTAATGTTGAGTACAAGGAAGAAATGATGTTTAGGTAAGGAAGATGTTTGAACTTGTGAAGAAAATTCTTGGAGGACATGAAGATTTTTGGTAGGCTAAATATAGTGTGGGAACATGCTATAAACCTAAGGGGGAAGTATTATGAGTATTGAGCATTTGGGCAAGAAATGAGAAAGTGTTTAAAGGTATAGAAAATGGAGTTTTGGGCACGTCCGAACTACCGTCCGAACATGGACGTTCGGACATGCCCTGTTGCGCGTAAGTCTTCTAAGCCTCGACCAGTGTCCGAACTACCGTCCGAACATGGACGTTCGGACACACCTATCTCCACATTCTGTTTTGGCCTCGAACAGCGTCCGAACTTGGGAAGCTCGGACGCATGTTCGGACGGACGTCTGTTTCACCCATTTAAGCCTCGAACAGTGTCCGAACTTGGGAAGTCCGGACACAGTTCGGACAAGGCGTTGTATGGACCAAAAACATTGTTTAAGGTTATAGGGTGATGGGGATTACTAAGTAATGATGTTATAAGATTGTTAAGGACATGTTAAGTGAGTTATAATGACAATTTAGTGGGGGAAAAGTTGTATTAAAATGTAAAAGTAAAACAAGTTAAAATGTGAAGTATGTAACTAAGTTAATGGGGAAAAGTTATAAGCATTAGACTTTAAACAATCATGTTACCCCGACGTTAATAAAAGTACATGTAATGTTATCAGTTGTTCGAGAATTGCTCGAGGAACATAAGTGGACATGATAAAGTGGACTCCGGTGACAGGTATGGTTTTCTTGCAACCTGTGTCCTACCGGATTACACCGGCTTGTATGCCAATGTGTTTTTCTGTATGTTTGCCACGTTGTAAGATAAAACATGTAATGAGTTTACAGTAATTCATATATGTGGCGTGTTCAACTCCGATACCGTTTAACCTCGGAAGTGTTAACCTTAGTTAACTGAGTCTAGGACCACATGAGCGTTCGGTATTCGGATTAAGCGACCCGAACCATGGGACGTTCTAACCACGGCTATGCGTGTGTTAATTGTGTGATATTTGTGTGTGTGTATGTAAGGACCTCTCTCGTATGTTTAACCCAGAAGTAATGTTGTATAATGTGTGTATGTGATAGACTCCATAGTGGGGCTCTAACTATTTATCTACAAGTAAATATGTACTAATAGTGGTGAGGAATCCGGTTAGGCCGGTCACGCGTTGTTTGGGAGTGGGTATCCTTCTTAGCCTTACCCTTCTCTCTGTTATGGTTGTTTCCCTCACGGGTAATGATCTCCCATTAGCTTACTCCAAAGCTTAGCTATTCTGACTTATGATCGGTTTAGGGGGAACATGTGTGTGTGTGGTGTGTTCGGGTCACTAAACCCGAACCATCTTAACTTAAGTTACTCGTCTGACTATTAGGACGGTAATGAGTGTTGTATAACGAGCTTACCATGGGGGTGACATCATTCCCTAGGCTCACCAGTGAATTAACTATGTTTGGGTCGGTTCCTAAGAGAACCGTTCCCGTTATGTTATGTGTTATTGATGTAGTGCAATATCTATTGCGATGTTATTATGTGCACGTTGAAACGTGATAAGTGTTGTTATGTGTTGTTATGTGAGGAATGTTATATGTTGTAAAATGTGGAGTATGTGGATCATGGAAATGAATCCCAGTTTGTGATAGGAGGCGTTTAAGGATAACCCGATTAATGGGTAGTTGTCATCTATTAAGGAAGTAGCTCCATTAGAGGAGAAACACTCTAGGGGTAATGCATACCATGAGTGTCGTATCAAGTGTGGATATGTTAACTGATTGTCGAGCCCATTGAGGCGGAATGATTCGTGTTGTGTGTTTTAAGTTACATGCATGATTTAAATGTAATCAACCGCATGCTAAGACGACAATTGGTTGTGCGTGGCCCGGTAGCATGTGGGCTGCGGGATTACCATACCAGCAAAGGTGCTGAGCCCCTTGGGGGCCACCCTTTCTCTTCTTTTCCTATTTGCAGGTACAAGGAGCTGGAAGCCGTTCGAGAGTAGGACGGGGTAGTCATTGTACATGGGTAATCATTTAAATTGCATATGTACAGTAGGTGTAGTAAGACCGAGATTGTTATCGGCATCAGTTTGTGAATACTCGGTACAGTTGGAAGGTATGTGTATGTTGGTTGTTAATGAAAAAGTATAGTGATGTACAGTGCTCGGGAATCTAGTCCATCAGACCGGTACAAATGTGTAATAGCCTTGTTAGCCACGTGGGTGGTTAACGGCGTGTAACACCAACGAGTTAAGTTATGTGATGAAGTATATTTTCCGCTGCAGATTGTTGTTATGTGTTTGTTGATGGATGGGGTGTTACAATTCCCTTCCAGGAACGGTTTGTATACTGAGAATAAGTTGAGGTTAAGATTAAGGTAAGATAAGGAACTGAGGTAAGGAAATCTGGACTAAAGAGGGGGTTACTAACCCACTTGATAAGGGAACACTTGTGTCATTCATTGTTTGTGAACTAAGTATGTTCATCTGTGGATTGTTGTTTATTGCACTTCATATCATGCTTGTGTATGTAATCAATTTCCATGTTATCGACAATTAGTCGCGTCGTAGCCCCATAGCTTGGGGGCATGAGAGAGGGAGTACCAGCATTCGTGCTGACCCCCTTTGGGGGCTGTTTTTACACTTGCAGGTAAGAGGCCCATGAGGAACACCATGAGAGTAGGAGCGGTTAGACTTAGGATGGGATGTTTATTTTGAGTACGGGTTGCGCTTGTGCTCCCGTCTGTTTATATTTAAACTGGTGTAAGGTTGTAATTATGACTTAGTTACCTGTCTCGGTTGGTTTTGGTATTTTGGATGGTGATGTTTGGGTCGGTTGTTTATTTTGGATAAGTGTTGTAATTGATAAGGCCGGTATATTCTAACGATCAGACCGTGGCAAGGACCAGGTGTTTGTTATTTCCGCTGCGACGAATTCGATTAAGTGTTCAGTATTGCGACAACCACGATTGGCTTTGGATGGGGTGTTACAAAAAGTGGTATCAGAGCGTAGTTACGCTCTGATCAAGAAATACCGGACATAAGATACCGCCGAGTTAGGATATAAGTTAAGGAATAAGTGATGGGTGAAGGGTGTGAGAAGTTAGAGTGAGTAGAGTCAGATGACCACTAATAAGTATGGATTGTCTTTACCGTCTATGGACGTTATAAATTCGCTAACCGAAACTGTAGTGGATGCGAATCTAATATGAGTTATGCTTGTTCAGATGGCAGGACGTCCTAGAGGAGGCCGAGGTCGTGGCCAGGGCAATGATGCTTCAGGGGTACCTGGAGGGCAGACGATCGCAGAGATCGCAGCTGCCGCATTAGGGCACATGGGCTATCAGCCTGGTGTGGGTGCACCACCTCCACCGCCACAACCCAGGGAACCAAATTGGGTGAAGAGTCTCGCAAACCTTCGACCCGCACACTTTAAGGGGGAGACCGATCCCGCCAAGCTTGAGGCGTACATCTCCGAGCTGGAGACCGCCTTTGAGACCCTTGATGTCCCTGCTGGGATCAAGGTGCGTCTGGCTGCTTTCTATCTGAAGGGGGCGGCTGGCGATTGGTGGAAGCTGGTGAGGGCAGAGCATGTGGCCAATCCAGAGTTCAGCTGGGAGCAGTACACCGCCTTGCTACGAGCAAAGTACTACCCCGCCCATGTCCAGACGAAGAAGCGTTTGCAGTTGGATGCGCTTAAGCAGACCGACAAGATGACGGTGACGAGTATTACTCAGAGTTCACCGCCTTGCTCCGTCTTCTGCCAGGTCTTGGATATTCAGACGAGATCCTGGTGGACCGCTTCTACGGCAGGCTTAGCCATCGACTCCGCTACGGCATGGGGCCGACGAGTTACACTACCTTATAGGTAATGAGAATGATTGATATTTGAGTAAGTAATGAGTAAGATTTAGATTATGAGAAATAAGAGTGACTAATACTGTGGAAAAGTAGGAGTGCTATCATGCCGCTGCTAAGGTTGAGATAACCGTCCAGCTGAGGGACGAGGAGAATGCTAAGAGGAAGAATGCTGGTAGGAGCTCGGAGAGTCAAGGGCAAGGAGGGTACAAGAAACAGAAGTACCAGCCTTCGGCCTAGAAAAATCAGAACCCAAAAGGGAAGGAGGAAAAGGAGAAGGCTCCGGAAGAGCCATTGAAGTTGACGTATGCTTACGCAGCTACACCCCTGCGCTCTAGGGCGCCAAAGGGTAAGGGATTGGTATCGATTGAGTTAAGAAACAATTAGTAACCGTTTGAGACATGAGTATTGATATTGTGAATGATCAGGATCTGAGACTGAGAAGGGAGCCGGTGGTGGCTACCAGTGACGCTACATCTGTAGGTGGTGTCACAGGGGACCACCCCGGGCTTGATTGCAAGGGGAATAAGGTGGAGTGCAACTTTTGTGGGGTGTACGGACACCGAGCATATGAGTGTTACCGGAACCCTACTAGCAGAGCCTATAGGCCTGACACCAGGGGCAAGGGCAAGACCGATCAGGGAGCTGGATCTGACGGTCAGAGGAAGGGGCAGCAAGTGCAGGCAAAAACCCACGGGTGACCCAGAAGTCGGGACCCACACTACTCTTGGTGGACCGGGACGATGAGCCTGAACCCTCATCGAGGCCAGGTACCGCTATAACCACTTAGTAATAAAATTGCCTGCTTATCGCATTATCATGCATGTTTGGTGAATAATTCAGTCAAGTAAGAATGAGATGAGATTAGAACTTAAGTAAGATAACCTACTACCACTTTAGGAAGCTTCAACATCTGCTATCCAATACCATTTACACCTAACCCGGAGCACACCGACATCGAGATCACAGACTTTCCAATCGAACAATGACAGGTTATCTGCCCAGGTATGATTTTATTAAGGGGATACCTGACACCCGAAGCGCAAATAGCCATCATCAGAAGATGCAATCAACTAGGAATGGGACCGGGAGGTTTTTTATACACCGGAATACCAGGGGGAGCAAGAATGAAATTAAAGATGATGAGCTTAGGCAAGGATTGGAATCCGTATGCCAAGAACTACCAAACCACGAGGATGCAAGATGGAGTCTCACCACCGGGAATACCCGAAGAGTTCCATCCAGTTATTACACAAGTCGTGGAAATCGCTCAGCAGTTGGAAGCTGAACGATTCCAGACATACAAGCAGACATTTGCATTGTGAACTTCTACGAGAGGATGGGCGACTTGGATTACACCAGGATAAGGACGAGGACAACGGAGTCTCTCGAAAGAGGGATACCCGTAGTGTCTTGGTCCATTGGGGATGATGCAGAGTTTTTATACGGCGAGCAGCGTGCGGGACGTGCAAATTGGTACTTAAGTCTAGAGATGTAGTTAGGGAGGAGAATCAAGGATGTTATACCATGGGATTAAGAGAATCAAGCTGAATACAGCACCGTCGACAGTAATTAATGCGACGCATATGAGACCTGGGAGATTAAACCTAACCTTTAGACAATATTAGTCATGTAATGTTAGAAGGAAATGAGGAATGAGATGTAAGATTAAAGCTCATGTTGTAAACAGGATGGTATGAATAAATAACAGTGTTCATATAAATTGTTACGACTCTTTTATACCATCAATACTCATGAAGCTTGTGAACACAATTAGGTTATGGACTCGGTACGGAAGGTGCGTTAAGCATACTTACAGAGGCACAGGCCGACGTCAGCGGTACTATCCTCACCAGCACCTTTCCGATTAATGGGATTGAGGCATCAGTTCTCTTTGACTCAGGGGCCTCGCATACCTTTGTCTCGGCATCATTTGCGGGCAGGTTAGGGCTAGACGCTGATGAGCTACCCGACTTCACGGTTACGCTCCCGTCTAAGGAGAAGGTTCGTTGCACTCGTTACTACCGAGGAGCTACTGTCAGAATTAAGGGAGAAGACTTTCCAGTCAGTTTTATTGAGTTCAGTGAGCTAGGATTTGATGTTATCTTTGGGATGAACTGGTTGGAGCGGCATAAGGGTCGTATCCTCTGCGCCGAGCATAGATTGCAGCTCAGGAGTCCGTCTGGGGTAACAATATCATACCGCCAGAGTCCCGAGAGCCTTCGACTAAGATCATCACCGCCATGGCAATGTATAAGGAATTGAGGAGAAAGGAAGAAGTGTACCTCTGCTATGTACATGACATAGAGAGAGACCCTGAGTTCGACCCCGACTTACCGGTAGTGTCGGAGTTCCCCGACCTATTTCCACGGGAACTACACGGCATGCCACCCACTCGGGAGGTAGAGTTCACCATTGAGCTGCTACCTGGTACCAGACCGATAGCCAAGGCACCATACCGCATGGCTCCGGCAGAAATGAATGAATTAATGGAACAGTTGAAGGACTTGTTGGATAAGGGATTTATTAGACCAAGTGTGTCACCATGGGGAGCACCAGTCCTCTTCGTGAAGAAGAAGGATGGTAGTCTCCGCCTCTGCATCGACTATAGAGAGCTAAATGCAGTGACAGTGAAGAATAAGTATCCACTACCCCGCATTGACGATCTGTTCGATCAGCTGAAGGGAGCATTTGTATTTTCCAAGATTGATCTCAGATCGGGTATCATCAGATAGCCATTAAGGAGGGAGACATTGAGAAAACGTCATTCCGGACACGTTACGGCCACTACGAGTTTACAGTGATGCCGTTCGGTTTGTCGAACGCACCGGCGAAGTTTATGGACCTGATGAACCGCTTGTTCCGGGAGCAGCTGGACAAGTCGGTTGTGGTGTTTATTGATGATATATTGATATATTCGAAATCTAAGGTTGAACATGAGGAACACCTGAGGAAGGTATTAGAGATACTGAGGGAGAACAGCTATATGCTAAGTTCTCCAAGTGTGAGTTTGGCTCGACCAGGTCTCTTTCCTAGGTCATGTCATCTCAGATGCTGGGATTCAGTGGATCCAGCAAAGATGATGCCGTACGTACTTGGCCAAGGCCGAAGACTGTTACCGACATCCGGAGCTTTCTCGGTCTGGCAGGCTACTACAGGAGGTTTGTAGGGATTTCAGCAAGGTCGCGAAACCGATGACAGTCTGATGAAGAAAGATGCACCGTTCTTATGGACGGTGACTGTGAGAAATCATTTCAGAGCTTGAAGGACTCACTGACCACTGCACCGGTTCTGACCATTCCAGACGGTACAGAGGGCTTTGAGGTTTATTGTGATGCATCCGGCAGAGGGCTGGGTTGCGTGCTCATGCAACATGGCAAGGTGGTGGCATATGCCTCACGCCAGTTGAAGAAAACATGAGGAGAATTACCCCACACATGATTTAGAGCTGGGAGCTATAGTCTTCGCTTTGAAGATATGGCCGCACTACTTATACGGGGTTAGTGTGACGATCTACACCGATCATAAGAGTTTGAGATACATATTCACTCAGAAGGAGTTGAATCTTGACAGAGGAGATGGTTAGAGTTAGAGTTTTGAAAGACTATGACATTGACCTCCAGTACAAAGAGGGGAAGGCCAATGTTGTAGCAGACGCCCTGAGCCGTCGTCGAGCACACTCACTCCATTCGCTAGTTTCTTTCTCCATCTTGGTTGATGAGGTGCGAGAGGCTCAGAGGTCAGATGAGTACATGAGAGAGGTCAGACAGAAGCTGACAGATGGTACCTTTGAGAGTCAGAAATACGACTTCAGACTTCATGATGATGATCTGATCAGACTTAAGGGCCGGTTATTTGCATACCACGGGGCAACACGGATCTGAAGACCGTATACTAGGGAATCGCCACTGTTCTTCAGTTTCCATCAATCCGGGAGCCTTAAGATGTATAAAGACATGAAGAGATACTTCTGGTGGTCGGGGATGAAGACAGATGTTACCGAGTTCGTCTTGAGGTTTCTCACATGCTAGAAGGTAAAGTTTCGAGCACCGACGAGGGCGGAATGGTACAGTCGATGCCAGTTCCGGAGTGGAAGTTCCATGATATCTCCTTGGACTTGTAGTTGGACTCCCACCTGCTAGGGGAGGTCTCAACATGATATGGGTGGTGGGGGATCGCCTTACCAAAGTAGCCCGATTCATACCGATGAAGGATACTTGGAAGGTGACCAAATTAGCTGAGTTGTTTGAGAAAGAAATAATGAGACATCACGGGATACCAAAGACCATGTGTCAGATAGAGATACCAGATTCCTTTGAGGTACTGGAGAGCTACTAGAGAGAGCGTTGGGTACAGAACTCAAGCTGAGAGTACCGCGTTCATCCTCAAACAGATGGTCAGACCGAGCGTACTATTCAGACACTCGAGGACATGCTGAGGGCATGTGCTTAGACTTCCAGGGCAGTTGGATTGACAGACTACATCTGATCGAGTTTTCATACAACAACAGCTATCACGCTTCGATCAAGATGGCACCTTTTCAAGCGTTGTACGCAGACCATGTCGTACACCGCTTGCTGGGATGATTCGAGTGAGACGGTCATTATAGGACCAGAGTACTTAGAGCAAGTTAAGGCTGAAGTTCAGCAAATCAGGAGAACATGAAAGCTGCTCAAGATAGGTAGAAGTCGTATGCTGATGTTCGACGACGGGACCTGGAGTTCGCAGTGGGCGACCAGGTATTCTGCGAGTTTCACCGATGAAGGGTGTATTCAGGTTTGGGCAGAAGGGCAAATTAAGCCCGAAATTGTTGGTCCTTAGGAGATTACGGAGGGGTGGGCCCCGTTGCTTACAGGTTGAATTACTGCTGAGCTGGGTAAAGTGCATGATGTTTTCATGTTTCACAGCTAAAGAAATACATGCACCACCTCCATGTGTTAGAAACATGAGAGGTTGATTTAGAACCGAATATGAGATCCGTGGAGATCCTCAGAGAATATTGGACAGTAAGATAGGGACATCGCACAAGTCATGCGACTGGTTGAAGGTTTCTCTGGTCTAAACCAGGACTCTGTTCGAAGAGGCAGTGGGACTTAGAGGATAAGATGAGGGCGAAGTACCCTTCTTTGTTTATTACTAGATCGTTTATAGGGTACGGGGATACCCCTTTTTAAGGGGGTATGAGCTTCCTCGCTTTTGAGTTAGGAACGAACTTGTTGTCGTTTGTTTGGTTGTTAAGATGTGAATTGTGTAAGTGTGCTACACTTTGGTGTAAGTTTGAGTTATGTAATACTGATGTATTGTATTTTGAGATGACCTTTGAGTCTGAGATGTGTGAATGTGAATATAAGATGTGGTGTTAAGATTAAGGGAATTGAGTACCGTGAATGGTTAAGCATATATGTGAACTTTGGGGACAAAGTTCTTTTAAGGGGGGTAGATTGAAATACCCCAAACTTAGATATGGTGTTTAAATGATAAACTATGTTATAAGGAGGCTAAATAATGCCGTAGAAACATTAAGAAACATTTCTAATCAAAGAAAACATAAGGAAACACCAAAATAGCAGTTTAAGCAAAAACGTGCTCTAAGCTTGGAGATACTTGGGAGAGTACCCAAATATTGTTCTAAGACCTTAGTAATATCCTAATGGTCATTTTAAATCAATTACCAAAGAAAACCAAGCTTGAAAACAAGTTAAAACACAAAATGTGCTTTAAGGAGTCTTAAAGCACATTTTTGAAAAATTGTCTTGTAAATGGGTTTTGAATGGCTAAATGTCCATCATTACTCTTTAATTAGCATGTGTACTAATTAGTATCACATTAGGAGGTTTAAATCAATGGGAAATCAAAAATTTCACAACAATGTGCCTTGTTTTGTGAATAGTAATTTAATTAAGCTAGTTTATGACATAAGTAAATATAAGTGAGATATTTGATCAATAAAGACTTAAGTACCCCTTGTTACTTAATGGGGGCTGGTTTTTACAAGGTTAGTCACCACCTTTGTTAGTTATTAAGTAAACAAATAATTATAAAGCAAAACTACTATTCACATTACAAGATAAATATCCTACCTTTAATCACCTCTCTCCTCATCTCTTCATTCTCTCTTGTTCCCACGGTTTTGAGCTGCTCTCTCCCTTCTCCATTGACATGAAGAACAACCCCATGCTAGCTCCACCTTCCCTTGTACACTACTTACTCATTTTAGCTCCAAAACCAAAACAAATTACATATCCCTCTTAGTTAGCTCAAGCTCTCTCTTTCTATCTTTTCAAAACTTCAAGAGCTTTGATTTGGTGCCAAGTCAAAGCACCATTAGAGGAGGAAACTCAAGTTTGGAGACTCCATTGGCTTCTCCATTCTCTTAAGGTAAAGAAAGTGTAAAAAAATCTAGGTTTCCATCATTTTTCTTCATAACCGAAAATATATGCTCATGAGGCTTCATTTTAATGCCTTGTTCTAGCTTGTTTTCTACTCTTCAAAGGATTGAGGAGGTCGTTCTTGCTTCTTATCCAAGCTTGTCTTGAGAAACCAAGGTAAAACAATCACCTTAATACCTTAAAGCACATTTTGACCTAGGGTTTGTTCCTTAGGGTTAATGTATTATCTAGTACTCATTGGAGTCATTGGATATTGGTTAGAACATTAGCAAGGAGATATATATTGGTGACCGAGATTGCTCAAGGAAAAACCTAAGGAGGGAAGTTTGTGAGCTTGTGAAAGAATAAGGTAAATTACTTACCTTAAGGTGTTTTATTGTTTAAGGGAATGGGATTTAGATATGTGATGAGCTTAGTGTAGAGTTTACATTAGAAAAAGGCTATATATGACCTAGGAGAAACAGTGATCATGATTGTAACACCCCAACCGTTAATCTCGTCATTACCTCTTAATTTAACACCAATTACTCTTACTCACGCAGCGGAACTCTAACTACAACGAGGGGTGAAACAACGCCGTTAGCCACCCATATGGCTAACCAGGCCTATCTCACATACAGTAACGGTCTGATGGACTGGATCAACCGAGTACTTCATACAAATACAATACTCATTTCACTTCTTTACTATACCGAGTCTACAATATACGGATGCCGATAACATACTCGGACTTACACCTCATTTAAATGCATAAGTAATTACGATCTAACTACCCACGCTTCATAACTGTCCCCGTCCTACTCTCTCGAACGGTGGTCAGCTTCAAGTACCTGCACACTAAAAACGTTCCCCCTAGGGGGTCAGCTTACGCTGCGCATGAAATTCGCATATACCGCGTGCTAACCGCGGTACGCCGACTACTTTGGGTCGGATATACATGGAGTTCATTTTAATCAAACAACATGCATCATGGCAATACAATATATATGTATATCACACAAGGAATCTACATCCAATCACGGAACACGATTCCTAACTAACATAACAATGTTGTTAGTGGTAACTGGTTACTCTTAGGCATTGAGGGTTATTCCTCGCTATGCCTTGTTTACTTATTCAATACCTCACCCTCTCTCTCGGGTCACTTATTCTTATACTTACCCGTTCTCTCGGGTTACTCATTCGTATACACACCCATTCTCTTGGGCTACTCATTCTTATACTTACCCATTCTCTCGGGTTACACATTCATAAACTCACCCCTTTCTCTCGGGTTATTTATACTCATTATCTCACCCACACTCTTGGGTTATTTATACTCAAGCTCTTGTAGATCCTCGAGACACTACAGGTCTCCTACGTCACGCTTGTTACTCTTAATACATACTCGAGCCAAAACTCATGGCTCTCGAGCATAGTCTTACTTCCCCGGTTTCGACCCTACTCTGGGTCTAGCATGGTGGGAAGGTTCAACTAGCTCACGGAACTCTCTCTTAGTTCCTATCTCTTTTACTTAGGTCCGACTACTCGGACTACTCTCGTTCCCATACACTCCTCTCTCGGAGTTATAATAATATCATGTATATTAGTCTAGAAGCATCATTCTCGATGTTTCTAATGACTTTGGGAACTTTACTTAAATTCGGGTAATCTTAGGTTTAAGGGTTACCCTCACAATCATATGATTATACTTTAGGATATTTTCTTATACCGGGTAAAATTCCTCATATAAGAGGTCGACCGTATCTCAAGGGAGTCACATAGTCCCTTAGGTCTCTTTTACCTTTCTTATATGTTTACATTATTGGACTAACTTCGATCCTCTCGATGGAGGTTAGTTTATCCCTCCACTCATATTTATCCGTGGATTGTTTCAATAAGGTTCACTAACCGTTATCGGGTATTTACTCAACCCGTACATCTCCTCACGTTCTAGGGAGTTCATATGTTTGCGTTATCGTTATACTTTAATCGATAGCTTGTGTGTGTTTGCATGTTTTCGTTATCATACGCATCGATCCGTTCTACGGATCTCTAGCCGAACGTTACTCACGATGAGTCGGTCTTTACACTATGTTAGACCACACCGGCATACAAGTATGTTAGTTCATTCAACATACAACAAGACATACATAATCAAACAAGGGATTATTTTCATGCTTTAGTCTTGATTAAGCCGGCACACAAACACACAAATCAGAGTAACTCGGTTAGCATACGGGGCATGAGAAAATCATACCTTTCACCGGGGTTTTTACTTTACCGTGGCATCTCACCATGCTCGGGTCACGCACGATTCTCTGATAATGTTTCAAACATTATTATTAATACTAAGCTCATACGGTACAATATTAAATGCTACTCCCGTACTTACCCCGTTATCCCGTTATCTCGGTTTTACTTTTGTTAATTTGAGTTCTCACTTCTCAATCACTTCTAACACTTTCTTACACTTCCTAGGGCCTTTACATGTCACCAAACAAGGTCTTAACATCTTATAACATCATTAACACTTAAACCCCCATCATTTAAACCCTTTAAAACACTCTCTGTAGGTTTCTGGGGGTGGTCCGGGACTTGGTCCATACCCTAAGTCCCGGACCAATCACAAAACACACTCTCGGCCAAAAATAATGCATGGTCCGGGACCTTGTACCTAGGCCAAGTCCCGGACCAATGTGGTAGTTGATTCTCGGCCTAAATTCTATATGTGGTCCGGGACTTGGGCATGGAGTTAAGTCCCGGACCAAACAAGCAGAACACTCTCGGGGGTAATTTTAGGGGTGGTCCGGGACTTGGTCCTGGACCTAAGTCCCGGACCCTGCTACAGATTTTGTAAATTTTACAGTTTCTTCATCTGTTACAGGTTCTCTCTTTGCCCATTAATTAACCAACCTTCACCAACTAAAATCTTCATGTTTTAGTGACTAATTACCCACCTAAACCACTTTCAACCAAACACCAAGTACACTCACCAATCTAGTTAATTTTACTTAGATTCTTTTACACTCACAACCTTGTTTTCTCTCTTGTTTTCTAACAGATTGTAACAGATTTTGGCTATTACTTTAAACCATTCAAACCTCTCATACTAATGCCATTCATAGCACCCAAATGACCTTATTTTCCTCTCAGTTCTACTCCAAGAACCTTACTCTTCCTCTTCCCAAATTCCAAGTGATTTACCACTCACTTTAATATTCGAAACATGCCTAGTCTTTCCTAGGTTTCACACTCCTAATCACCCTTGGTTTCCAAGTAAAATTTGACAGCACTTGCTTGCTTTACTAAGCATTTTCACCACACTAAACATGTTCACAAACACCTCTTCTCCCCTGTTTGGTTTAAACACAAACAACACATAAAAATCCCACTTGTTCACACATATGTATTAGTTTAGACTCAAGCTAGATTCCCACACTCAAGCAACATTAAAACAGCTTCATTCATCATTAAATTGTAGTATCTCAACTACAATAATACAAGGTCATCCACACCACTTACAAAAATCTGTTTTGCAAGAAGATAAACTAACTCAAGGTGAGTTTTTACCTTGTTCGTTTTCTGTTTTCTTTCTCTTCCTCCTCTTTCTCTTGCTCTCCCTTTCTCTTCTTGTTTTCCTCACCACACAAGGGCTATTGATTGCCAACTACAATCACCACCCATTACACACATTCAACCATCAATTTATTTTTCCTCCACAAAACCTAATGTATATATTAAGTGCTAGTTTTCAAACTTAAATCTTGATTTTACCTTAGAGAACCCAAATGAGTAGCTTGACAATCAAATGGAGCAGTTTCCAAACCCCCACAAAAACGTGCGGATCGGCTGAAATGAGGAGGGTTTTCAACGTGAGAGAAAATAATCTCACAAATGGAAGAACAAGCTTGAAATGATCTCAATACTTACTTATTAATACCTCAAGGCATTAAGGAAGAGAAGAAGGGTTGAAATCAACTCTTCAAACTTCAAAAGCTCCAACGTCAATGGAGATGAAGGTGGAGGAATCGAAACTTTGAGGGGTGGAAAACGTAGCCCTCGACGATACGAATCTAACGGTACAATTTTTGTGCGATTCGGTGGAGAAATGAGCAAGTTAGAGGAGATTGAAGATGGAGGTGTTGTGCTGTGTGGAATCGCACGTACAGAGGAAGAAGGAGAAGTTGCAAAGCTCTGGAGTGAATCGTGAATGAAGAATAGAAGGTGAGTGGTATGTTTTTTTTTTCACTTTTTACTTTATACTATTTGCTTTATTACTTATTTGTCCTCTTATTACTTAATAGCTAGTAAGCTATTAATAAGTGTATACATATTAATTAAAACCGGCCCACATTAATTAATAGCCCGGGTCATTTTTCGTCTTTTCGAATTTAACGCGTTTCGTCTCCCGATTTAGTCACTATTCATTTACCGGGTCCGTTTTCCGGAATTTTCTCGTTTAATTAATTTTAATGGTTATTAAGCTTCCATTAATACTTAATTATAGTTATTTAATCAACTATAATTTTACGGGTCCGTTTGACCACTTAAAGTCACGTTTTCGGGTTTTCTCGAAAAACGTGCTTTAAAACTCCATTAGCGTTTTAACCCATTATTTGGATCCGTTTTCTTCGGGAATCATTCCCGTATACTTATTAGGCCTAACTAAGCCTTAGGAATCCATCTCGGACCCCCTCGAGATCATATATCTCTTATACTCATTTAACGCGCATTTTAGCGTTTTTCACTTTTCAAGCGTTTTCTCTTTTCTTTTGGTTTTATTCTTTTTACCAATACTCTTTAGGCACCATTAGGCCTTTTATAATCATATTAGAGTAATTTAATCGCCATTTTTAGATCCGGGGTATTTCAATCTACCCCCCTTAGGAACTTTGTCCTCAAAGTTGATGAATCTAGATGGTTACTCTCAAGGCATTCAATGCCAAGGTTATAGTACATGTATAACCCTACTGACTCCACAAGTCAGTCTCATTTCATACTACACATACCACACACATATCACAGCATGTATAGCAATCAAAAATACTTTTTTTCTCTCTCCATGGAATCGGTCCGAAGACAAGAAGGCACTACAGTCCTCGAATCCATGTTGAGTGATATACTACTGATCCCTCAGGTACCGGTCACGTTGAACACTTACTCTTTCTGGTTCACGGCCGTTTCATGACAAATGGGCACTTACTCTCTCTGGCCCATGGTCCCTTCGGTTCTGATCAAAACGTTACACATATACATATCCTCAGGCACTCTGGTTGACTCACTCAACACAGGAACATCTCAGGGTACTCTCCCCGTCCCGCTGCCTTTGGAAAAATCACACACTGACACCGCCCCCAACCGGTCACTTAGGACCGCCGCACGTACGGTGCAATGGTTTCAAAACTAATACACGCCCACCGTTCTACCGGTCATCAAGACTTAAGGCTCAGCCATCGGCGGGTGATAGCGGTTTCAAAACCAGTTTTCGTTTCCATCTTCATACTTGAAGAAAATTCTTTTTCAAAATCTATTTGAAAATTCTTTTTAAAACATCACACAACTCCAAATCAGATTTATGGTAGCTGTATCTTTTCTTAGCGTGATTACTTGTGACCACTATAGGGAGCTTCAGGAATCATCTAACCCTGATGTGATCAGCATCAGTGTTGAACTATCCTTCCACCCCAATTTGTTTCGGTTTCCCTTGATCGCTAGCAGATCAAGTTCCACCTCCCACGTCAGTTTCAAACAATCAGATAGTCAAACATTTTTGTTTTCTATCTTTTACTCTTTCTAGTCACATTCACGAAACAATTCGTTTCAATTAATCTCTAGTTCCTAATACTTAGGTCATTTGTCATTCTCATTGCTTCACTACTTTACCTAGGTATTCCATACTTATGGCTTCTTTTACCCAAATTGTTGCTCAATTTAAAACATACAACATACAACTCCAAAGGATGGAACTCACTCCATCAATCATTCTCAAATAAAATCACCTAGGGAACTCACTCCCTCTTAGGTTACACAAAATCACCTAGGGAACTCACTCCCTCTTAGGTTACACATCGGTTTCATGCCGATTCATACTCATCATATCTCATGTCTAATCTCACTAGACATATACTATAGGGATTCTCATTCCCCAGGAGTTTCTCTACTCCTCTTTTCATATTTATTACATACACATTACTCGCATCTCTCATGCACAATACTCATACTTACACGATGAATGGGTAGACATGTTTATGTAACATGAGTTCCAATCATCAAAATAATTTCTTTTTGTGCTACGCACATAGTAGTTTACGCACCAATACGTAAAACATACTCTAAGCGGTTTCTCGCCCTACCCCCCTTAAAAGGGGTTACGCCCGCGTAACCAACCATATGTTATCACTGAACATTGGTTCATTAATTCGGGTATTATGAAGTATTTTAACTTCAATGCGGTTAATTAACTCATAACCGGGTTAGGTTCTAGCCTCTAAGGCTTCAAAGGGGTTTATGACATAGGTATACTTAACCTTGAATCACGGTCCACAAGCTTCTGCTGCGTGACCTGATAACTAGAGCTTAATTCGCTCTTTGGTATTCTCAATGTATTTCAATCGTCGCTTGGTATCTCTTACCGTATGCGAATTCGATGAATTTTAGATTGTCTCTCCAGTTCTCTGGGAATCTACTTCGTATAACACTGTATACCTTTGTGATTATTCACTTATTTTTCCCGACTTGTTGTCGGTTGAGGTCAAGCTACTACTTAGCATGTAGTGCATCCTCGTTTAATAGTGGCTCATGGATTACGTTTGTTTCTTGGTTTTGTACCAGAGTTCTTCATTCATACTACTCTGCATTTTTCCACATATCGATCCTGGGCCCTGTGGGTTACTGCCCACGTTCTTTGTGCATCTTTGGCCAATGGCCGCACGGTTATCTCTCTAGATTCTCACTCAACAGGCTTCGTCGACATTTCTCAATTCCTGGCTCTCCCACTTGATCATTACCGCACAAGTGCGATACCAAAACACTCAGTTATACAGAGTGCAGAAGCGTAAACCCTTGACAGTAAATCTCTCATGAGATAGGAATGAACATGTCTCCTTTACCACATTTTCTTCATCAACTCTAATCACTATCTGAATATACTTTTACAATGGTCGCTTACTGCGCACCTTGGTCTTTCTCATTTCTATGGCATCCGCTACTACTTTAGCTTCCGCCCAGGTGTTCTCGCCATTTACACGATGGCTTGCCATTCACTTGGCTCAACAATATACGCTATGCTTAAAATCTCTCTGCGCACTTGCGCGCTGCTTACTCTGCAGTTCATATTGCACACTTACAGTGTTTACTACTCATCCGATTATTCTATCGGTATCTTTTTACTGCTATCAAGTCTTCCTCTTTACACACTACTATAGTTCATATACTCATTGGCAATATACACATGCTCAAGTTTTGCTACACCGCTCTAGCGGTTTCACACCATATACTTAGGTGGTAGCCTTTCTCTGGAGGATTCACGCAAATGCCGCTCCATAGGCCCCATAATCACAAGTGGTATCCCCACTCTAAGGTAGGTTCATTCACCACTGTTCCTCTTATGCCTTTATGCATATGTTTTACAATGTTTGGATTTACGTATTGTAGTTGGTTTTATCGGCTTACAAGCCACCTTGCCTCGCCATGCTCCATGCGGGCTGTTTATTCAGGTTTCATCTTCTCCGTATGCCATTACACGGTTATGAGGTTTTTCTGGGCTCTTTGACATGTTGTCTCACCACTCTTCGTACTTGGAAGGCCTTTTTTTTTTACTAGTATTAATTCATGCCCTCTCGCAATTTAGGGTATCCGTGTTACAAGGGATCCCTTCGGTTTTACCCGAGTGTTTGCTTAAACACTTGTGTTCTCAACACGATGTTTTCGTTCAACCACTGTTGACTTTCCGGCACCCCTTCTCGGATTGCTCCTGAGAGTTACTGAGTAATGCCATTACATTGGCTTGTCTCATGGTCAGTTCATGTTTGACTTGTGCCTTGCTGTATGTCCTTGATATCCCGTTTAG
Organism: Limonium bicolor; assembly: GCA_023374045.1. NCBI lineage: Eukaryota > Viridiplantae > Streptophyta > Magnoliopsida > Caryophyllales > Plumbaginaceae > Limonium > Limonium bicolor. The sequence goes on from CM041782.1 coordinate 252,954,034, forward strand.
GGTTGTTAATGTCTCCCATTATTGGTAGATCCTTGGTACCTTCTAATACCTACTAGGTCTGGTCATTATTCTCTTCAGTGAGGTATAGTGGGAATTCTAATCCCATTCATCAAATATTGATTATTCATTTTAGGCATTCGCCGTATTGTTTATACTGGGTATTCTTCCAGTTTGTCACATATCCAATGTCTACACTTAATACTCTGTGCTTCTCGCACTTCTTAACGTTATGTTCTTAGCTCCATCATCCTACTGGATTCTTGACTCTTTAGCTTAGTAAGCTTCTTTGTGTTCTTCGATCATTCGAGGTGTCAATTGTCTCGGTTTGAATTGGCTCTTTCGTCCGTAGTATGGAGTGGGCTACTTCCCGTTGTTCCGTACTCTACTTGTATACATACATGGAGTATCTTATTGATACGTTACCCACTTACCAACTACTCATAATGGTCTGTCAGGCCCCGCAAGCTCCTTTGGAGTTGCGGTTGTTCCTGTTCGTTTGTGTACACTTGTAGTGTTCGGTCACGCCTAAGTGAAGTATTCTGTTGCCAACTCCTCTTATATGGTCCTATAATGACTACCGTGATTCTCTGTTTGGTTTAAAATTCGGGGGTTTTTGGAAAATTTTCATGTTTGAAAGAAATTCGGTTTTAAAAGTAAGCTCTTCATGGCATTTCAATGCCGGTGTCTTATCCAGTCAGCTCTTGCTGGCCGGTATGTTTTTATACAGTGACTAGGCTGTTAGGCCTTTTCAAGGTTTCATTTCAGAATTCTTAAGGTTCGAGTTGCTATATTGGCTTCATTCGCCATCCTGGTACTTTGCTAAGTACTGATTAGCTTGTAAAGCTCTTCTATTGTCCCGTCTATTACTACTGCATTGCCGTGGCAAGTGCGCGGTACTGGCGGTTTTTGGGTTAACTCATACCGGTCACGGTATTGTTCACATTGTATTTGGTAGCCTAGTCGGCTCTTCCCCTTGATCCCGTAGTTGGATACTGTCCTTGGAGCTGATTCCATTCCTCTGACATGACTGTCATTCATTTAGGTGCTCCCCTCCACTCTCGGGTTCCTTAATTATTTTAATTCTAGGCTTTATTACCTCGTTCTCGTTCCCACTCTTTCTGTGGTTACCGAGGTTTAACTTATTTAGGTACCACTTTTGTAGTCCTATACGGGTATAATCCCGTAGCTATGCTCGTAGCTGTCTAAGCTGTGCCCGTTAGGTAGAGCAACCTCTTCGGGTGTGGCAGGTGGGTGTATCTACTCTGCTACATTCTTAGTCTATTTGTGTACCGTGTTGTATTTACTTAGCTATGGCGGTCCGTAGACGAGTGTGCTTGTTTTTGTTTTATCATTGCTTCTGCATTAATCCGCCTTCTTGCACGGTTAGTGCTTTCTTCTTGCTACTGCTCGGCTAGCTAGGTTCTCGCGACTGCTAAGCATGTCGCCCCAGGCTGCCACAATTCTGGGTCTCCTTGGATTAGGATGTCTCATTCCCTCGCCATTAAGTGCGGTTTATTTCGTTTCCAGCGGGATCCTCCTCCCGGGTATTTCCGGTTCTCGGGGTCTACCGCAGGACAGGTTCTAGTTCATATTGAAATATTAAATAACTGCCAGTTTGGGTTTCCCCGTCTCTCTGGCGTTCTTTCCCGAGCTTTAAGCGGGGGTTTAGAGGGGCGGTTTGGTATTGTAGGTATCCAGATCATACTGGAAGTCATAACTAGCGCATCTCTCACGCTACCACACTCAACCCTTAGCCCTAAGTCCTAATTCCTAACTCGTATTACCTAAGCTCGGTATTTCCAGTCATCAGAGCGATACTACTCGTTCTGAGACCATTTTTTGTAACACCCCAACCGTTAATCTCGTCTCATACCTCTTAATTTAACACCAATTACTCCTTATCACGCAGCGGGAACTCTAACTACAACGAGGGTTGAAACAACGCCGTTAGCCACCCATATGGCTAACCAGGCCTATCTCACATACATAACGGCTGATGGACTGGATCAACCCGAGTTACTTCCTACAATACCATACTCAATTCACTTCTTGACTATACCGGAGTCTAACAATAACGGATGACCGATAACATACTCGGACTGTTACACCTCATTTAAAGGCATAAGTAATTACGATCTAACTACCCACGCTTCAGAACTGTCCCCGTCCTACTCTCTCGAACGTGGTCAGCTTCAAGTACCTGCAACACTAAAAAACGTTCCCCCTAGGGGGGTCAGCTTACGCTGCGCATGAAATTCGCATATACCGCGTGCTAACCGCGGTACGCCGACTACTTTGGTCGGATATACATGGAGTTTCATTTAATCAAACAATGCATCATGGCAATACAATAAATATGTATAATCCCAAGGAATCTACATCCAATCACGGAACATTCCTAACTAACATAACAATGTGTTAGTGGTAACTGGTTACTCTTGTAGGCATTGGGTTGATTCCTCTCTATGCCTTGTTTACTTATTCAATACCTCACCCCTCTCTCGGTTCCTATTCTTATACTTACCCGTTCTCGTCGGGTTACTCATCGTATACACCCCTTCTCTTGGGCTACTCATTCTTATACTTACCCATTCTCTCGGGTTAGCACATTTCATAACTCACCCCCTTTCTCTCGGGTTATTTCTACTCATTATCTCACCCACCTCTTGGGTTATTTATACTCAAGCTCTTGTAGATCTCGAGACACTACAGGTCTCCTACGTCACGCTTGTTACTTAATACATACTCGAGCCAAAACTCATGGCTCTCGAGCATAGTCTTACTTCCCCGGTTTCGACCCTACTCTGGGTCTAGCATGGTGGGAAGGTTCAACTAGCTCACGGAACTCTCTCTTAGTTCCTATCTCTTTTACTTAGGTCCGACTACTCTCGGACTACTCTCGTTCCCATACACTCCTCTCTCGGGAGTTATAATAATATCATGTATATTAGTCTAGAAGCATCATTCTCGATGTTTCTAATGACTTTGGGAACTTTACTTAAATTCGGGTAATCTTAGGTTTAAGGGTTACCCTCACAATCATATGATTATACTTTAGGATATTTTCTTATACCGGGTAAAATTCCTCATATAAGAGGTCGACCGTATCTCAAGGGAGTCACATAGTCCCTTAGGTCTCTTTTACCTTTCTTATATGTTTACATTATTGGACTAACTTCGATCCTCTCGATGGAGGGTTAGTTTATCCCTCCACTCATATTTATCGTGGATTGTTTCAATAAGGTTCACTAACCGTTATCGGGTATTTACTCAACCCGTACATCTCCTCACGTTCTAGGGAGTTCATATGTTTGCGTTATCGTTATACTTTAATCGATAGCTTGTGTGTGTTTGCATGTTTTCGTTATCATACGCATCGATCCGTTCTACGGATCTCTAGCCGAACGTACTCACGATGAGTCGGTCTTTACACTATGTTAGACCACACCGGCATACAAGTATGTTAGTTCATTCAACATACAACAAGACATACATAATCAAACAAGGGATTATTTTCATGCTTTAGTCTTGATTAAGCCGGCACACAAACACACAAATCAGAGTAGCTCGGTTAGCATACGGGGCATGAGAAAATCATACCTTTCACCGGGGTTTTTACTTTACCGTGGCATCTCACCATGCTCGGGTCACGCACGATTCTCTGATAATGTTTCAAACATTATTATTAATACTAAGCTCATACGGTACAATATTAAATGCTACTCCGTACTTACCCCGTTATCCCGTTATCTCGGTTTTACTTTTGTTAATTTGAGTTCTCACTTCTCAATCACTTCTAACACTTCTTACACTTCCTAGGGCCTTTACATGTCACCAAACAAGGTCTTAACATCTTATAACATCATTAACACTTAAACCCCCATCATTTAAACCCTTTAAAACACTCTCTGTAGGTTTCTGGGGGTGGTCCGGGACTTGGTCCATACCCTAAGTCCCGGACCAATCACAAAACACACTCTCGGCCAAAAATAATGCATGGTCCGGGACCTTGTACCTAGGCCAAGTCCCGGACCAATGTGGTAGTTGATTCTCGGCCTAAATTCTATCTTGTGGTCCGGGACTTGGGCATGGAGTTAAGTCCCGGACCAAACAAGCAGAACACTTCTCGGGGGTAATTTTAGGGGTGGTCCGGGACTTGGTCCTGGACCTAAGTCCCGGACCCCTGCTACAGATTTTGTAAATTTTACAGTTTCTTCATGGTTACAGGTTCTCTCTTTGCCCATAATTAACCAACCTTCACCAACTAAAATCTTCATGTTTTAGTGACTAATTACCACCTAAACCACTTTCAACCAAACACCAAGTACACTCACCAATCTAGTTAATTTTACTTAGATTCTTTTACACTCAAACCTTGTTTTCTCTCTTGTTTTCTAACAGATTGTAACAGATTTTGGCTATTACTTTAAACCATTCAAACCTCTCATACTAATGCCATTCATAGCACCCAAATGACCTTATTTTCCTCTCAGTTCTACTCCAAGAACCTTACTCTTCCTCTTCCCAAATTCCAAGTGATTTACCACTCACTTTAATATTCGAAACATGCCTAGTCTTTCCTAGGTTTCACACTCCTAATCACCCTTGGTTTCCAAGTAAAATTTGACAGCACTTGCTTGCTTTACTAAGCATTTTCACCACACTAAACATGTTCACAAACACCTCTTCTCCCCTGTTTGGTTTAAACACAAACAACACATAAAAATCCCCCTTGTTCACACATATGTATTAGTTTAGACTCAAGCTAGATTCCCACACTCAAGCAACATTAAACAGCTTCATTCATCATTAAATTGTAGTATCTCAACTACAATAATACAAGGTCATCCACACCACTTACAAAAATCTGTTTTGCAAGAAGATAAACTAACTCAAGGTGAGTTTTACCTTGTTTGTTTTCTGTTTTCTTTCTCTTCCTCCTCTTTCTCTTGCTCTCCCTTTCTCTTCTTTTTTCCTCACCACACAAGGGCTATTGATTGCCAACTACAATCACCGCCCATTACACACATTCAACCATCAATTTATTTTCCTCCACAAAACCTAATGTATATATTAAGTGCTAGTTTTCAAACTTAAATCTAGATTTTACCTTAGAGAACCCAAATGAGTAGCTTGACAATCAAATGGAGCAGTTTCCAAACCCCCACAAAAACGTGCGGATCGGCTGAAATGAGGAGGGTTTTCAACGTGAGAGAAAATAATCTCACAAATGGAAGAACAAGCTTGAAATGATCTCAATACTTACTTATTAATACCTCAAGGCATTAAGGAAGAGAAGAAGGGTTGAAATCAACTCTTCAAACTTCAAAAGCTCCAACGTCAATGGAGATGAAGGTGGAGGAATCGAAACTTTGAGGGGTGGAAAACGTAGCCCTCGACGATACGAATCTAACGGTACAATTTTTGTGCGATTCGGTGGAGAAATGAGCAAGTTAGAGGAGATTGAAGATGGAGGTATTGTGCTGTGTGGAATCGCACGTACAGAGGAAGAAGGAGAAGTTGCAAAGCTCTGGAGTGAATCGTGAATGAAGAATAGAAGGTGAGTGGTATGTTTTTTTTATTTCACTTTTTACTTTATACTATTTGCTTTATTACTTATTTGTCCTCTTATTACTTAATAGCTAGTAAGCTATTAATAAGTGTATACATATTAATTAAAACCGGCCCACATTAATTAATAGCCCGGTCGTTTTTCGTCTTTTCGAATTTAACGCGTTTCGTCTCCCGGTTTAGTCACTATTCATTTACCGGGTCCGTTTTCCGGAATTTTCTCGTTTAATTAATTTTAATGGTTATTAAGCTTCCATTAATACTTAATTATAGTTATTTAATCAACTATAATTTTTACGGGTCCGTTTGACCACTTAAAGTCACGTTTTCGGGTTTTCTCGAAAAACGTGCTTAAAACTCCGTTAGCGTTTTAATCCATTATTTGGATCCGTTTTCTTCGGGAATCATTCCCGTATACTTATTAGGCCTAACTAAGCCTTAGGAATCCATCTCGGACCCCCTCGAGATCATATATCTCTTATACTCATTTAACGCGCATTTTAGCGTTTTTCACTTTTCAAGCGTTTTCTCTTTTCTTTGGTTTTTCTTTTTACCAATACTTTAGGCACCATTAGGCCTTTTATAATCATATTAGAGTAATTTAATCGCCATTTTTAGATCCGGGGTATTTCAATGATTGTGAACTTGTGACTAAGGAGCAAATGAGGAAAAAGAGATAGTTTAAGAATATCAAGGTGAATTACAAGAAGCATTTTATTTCAATGGGAGCCTTGTTGTGTGTATTCGCAGGTTAAAGGCAAATATATGTGGAAATTCAGTGGTTAAGATTATTGTCATTTAAGGGCCTAAGTGCCAAGCATTTAAGTTTATACACTATATGATGATGTGGTGTAGTTTTTGGTGTAAATTTTGTGTTAAGGTGTTGTGATGAGAATTTGAGTGATATTGGTTGGTTGATGGAGAAAAACCAAGTGTTTTGGTGTACTATATACTAGAGAACCCATGGCAAAAATTTAAAGGAGAACTTAAGTGTTTAAGATGTTCTAAGGGAATTTAATGACTAAGGAAGTACTAGGAAGTTCTAGAGGTTGTCTTGATGAAAATGGGTGAGATTAAGGTATTTTAATGACTTATAATGGCTTAGACATCACTATGAATGATTTAGGAATCAAAAGAGTGTACTTGGGTATTTAGGACTTAGGTAAATGTTGATAAAAGAAGCTAGGAAACTTGGGTAAATTAGATGTAAATGAGTGTAAAACTTTTAGATGGTTTAGGTAGAAACTAGAGTTTAGAATTTAAGGAAAACCTTGGAAGTGTAAGAGGGATGCAAGTGGTGTATATGGTGTGGTCAAGTTCTTAAGGAGGGAACGTTTTGCTAGTAGAAGTGCTAGGTGAAAGGGATGTTGAAATGTAGGAAAGAAATAAGTGCTAAGTGTTAGTAGTTGTTATAAGAATTGAGTAAAGGATTGGGATGATCTTTGGAGGTTGTTTTAATGAGCTTGGAGAATGATCTAAGGTGGGTTTAAGGGTCTAAATGATGTTAGAACACATTAGAGGGCTTGGGGAAAAATTTATAGAAGATTTGACAATGTTTGGGCATGTTCTGGTGGCGTCCGACCCAGGGGTCCGACCCAAGTTTGGGTCGGACGGCCTCTGTTAAACGCCAGCGAAAGGTTCTGGAATGGTCCGACCCAGAGGACTTGGGTCGGACATGGGTCGGACGGGTGTGTTTTAAAGGGCGGTTAAGTTTCTGGAATGGTCCGACCCAGTTGGTTGGGTCGGACATGGGTCGGACATAGGAGGTTTAGAAGACGGAAAATTTCTGGAATGGTCCGACCCAGTTGGTTGGGTCGGACGTGGGTCGGACATGTAGAGTTTTTCAAACTCGAAAGTTACTGGAAGGGTCCGACCCAGAGGGTGGGTCGGACGGTGGGTCGGACAACCCTTAACACTTAAAAAAAAAAGAAATTTTGGATTCTAAGGATGATAATTGGTAATAAGGTATACCTATGGTAGGGTGGTAATGATTAGGACCCTAAGAACTTAAGGGATTAAGTTAAGTTAAGTAAGAACCTTAATGTTTAAAAAAAATTAAGTTTAAAAGGGTAAGTGGTATGGACTTAAGAGGATATTCATTGGGAATCTTTAGGGACTAAGTGAGTTAAGTGAGGTGCAAATACTAATGGCCTAAAAATGAATCAATGTTTTAGGTTTGTGAATTGGGACCCCGAAGAAGGTTAAACAAACATCAGTCGACGGTGAACGGTATAATCTTTCTTGTGACCTGCTTGCTAACGAGGTGTCCCTCGGCTTGTGTGCTATCTGTTTAATTGCTATGACTAAGACAAGATAAAGCATGCAACCGGTTATAATTGTTCTCGTTGTGTATGTGTTTTCTTTGCACTAACCCACGAGACTTGAGACTGTTACTAACCAAGTTAGTACTTACTGAGTTAAGAATAAGAGTTAAGTTTTGGTGGTTGTTGGTTAATGCCAGTTAAGGCTTAGCTAGAACATGGTGTTTAAGATTTCTTCTAACTGGAACTTGAGTGAGGAAACCCGGGACTGACTCCGGTCATGCATGTTAAGGAAAGGGGGACGGTATCTGAATCAGATCCGCCCTCCGCTTAAGGACTTGTCTTCGGACTTGTAGCCTAGGGCCGGTTGCCGGCTCAGCTACGCTGGACTCCCGTCCAGGGTAGGTGGCATTAATATGGTGCGGTGGGATCACCTAAATCCCAGGTTTGAAATTAAGATACAACCATTCCCTTCCAGGAACTGTTTGTATACTGAGAATAAGTTGAGGTTAAGATTAAGGTAAGATAAGGAACTAAGGTTAAGGAAATCTGGACTAAAGAGGGGGTTACTAACCCACTTGATAAGGGAACGCTTGTGTCGTTCATGTTTGTGAACTAAGTATGTTCATCTGTGGATTGTTGTTTATTGCACTTCATATCATGCTTGTGTATGTAATCAATTTCCATGTTATCGACAATTAGTCGTCGTAGCCCCGTTAGCTTGGGGGCCATGAGAGGGAGAACCAGCATTCGTGCTGACCCCTTTGGGGGCTGTTTTTAGACTTGCAGGTAAGAGGCCCATGAGGACGCACCACGAGAGTAGGAGCGGTTAGACTTAGGATGGGATGTTTATTTTGAGTACGGGTTGCGCTTGTGCTCCCGTCTGTTTATATTTAAACTGATGTAAGGTTGTAATTATGACTTAGTTACCTGTACTCGGTGGTTGTTGTTGGTTTTGGATGGTGATGTTTGGGTCGGTTGTTTATTTTGGATAAGTGTTGTAATTGATAAGGCCGGTATATTCTAACGATCAGACCGTGGCAAGGTCCAGGTGTTTGTTATTTCCGCTGCGACGAATTCGATTAAGTGTTCAGTTTTGCGATAACCACGATTGGCTTTGGATGGGGTGTTACAGTTTTTCGTTTTTTTTTTACAGAAAACGCTCGTTAATTTACCCAGTTTAGCACTATTCACTAACCGGGTCCGTTTTCGGGTTTTTCTCGTTTCTTTATTTTTAATGGTTATTAAACTTCCATTAATGCTTAACTATAGTTATATAGTCAACCATAATTTTACGGGTCCATTTGACCACTGAAAGTCACGTTTTTAGGTTTTCTCAAAAAACGTATTTTAAAACTCCATTAGCGTTTTAATCCATTATTTGGATCCGTTTTCTTCGGGAATCATTCCCGTATAGTAATTAGGCCTAACTAAGCCTTAGGAATCCATCTCGGACCCTAACAAGATCATATATCACTTATACTCGTTTAATGCGCGTTTTAGCGTTTTTCACGTTTTGCGCATTTTCTCTTTCTTTTGGTTTTATTCTCTTACCAATACTCTCTAGGCACCATTAGGCCTTTAATAACCACATTAGGGTAATTTAATCATCATTTTTAGATCCAGGGTATTTAACTGATGGATTCCCTTGAGTGACTCCCCATTGAAGTCTCTCGTAGTGATCACGATGCGCAACCAGAAAGTCAAAGCAGTCTGGATTCCTCTCTTTATAAGTTAGCCCTTTAGTCAGTGGTACAATAACCCATACTTGAATTAAGACTATAATAGTTGACCATCAGTTAGGTTCAATAATACCTAAAGGTCAGTTAGTCTTTTTCCCAGTTTAGATGTATAAACTTCCAGTCATAAGACGTTCGCGTGAAAATGAAACGCAACAGTGTTGAGCAATACAGTGCACAATATCATATACATAAAATCACAGATATCGCTCTTAAACAATTAACGCATAATGTCTGGACCTTAGGAAAATCCTTAGGTCATTCAGACCACACAATTAACATACCGTTCACCAAGTAACTGCTAGCTTGACAAATCCCTGTTCAATAGTCCCTTCCCGTACGCTGTTATATAAACATGCAATACCGGGTAGTATTAATATAACTATTCATTAGATATTACAATACTGTCACTGTAGTGTTTATACTCGTTGTATAATAACTCTGTATGTTCTTTATTTCCCCCCGCTGTTTAACAGTGATTCTAGGTAGTATAACAGTTCATTATTTTATGTAGTGCTCACACGTGATAATGAATTCCCATTGTGTTGTATATCTTTATTCCATTAATCATATATCCATGATTACTTTCACTTATTCCATATATCATTATCATTTGATTATTTTTTATTATAACCACAATTATTTCATAAACTTTATACCATACTCCATAATATACCATTTGGTTATTTTTATTATAACCACCTTTATTTTATAAACTTTGTATTATTCTCCAAGATACACCATAATATATTATATTACCTAGTTTTAATTCCTTTCTTTATTTAACTACAGTACCAACCTTATAAATTCGGTATTTATATTTTATACTCAACAACTTTTATAATTTACCAAATAACCATATATCTTTTATAATTCATTAATTATCCATACTAACTTTCGGAAATTGCAAAGCAATTATATTAATTTTTATAAATTACCAAATGTCCATATTCATTCTTGGTAATTATAATTTAAACACACTAACCTTTATGAATTACTAATTAACCCCTTAATCATTTCGGTTTATATAAACTTTCCCATAATTACATTTTAGCCCTTAAAACTTTATATAAGTTACATATTAACCTATAAATTATAGTTTTAATTTTTAATTTCTTTGAATACCGAAATGGTCCTTATAATTTTGCAAATTATGCTTTCGCCCCTAATTGAATTCAGTTTAACACTTATACTTTCATAAATTACATATCCACCCTTAAACTTTTATAAACTTAATATTTTATGTCATAAATCATTTTAACCCAATGTTTTTGGTCAACACTTTGACCATGACTTAATTTCCTAATTAATACTTTAATACACCCATAAATTCATATGTAATCTCGGTTATAACTCTAATCTTTCCAATAATTACAAAATAGCCCCAAAACCTTATAAATTGTTATTTTAACACTTAAACACTTATTAAATTCACCAAAATTCATAATATCAATTCCTACTTTATATTATATCATAATTATACCAAATCACTCCTTTAATTCTCGGCTTTTATATTTTGTTCACCAAACTTTACAAAATTTGCATTTTAACCACATAACTTATTTAACTAGACATTTAAATACTTATAGCTATTTTTAATACTCCCAAAATTTATAATATAAGTTAATATACTTATATATATTTCACAAATCTCTAAATAGCATATCTTGCTCTCAGCTTTAATAGAAGTTTACCATATAGTTTAAAACTTGATTTAAACCTTATAATAAATACATATAAATGTATATAAGCCATATAACACTTCTAAAAATTATGCTAATGACTTAGAATGATTATAAACTCAAAATATAACCTTTTATTCTTAGATATTTTGGTTTAACAATATGTATATCATATTTAATTTTTGTAACACATATTTATACCTTAAGGTAGTAATCTTACCTTATATGTTATAATTTATTTTCTTGACCATATAACCCAAGGTATTTTCGGCCTTAGTTTATTTATAGGTTAGACATAATTTTTATACCAAAGTTTGAAGCTTAAATCAAGCTTAAACTTAATAAACCTTAATTATATATACTTACTCCTTAAATCAATACAATTCTTGTACTTGATTTCTCCTTGAATTCCAAGCTCTCAAAATGCTATTTTGATGTAGAGAATTCGGCCACATTATACATATTTAGGCGATCCATTTGTTAGACTCCTAACAAGGATTTATAAATAAGATTTGGAGTAATTTTGCAAGAGTTTACCTTAGGAATTGAACAAGGTATTTTTGGTACACCTTGGAATGAATGTAGATCCAAGTTTCCTTCATGAAATAGTGAAGAAAACATAGGTTTAGAAGTTCTAAATTTTCGAAAATACTTTAAGGAATTTACTTAAGATTTTCAACATAAAAATATACCTTAACTTGTTCATGTTGTTCCTCGTGTTGTTGTTGAATCTAGGAACCTCCTTGGAATATTTATGCTTGGCGAAAATTGTAGAAGTTGCTAGGATGATTTCTTGCTTCAAGACTTAGAAGATTTAACTAGGAGATTACATTAAAATGGTATTAGAACTTAGAACACCATTAATGGAGCTTAAAGCTCTAAAGAATTAACTTAGCAAAGGAAGAAGAAAAGAGAGGGGAGAAGAGAGCTTACACAATCGGCCAAGGTAGTGGGCAAGAAAGAATGAAGCCTTAACTCACGTAGGAATAAGAGAAGGCAAGTTTGTAAGGATTTTTCTTTTGTTATTTTAATGTCAAATTTGACTAGTCTTTGTATTAGGTTAATCCTTGATTATTGGCTTCAATAAATGACTATATTTGAAGCTAACTTTCGGCTGGGTGTCTAAGAATAATGGAGCTTGTTTGACAACATGAAAGAAGAGGACAAATGCAAGGTATTTTTTAGCAATTTAAACATTGCTTTCTCCTTGTTGTCTTTGTATCTTACGGTAACATGGGCAGAATATAAGCATCTAATTTTGATGATTGAAGACGATTGATAATGGCTAGATAGCTAGATGATTTAGCTTGTTTTAATAAGGCAATTTAGACCTTATTTACTTGCATAAAAATCGGCCAGCATGTGTTGTACAAGACAATGGATTTTTGTCTATATTTGGTTTAGGAAACTAGTTTAATTAGGTAGTTGTTTATTTGACTAGATAGGCCATCAATCTCCCCTTTGTCTTGGTGCAAATCGGCAGCTAATAGATAGCACATGGGCTGCTTAATTGTTTAGTTACAATGTACATGTATAAAGTAGTCTAGTTTTGTTATTTTATGTAGTCAAATTTCTATGACTTTTACAAGACTAATATCCCCTTATTTCTTGCAGGTCATACGGTAATGGTAGCCTTAATTGAATGATTTTTATTTGACATTGTCACATGGCACATGTAGGGATGAGTCATGATCCATAAGGTATTATTTTTGCCCAAAACCAAGTCTAATATACCCAAACTGGCGCATGTAATGGGGGTCAAATGGGGTTGATTTTTAATTTGATTTTTGTTACACTATGTTTTTACTAATATGATACTAATATGTGTAATAGGTTCCAGCATTTAATTGGTACATTTATACCATGGTAAAAGATGAAAGTTTTAAGGTAAAAATGCTGATTTTAGGTACCTTTTTGATGATAAAATCGCCCCCATTTGTACTATGAATTTAGTATTGGCATTAATTGATTTAGATGGTCAATTTATCCCCTCTTAAGATTATCAACTCGTTGCTCCTCAAAAACTTCAAGGCAATTGCGTGAAACGCATTTTTGTGACACCCGAAGGTGCGTTTTTGAGCTTTAAGGATTTTCTGGAAATAAATTAGTCGCTATGAGTTCCAAGTGTTTATTGACATTTTTATAGTCATTTATAATATGTTAAGGTGTTACATTGAGTTATATGGGGTTATATAAACTCGTAACTCAATTTTTGGGCTACCGGGACACTCCCGGGGCAAAAAGGAGCGTTAAGAAATCCGTCCGAGCACTTTGTGTATTTTTGAAAAAGTAGCTCGAGCATTCTCTTTATAATGGTGAATATTAATGATAGAAACTCTTAGAATAATTTATATTGGAGTTTGTGCCACTTCGGTACCTCTCCGGGGCACTCCCGGGGGTTTATGGGGCCCTCATCGGGAACCTCCGAGCACTTTGTCTTTAACTGAGAATTTATCTTGAGAACTTCATCTTAAATGTTCATTAAAGTGTTATTGTGTATTTAGAATGAAGTGTAATGCTATACTTTATTTTATAAGGTATTTCCGGGACTTTCAGGCCTTAAGGGGCCCTTAAGGAAACTCCCGGGCATATTGTATTTTTACTCAGTTCTAACTGAGGACTTGTATTTTAAAGATCATATAATCATCCTTGATTATCTTCATATGAGTTTTATAGCTTATATAACTTGGTTAGCTTAAGGTCGGGCTTAACGTTCGTTTTTGACCTTAAGGAATTTAGGTGCGTTTTCACGCCCAAGTGCTTCTATACTTTTCTCAGGGTTTAATAATCCCCTAAATAATACTTATTTCCCTTTATTTAATTATTTAAAGGTTAGGGGTATTTTAGTCTACCCCCTTAAAAGGACTTCGTCCCGAAGTCATAACTTATACTTATTCATCCTTTGGAATCAAGTTCCTCATATCTATTCTGTATACTTATCATTCCTGGGAGTCAATACTATATTGACGTCTATATATTCCATCGGTAATCTGAGTGTATATAATTCATATAAACACATATCCTTTGTTTGTTACAAAAAATGTAGTTACAACCACTGGTGGAACGCGACCCATTAATTACGGTCCAAAACCGTGTATAATTACTGTTCTGGACCGTAATCTACGCGGGCGTCAATAAAGATGGCGTTTCTTTAATTACGGTTTAAAACCGTAATTAAAGTCCCTTTTCCGGCCCGCGTGTCATTGACTTTACATTACGGTTATTTGTAAAACCGTGATCTAAAGTCCTTTGGCGCGCGTGAACCAAAGGACTTTAGATCACGGTTTTACAAATAACCGTAATGTAAAGTCGACACTTTAGATGACGGTTTTGGCAATAACCGTCATCTAAAGTCTTTTGGCGCGCGCGCCCAAAGGACTTTAGATTACGGTTATTGTTAGAACCGTAATCTAAAGTGTAATTTTTTTTATTATTTTTTTTTACAAATCTACACAATTGCAACAGAGACAGAATTGTAACAGATAAGCAACAGAGGGCAGAAACTGCACAATTGAACCACCTGAATCAAATACCAACAACACAAATTCATTCTCTGCGCACAATTGCAACAGAGATAACATCTAATAAAGCACCAGATCGAAAATCTGTAACATATTCAATCTGTTACACAATTGCAACAGAGATAACATCTAATAAAGCACCAGATCGAAAATCTGTAACATATTCAATCTGTTACACAATTGCAATAGAGATAACAATTGCAAATTCATTTCTGCGCACAATTGCAACAGAAACATTCAATACAACAACTAGAATCTGTTACAGCATCAGCTAGCATAATTCATTACAAACAGAATCAGAGCAACTAACAAAAAATATAATTTGTTACAATATAATCTATTGCAGCAGCAACTAACAGAATCAGAGCAGCAACTAACAAAAAATATATGTTACAGCATCAGAGCTAGCTAGTCTACCACTCCATTCTCATAAACATGGCTGCCATGCTCTCTCTGACATGCAACAAGTCGGCAGGAGCATAAGTCTTGAATCTGGCATAATGCTCTTTAATCTGCAACAAGAAAAGGAATGGAACACATAATGAGATTAAGATAAAGACACAAAAAATCTGCCGAAAGAATTAAATACAAGACAGCGTTCGTATTACCTTGTCAATATCATTCTTAAAACTTGGGAAGTACCCGCAGAACTTGTACATATACCGCATCACGTAGTACCCGCAACTCTTAGAATCCTTTTGGGTAGGGCACTAAATCACCAAAATTCACAAATGTAAAACAATTGTACAAAGATAATAGCAGCACAAATGAAATACATGAATTACCAAACCTTGATGTAATTGACGTTCAAATCACCAAACTCTCCCTGAGGGGTTTTTTCGTAACAACTGTTACATATATTAACAAAAGCGTTTAGCAAAATGAACAACTACATTAATTTTGGTTAAAAAACATACAAACAATTAAATAGTAATAAAAACTTACTCTTTGATTAAGTCTTCAGTGTTGAATTCTGTCCACTGCCCTAGTGGATCTAGAACGAGCAGAGTAGCGGTGGCAGCGCAGAATATAAACAAAGCCCAGTGGTGGCTACAATGTCAAATACAAAATGAAATGAGAAATGAAGGTAAAAAAGTTAGCTAATTAGTATGTAATTTTATATTAGAACTCACGTTTGGTGATACGGCATTAGAATGAATAATTTATTCTGTTGATCAACAACATTGAAGCAATGAATCATGTATTCACAAAACCTCCCCAGGTCCCTAGTGACTGAGTCGTACGATAAACGCTCCGGGCACACCACAGTAATGGAGGTCATGTCCTTCTCAGCACATCTCTCAAGCAGACATTTATTATATCACATGTACTATAAAAAGTTAGCCAATGCAACTTCATAGATACTTATTCTATATGTTTTTACAGTATGAGGAAAGAACACTTACTTTAGATAAGCTTGAATAATGTTAATGTTCAGATAATCTCCACACATCATCTCTCTGATGTCCTCAAAGTTGATTGCCGTCATCATATCTTCTTCGTAGTGAAACATCGACTTTGGAAGCGTCATCATGAAGTTGTTAGTTTGAGATGACTTCAACATGATCTTGTTGTAGAGATTCATCTGCTTGGCCCCCAAAACATTAACAAGTTTTTGTGGCAGTGTGAGCTTATTTTTATGCGCCTCAGAAGTCCTGGTGCGACCCCGGACGGGCGCTGGATTCTTACCTTTCGCACCCCGACTCACTGGATTCTTACCCTTCACACACAAACAGTAAAGCATCAATGTAAAGATAATTACTAATTGATTATTATAGTAACATTAAACAATTATCTAGAACATACCCTTGTACTTCTGACAGGATTCGCCGGCGCGCAGATCTCTTCTTCTCTGGGCGGGATACGCGGCGAGGAAGCTCAGGGATCTCAGGATTCGCCGGCGCGCTGGTCTCTTCTAGTCTGGGCGGGCGGGTTACGCGGCGAGGAAGCTCAGGGATCTATAATAGATTAGATTAGACACTTAATGCTAAATAATGCATTTTATTAGATACTAAATGGTTGTCAAACAGTCTTACCTCATCGGTGACAACAATATAACATGCTGGCCAGGGCAATATGTCTCCCTTCGCTTCGATCAGCGTGCATTTGTTGTCAAACGCCATCGGAAGGTATGCATGCTCAAATCCATCAACTATCAGGTCCAAGGTCACACGCGCGTAGAATGGGGGTAGACGTACGAAACTGATGAGCGTGAGTGGACCTGATGGCAACACCGTCCCGTAGGCCGCATCTACAGGGTGCCCGTCTAATGGTATTTGGAGACGACATTTTTTTTGCTCCTTTAATAAACAGAGATAATACGTGAAATAAATAAGTGAGTCCAATCTAATACTATTAAATAACTTTATTTTAGGAGAAAAATAGTTAAACAAAGTTAACCTGGATGTTGGCAAACGGGTACGGGTCAGCGACCGGAGCACAACTAGACGAGGAAGACAGTCGAGGAGGATCTAGCTGCTGCTGCTGAGTAGTCACATGTGCAATCGCATTCAACGCTTCCTGCAGCCTCTCCTCGATAGCCCGGCGCTCAGCAGCCTGTTTCTCGTCATTAGCTTGGCGCTCAGCAGCGAACTTACGCTCTACCATCGCCTCGACTTCAGCAGCACTCATCTGACCCTTCCTAGCAGATGGCGGGAATACGTTCTTCTGACGTACTTCTCGCCCAAATCCTCTAACACGCCCGGGTGATCCTTCTTCCCAAGCATTTGTGTAACACCCCAACCGTTAATCTCGTCATTACCTCTTAAACTGTTACTAATTACTCCTACTCACGCAGCGGAACTCTAATTACAACGAGGGGTGAAACAACGCCGTTAGCCACCCATGTGGCTAACCAGGCCTTTCTTACATACTGTAACGGTCTGATGAACTGGAACAACCGAGTACTTCATACAAATATAAGGCTCAATTCATATCTCTACTATACCGAGTCTACAATAAACGGATGCCGATAACATACTCGGACTTACACCTCATTCAAACGCATAAGTAATTACAATGTAACTACCCATGCTCACTGCAGTCCCCGTTCTACTCTCTCGAACGGTGGTCAGCTTCAAGTACCTGCACACTAAAAACGTTCCCCCTAGGGGGTCAGCTTACGCTGCGCATGAAATTCGCATATACCGCGTG
Source organism: Limonium bicolor (assembly GCA_023374045.1). Lineage (NCBI taxonomy): Eukaryota > Viridiplantae > Streptophyta > Magnoliopsida > Caryophyllales > Plumbaginaceae > Limonium > Limonium bicolor. The sequence continues at coordinate 252,971,961 of CM041782.1, forward strand.
CTAACCGCGGTACGCCGACTACTTTGGGTCGGATATACATGGAGTTCATTTTAATCAAACAACATGCATCATGGCAATACAATATATATGTATATCACACAAGGAATCTACATCCAATCACGGAACACGATTCCTAACTAACATAACAATGTTGTTAGTGGTAACTGGTTACTCTTAGGCATTGAGGGTTATTCCTCACTATGCTTGTTTACTTATTCAATACCTCCCTCTCTCTCGGGTTACTTATTCTTATACTTACCCGTTCTCTCGGGTTACTCATTCGTATACACACCCATTCACTTGGGCTACTCATTCTTATACTTACCCGTTCTCTCGGGTTACTCATACATATACTCACCCTTTCTCTCGGGTTATTTATACTCGTTATCTCACCCACACTCTTGGGTTATTCATACTCAAGCTCTTGTAGATTCTCGAGACACTACAGGTCTCCTACGTCACGCTTGTTACTCTTATACATACTTAAGCCAAAACTCATGGCTCTCTAGCATAGTCTTACTTCCCCGGTTTCGACCCTACTCTGGGTCTAGCATGGTGGGAAGGTTCAACCAGCTCACGGAACTCTCTCTTAGTTCCTATCTCTTTTACTTAGGTCCGACTACTCTCGGACTACTCTCGTTCCCATACACTCCTCTCTCGGAGTTATAATAATATCATGTATATTAGTCTAGAAGCATCATTCTCGATGTTTCTAATGACTTTGGGAACTTACTTAAATTCGGGTAATCTTAGGTTTAAGGGTTACCCTCACAATCATATGCTTATACATTAGGATATTTTCTTATACCGGGTAAAATCCTCATATAAGAGGTCGACCGTATCTCAAGGGAGTCACATAGTCCCTTAGGTCTCTTTTACCTTTCTTATATGTTTACATTATTGGACTAACTTCAATCCTCTCGATGGAGGTTCATTTATCTCTCCACTCATATCTATTTCGTGGATCGTTTCAATAAGGTTTTCTAACCGTTATTGGGTATTTACTCAACCCGCACATCTCCTCACATTCTAGGGAGTTCATATGTTTACGATATCGTTATACTTTAATCGATAGTTTATGTGTGTTTGCATATTTCCATTGCTTATGAGACTACCCGTACTACGGGTTATTAGTCAATCATTACTCACTATGAGTCGGTCTAGGCACTCTGTTAGACCACACCGGCATACAAGTATGTTAGCTCATACAACATACATCAAGGCATACATAATCAAACAAGGGATTATTTTCATGCTTTAATCTTGATTAAGCCGGCACACAAACACACAAATCAGAGTAACTCGGTTAGCATACGGGGCATGAGAGAAAATCATACCTTTCACCGGGTTTTTACTTTTACCGTGTCGTCTCACCAAGCTCGGGTCACGCACGGTTCTCTGATAATGTTTCAACATTATTATTAATACTAACATCACACGGAACATAATAAAATGTTACTCCCGCAGTTACCCCGTATCCCGTTTACTCGGTTTTACTCTTGTCAATTTGAGTTCTCACTTCTCAATCACTTCTAACACTTTCTTACACTTCCTAGGGCCTTTACATGTCACCAAACAAGGCCTTAACATCTTATAACATCATTAACATTCAAACCCCCATCATTTACAACCTTTAAAACACTCACGGGGCAATTCTGGGGGTGGTCCGAGACTTGGTCCTTACCCTAAGTCCCGGACCAATTGCAAACATAGCTCTCGGGTGAAAATTACACATGGTCCGGGACCTTGTCCTGGAGTATAGTCCCGGACCAAAGCAAGGGGTGTGCTCTCGGCATAAAAACAGGGGTGGTCCGGGTCCTTGTCCATGGACTAGGTCCCGGACCCTGCTAAAACCTGCAACATACATTATTTTTCAACTCCAATTCAATGCTTGATCCACCCCTAATCATTCCCTAATCTTTCCACAAGATTCCTACATGATTAATCACCTTAAAACATGCTCTAAACCTCTTCATCATGGGTTAAACCCTTACACAAATTCTTGCTCAAATTCACACATTTTGCATTCTCCCTTTTGCACTAATGCACACTTGTGCATTTTCTAACCTCTCTTGACACTTGCATTATTGTTCTCTCTTCATTTAACCATTTCAAATCTTCCAAGATAATGCACAACTCATACCAAGTTCCAAAACTCACTCTTAAAGCCTTAAATCTCCTTTGTTTTCTAAAAACTCCTAAGGCACTTACACAACCTCTTTTGCTACAGATTTTTGCACATCTCACCACAATCATCCTCTCATATTCTTGGGTGATCATTTACCCAATTCAAACTCCAACAACACCTAGCTAACCCTAGGTTATTCTCCACAGAAAACATCACTTAAACCACTTAGTTTTATACACAATTTTGCCATAACTTGGCTACTTCTCTAACATTTCCCGAAACTCATACCACCATTTAAATCATCCTAAAACTAGCCAAACCACAAGGGTTCTATCAGCACTCAATATTTCCTCATCAATCAAGCAAAACTCATTAAGCACCATAAAGCATAATTCATCATATACATAGCTCCCAAAACAAGCATTAACTCACAAAGGCTTTCTCACTTGCATTATTTCTAAGCAAGCACCTTATCACCACAACTCAAGTGGGGTTCATTCATTTTAATTACCCTTCCCAAATTCTAATACATATAGAATACACATTAGGGTTGGTTTCTTACCTTAATTTCCCTTAAGTTTCTTTTAGACATTCTTCTCCTCTTCTCTTCATCCAAAATCGGTCATGGCCAATCACTAGCCCAATTCTCTAGACCAATATACCAATGGATATAAGGAGTACTCATTAGTTCTCCTAACTATGAAAATAACTCATGAATTCAAGAGGAGGGTTCAAAGCATTAAATTTGAACATTACCTTTGGAAACCCTAGAATTGATTTGCCAAGAATCAAAGAGGAGCTCCAACCCACCATTGGAGACTTGGAGGATAGCTCAAAACAAGGAGAAACAAGACATTAATATATGCCAAAATCGGCCAATACAAGGAAGTGGGGAAAAATATGTTCTTCTTTGGATATTTTTACCTTGTTAGGAAGAGGAAGCTTCAAGCTTCAAGATTATGTGCTTTTCTCCTCAAATGGCCAACACCCATCAAAATGAAATTCATCCTTTTCAAATTTTGAAAAGAGGGAAGTGTGGAGCTTAATGAGAGGAACACAAATATGTGTTTTGTTTTTGATTTGGAGCATTTATGTGGCTTAAGGAAGCAAGGGAAGAGGAGCAGCCATGGAAGCTCTTTGGTGCAGCTCAAATCGCGAGAGATGGGGAGGAGGAAGGGAACTCACGGTGGAAGAAGGAAGGGAAGGAGAGAGAGAAGAGGGAAAATGGGAGGAAAGAGAGTAAAAGATGCTTTTATGCTTTTTACTTTACTCTCTCCTTTTTCTTTCTTTCTTTCTTTATTTGTGTGTGAGTGAGGGGGGATGACTCACTAATAAAACCGGCCCCACTATATTAGTAAGCTGGAGCGTTTTTCGTTTTCTTACAGAAAACGCTCGTTATTTTACCGGTTTGGCACTATTCACTAACCGGGCCCGTTTTTCGGATTTTTTTCTCGTTTCTTTATTTTTAATGGCTATAAGCTTCCATTAATACTTAATTATAGTTATATAATCAACTATAATTTTTACGGGTCCATTTGACCACTTAAAGTCACGTTTTCGGGCTTCCTCGAAAAACGTGCTTTAAAACTCCGTTATCGTTTTAATCCATTATTTGGATTCGTTTTCTTCGGGAATCATTCCCGTATACTTATTAGGCCTAACTAAGCCTCAGGAATCCATCTTGGACCCTCTCGAGATCATATATCTCTTATACCCATTTAACGCGCATTTTAGCGTTTTTCGCTTTTCAAGCGTTTTCTCTTTTCTTTTGGTTTTATTCTTTTACCAATACTCTTTAGGCACCATTAGGCCCTTAATAATTTTATTAGAGTAATTAAATCGCCATTTTTAGATCCGGGGTATTAAAATCTACCCCCCTTAGGAACTTTGTCCTCAAAGTTGGTGAATCTAGATGGTTACTCTCATGGCGTACTATGCCAAGGTTATAATACATGTATAACCTTACAGACTCCACAAGTCTGTCTCATTTCATACTACACATACCACACACATATCACAGCATGTATAGCAATCAAATATACTCTTTTACTCTCTCCATGGAATCGGTCCGAAGACAAGAAGGCACTACAGTCCTCGAATCCATATTGAGTAATATACTACTGATCCCTCAGGTACCGGTCACGTTGAACACTTACTCTTTCTGGTTCACGGCCGTTTCATGACAAATGGGCACTTACTCTCTCTGGCCCACGGTCCCTTCGGTTCTGATCAAAACGTTACACATATACATATCCTCAGGCACTCTGGTTGACTCACTCAACACAGGAACATCTCAGGGTACTCTCCCCGTCCCGCTGCCTTTGGAAAAATCACACACTGACACCGCCCCAACCGGTCACTTAGGACCGCCGCACGTACGGTGCAATGGTTTCAAAACTAATACACGCCCACCGTTCTACCGGTCATCAAGACTTAAGGCTCAGCCATCGGCGGGTGATAGCGGTTTCAAAACCAGTTTTCGTTTCCATCTTCATACTTGAAGAAAATTCTTTTTCAAAATCTGTTTGAAAATTCTTTTTAAAACACCACACAACTCCAAATCAAATTTATGGTAGCTGTATCTTTTCTTAGCGTGATTACTTGTGACCACTTATAGGGAGCTTCAAGAATCATCAACCCTGATGTGATCAGCATCAGTGTTGAACTATCCTTCCACCCCAATTTGTGTTCGGTTTCCCTTGATCGCTAGCAGACCAAGTTCCACCTCCCACGTCAGTTTCAACAACCAGATAGTCAAACATTTTCGTTTTCTATCTTTTACTCTTACTAGTCATATTCATAAAACAATCTGTTTTAACTTATTTTTATCATGGAACTTAAGTCATCCAATATTCTCTATTTGTTTCACTTACCTTGCCTAGGCATTTCATACTTGTGGCCTCATTAGTCAAATTATTGCTCAAATTAAAACACATAACATACAACTCCAAAGGATGGAACTCACTCCATCTATCATCTCAAATAAAATCACCTAGGGAACTCACTCCCTCTTAGGTTACACATCGGTTTCATGCCGATTCATACTCATCATAACTCATGTCTAATCTCACTAGACATATATAGGGATTCTCATTCCCCAGGAGTTTCTCTACTCCTCTTTTCATATTTATTACATACACATTACTCGCATCTCTCATGCATAATACTCACACTTACACGATGAATGGGTACTGTAGACATGTTTATGTAACATGAGTTCCAATCATCAAAATAATTTCTTTTGTGCTATGCACATAGTAGTTTACGCACCAATACGTAAAACATACTCTAAGCGGTTTGTCGCCCTACCCCCCTTAAAAGGGTTACGCCCGCGTAACCAACCATATGTTATCACTGAACATTGGTTCATAAATTCGAGTATTATGAAGTGTTTTAACTTCAGTACGGTTAATTAACTCATAACCGGGTTCGGTTTTAGCCTCTAAGGCTTCAAGGGGTTTATGACATAGGTATATTTAACCCTGAATCACGGTCCACAAGCTTCTGCTGCGTGACCTGATAACTAGAGCTTAACTCGCTCTTTGGTATTCTCAATGTATTTCAACCGTCGCTTGGTATCTCTTACCGTATGCGAATTCGATGAATTTTAGATTGTCTCTCCAGTTCTCTGGGAATCTATTTCGTATAACACTGTATACCTTTGTGATTATTCACTTATTTTTCCCGACTTGTTGTCGGTTGAGGTCAAGCTACTACTTAGCATGTAGTGCTTCCTCGTTTAATAGTGGCTCATGGATTATGTTGGTTTCTTGGTTCTGTGTCAGAGTTCTTCATTCATACTACTCTGCATTTTTCCACATATCGATCCTGGGCCCTGTGGGTTACTGCCCACGTTCTTTGTGCATCTTTGGCCAATGGCCGCACGGTTATCTCTCTAGATTCTCACTCAACTGGCTTTGTTGACATTTCTCAACTCCTGGCTCTCCCACTCGATCATCACCGCACAAGTGCAATACCAAAACACTCAGTCATACAGAGTGCAGAAGCGTAAACCCTTGGCAGTAAATCTCTCATGGGATAGGAATGATTATTTCTCCTTACCACATTTTCTCATCAACTTCATATCATGAACTGGCTATACTCTTACAATGGTTGCTTGCTGCGTACCATATTTTTCTCATTTCTACACTAATTTTGCCATAACTTGGCTACTTCTCTAACATTTCCCAAAACTCATACCACCATTTAAATCATCCTAAAACTAGCCAAACCACAAGGGTTCTATCAGCACTCAATTTTTCCTCTCAATCAAGCAAAACTCATTAAGCAAAATCAAAGACCATAAAGCATAATTCATCATATACATAGCCCCAAAACAAGCATTAACTCACAAAGGCTTTCTCACTTGCATTATTTCTAAGCAAGCACCTATCACCACAACTCAAGTGGGGTTCATTCATTTTAATTACCCTTCCCAAATTCTAATACATATAGAATACACATTAGGGTTGGTTTCTTACCTTAATTCCCTTAAGTTTCTTTTAGACATTCTTCTCCTCTTCTCTTCATCCAAAATCGGTCATGGCCAATCACTAGCCAATTCTCTAGACCAATATACCAATGGATATAAGGAGTACTCATTAGTTCTCCTAACTATGAAAATAACTCATGAATTCAAGAGGAGGGTTCAAAGCATTAAATTTGAACATTACCTTTGGAAACCCTAGAATTGATTTGCCAAGAATCAAAGAAGGAGCTCCAACCCACCATTGGAGACTTGGAGGATAGCTCAAAACAAGGAGAAACAAGACATTAATATATGCCAAAATCGGCCAATACAAGGAAGTGGGGAAAAATATGTTCTTCTTTGGATATTTTACCTTGTTAGGAAGAGGAAGCTTCAAGCTTCAAGATTATGTGCTTTTCTCCTCAATGGCCAACACCCATCAAAATGAAATTCATCCTTTCAAATTTTGAAAAGAGGGAAGTGTGGAGCTTAATGAGAGGAACACAAATATGTGTTTTGTTTTGATTTGGAGCATTATGTGGCTTAAGGAAGCAAGGGAAGAGGAGCAGCCATGGAAGCTCTTTGGTGCAGCTCAAATCGCGAGAGATGGGGAGGAGGAAGGGAACTCACGGTGGAAGAAGGAAGGGAAGGAGAGAGAAGAGGGAAAATGGGAGGAAAGAGAGTAAAAGATGCTTTTATGCTTTTTACTTTACTCTCTCCTATTTCTTTCTTTCTTTCTTTATTTGTGTGTGAGTGAGGGGGATGACTCACTAATAAAACCGGCCCCACTATATTAGTAAGCTGGAGCGTTTTTCGTTTTCTTACAGAAAACGCTCGTTATTTTACCCGGTTTGGCACTATCACTAACCGGGCCCGTTTTTCGGATTTTTTTTCTCGTTTCTTTATTTTTAATGGCTATTAAGCTTCCATTAATACTTAATTATAGTTATATAATCAACTATAATTTTTACGGGTCCATTTGACCACTTAAAGTCACGTTTTCGGGCTTCCTCGAAAAACGTGCTTTAAAACTCCGTTATCGTTTTAATCCATTATTTGGATTCGTTTTCTTCGGGAATCATTCCCGTATACTTATTAGGCCTAACTAAGCCTCAGGAATCCATCTCGGACCCTCTCGAGATCATATATCTCTTATACCCATTTAACGCGCATTTTAGCGTTTTTCGCTTTTCAAGCGTTTTCTCTTTTCTTTTGGTTTTATTCTTTTTACCAATACTCTTTAGGCACCATTAGGCCCTTAATAATTTTATTAGAGTAATTAAATCGCCGTTTTTAGATCCGGGGTATTAAAAATTTGATTGAGCGCGTCGTCTTGAGAAGGAGGAGCGTGTGTGTAAGTCTACTTCTCCTCTCTGTGCCGCTTCGTACTGTCCAATTTTCAAAGAAGTTAACACTAAATTTAAGATCAACAAACACTTGAGTATATAAGTAAATTACTTAACAGCTACTTTCAAATACTTACAATTTGGTTAGCCAGTTGTTCCATCGCAGCAATAGGAAATATCCTCTGACCTTCGCTGGTCGTTCTAGCGTCCCAGTATGTACATCTGCACCCTCCTCGCCTCAGAGACATCCTCGATCGGGCATTCACTTCCATCCTCGTTCCTCCGTGTCAGCAAAAACCAGCTTCTTTCCATCCCTCGAGGCTGCCCACATATCCCCTTCGTCCCATGGTGTGGGGGTAGAGATTAGCTTCACGGTTTGCCGTGCTTGTTCTTGTACTTGCTGTAAGAAAGTACAACAGGAAAGTAATTAGAAAATCAGGGATAAAGCATTATGAGCATTAATTAAGAAAAGAGTACACACAAACATACCCTGAACTCGGGGGTGGCGTGCCGCTCAACGAACTCCTTCCGCTCCTCTTCAGTGATCATGCCGTTGTACACAACATACGGCGGAGGCTCACGTGGGGGCACCCTGTTGATCCAATGCTCAACCAAGTAGTGGCGGAATGATTTAGCTTTGCCGGCCACCAAAGAAAGAACGGTCTTCTTCACTTCTTCTGGGATCTTGTACCGTTCTTGCACCTTCTTCCAGATGGTCTCCTTTACTTCTTGCGGGACTTGTTTCCATGTGTGGTTGATGCAGCAATGTGATCTGGCCAGAGTCCCTAGCATACTACCGAACTCTGACCTGCTGCCCCCACCATACCTCCCATACTGGTCCCACAGAAGACTAATCTGATCCTTTCTGCTGTTTCAACCCACGGGTCGGACCTCTACCTCTGGGTCTCTGAGTAGCACTCGTAGAAGGTGCACTCATGGAAGGGCCAACAGCATCAGCGGCAGATGTGGATGGGACAACAGTAGCAGCGGCAGATGTGGATGGGGCAACAGCAGCAGCGGTAGATGTAGATGGGACCGGTACCATTCGCTGCTCTTTCCTCCTCCTCACGACAAAATAAATCGAACTCTGCATCAGCCATGTCCTGATCAGCCATGCCTGCAAGGATTGAAATACAATTTGAATTAAATTAAGCATTTCATAATGGTCATAAACAAGCAATAAATAAAAGAGTGGTAATTTCATATAAATTTTTATAGTAATAACTTACATACACCATTATCTCTCAACCCACATTCCCTCGTTATGGTCTGATCAATATATACTCACGATGACTGTGACCTCAGCCTCTTCCAATGAAATAGGAACAGTTGGGGGTTCATCTTCTGCATCATACTCATCCTCATCAACCACACCATCCACACCAACTATTCCTCTTCTCCCTTAAGCACACTGACCATCTAGGATTACAGGGATCAGTTACATAAAATATCTGCTAACCTTTGTCCCAACAACGAATGGCTCAACCGTGGGAGTAGCTCTAGACAGAACCAGTTTCATACCATGCTCCTCCTCACGGTAGCCATGAATGTTGTTAACCCAGTTACAGCGGAAAACACACATTTCGTAGCTGTTGTAGTCCAATACCCAGATGTCTTGTATAACACCGAAATATGCTTGTTGTACTGAGACAGGACTATGACCCACGACACCGACGTCATATAAGTTTTGATAAGCTTCAAGCTCTACACCACTGTTTTGATTCGTTGACTTCTGATCCTGACGTTCTGTGAAAAAGGTGAATCCGTTGACATCGTACCCCTCATAAGAAATTACATCCAGATTTAGTCCAAATGCAACTACTACTTTAATCAGTTCAGGCACATTCGTGGACTGATCGGACAACACTCTCTCTTTGAACCATCGGACAAATGTCCTATTCTGCTCATTTTGTAGTTTGACGTCACTCATGTTTGGATATTGTGCTCTTAAAACACACAAGTGTTCATCAAAGTATGGTTCAACATCTTCAAGATGACTTAGCACAACTAAATGAGCTTTGTTAAGAGTGTCTATGTCAATTCTTTTTAGTTTCCTTCCAACCGTGCCAACACCTTCAATCTGCCCTCGTGTCTAGAACGTGGAAGTCCAATGGTATCGACACCTTCTAGGTAATTGGTGCAGAAGTCTACAACTTCCTATGTGATAGTGCCCTCTATAATACTACCCTCTGGGTGACGGGGTTCTTCATTTTCTTCTTCAGGACACCCATGTACCTTTCGAACGGATACATGTAGCGAAAGTACAAAGGACCACACATCAGAATCTCTCTTACAAGATGCACGAGGAGATGTATCATTATGTCGAAGAACGATGGAGGAAAATACATCTCCAGCTGGCACATTGTCACAATAAGATCCTTTTATAATTTAGACAGAGTGTCCACATCAAGAACCTTAGACGAAATGGATTTGAGGAAGACACTGACGTTTGTGATTGTGTGTCTGACAGCATCCGGCAAGATCCCACGTACTGCAATTGGCAAAAATTCTTGAAGTAGGACATGATAATCGTGAGATTTCATTCCTACTAATTTGAAATCTGTCATGGACACTAGGTTTCTTATGTTTGAGGGGTAACCTGATGACAGGTAGGAGGCAAGAATGTGCGTTTTCCACGTTCTTGCGGGCCAAGCTCTGTGCGTATGCCCAACTCAATTAAATCTTTTCTTCCTTTCAAATGATCCTTTGTCTTTCCTTTTATGTTCAAAAGGGTGCTAGTGACACTTTCACCCACGTTCTTCTCGACATGCATCCCATCGATACAATGTCTAACCTCCAGATGCTGCCAGTACTGTAGTTCCCAAAATATTGATTTCTTTTTCCAGACACTTTTTTCACCACTTTTGGTTGGTGGCCCGAAGTTGTTCACAATATTATCCAACTTTTTGTAAATCTCTGTACCTGTCAAAGGCAGGCGCGCCATGCTGTGATCAGTTTTCCCATCGAACTCTTTCGCCATCTTTCGATACTTATGTCCTTTTGGAAGCATTTTTTGGTGGCCCATATACACGGTTTTCCCACTATGTTTCAAGCGAATGCTACAAGTGTTTTCACCACAACTCGGACACGCCAACGCCCCCTTGATTGAATAGCCTGAAAGATTACCATAGGCGGGGAAATCATTGATTGTGCAGTACAACATAGCACGCAAATTGAAGTCCTCTTTACTGAATGAGTCGTAAACCGTAGCCCCTTCATTCCACAAGAGTTGTAGATCCTCTATCAAAGGTTGTAGGAATACGTCAATTTTGTTGCCGGTTGCTTTGGACCAGATATTAACAAAGACAACAAGATGTGTCTTGGTTTCATGCATAACCACGGCGGTAGATTGTAAATAACCAAAAGCACAGGCCAGGTACTGTGTATGCTACTCAAAGTACCGTAAGGGTTCATCCCATCCGTGCACAAGCCTAGCCTTAGGTTTCTCGGTTCGTTACCAAACTCAGGAAATTTTACGTCTATGTTTCCCCACGGTGGTGCATCAGCGGGATGTCTCAATCTGCCATCCTTTTTCCTGTGAACTGAAAGCCACCAAAGATTCTCTGCGTCTTTCTCAATGGAGAACAAACGTGCTGAACCTTGGAATGATGGGCAGGTACCACAATACCTTAGATGGTGAACCTTTCTTACTACCGCTGATGTGAGTTTGTTGTTTCTTATACCGTGACGCTCCACATGCTGAACAGCTTTCAGCAAATTCATCCGATTTCCAAAACAACATGCAACCATTTGGACAAGCATGAATTTTCTGGTACCCCATACCCATTGGGCACATCATTTTTTTTGGCTGAGTACGTAGTCGTTGGTAAAACGTTGTCCACCGGAAGAACGTATTTCAATAGTTCCAGGAGGTCAGTGAAACTTACGTCGCTCCAGCCATGTTTCGCTTTCAAGTTGAATAGCTTGAGGACGACACTCAACTAGCTTAACTTTGTAGGGTCACACCCGGGGTACAACGGTGTTTTGGATGAATCCAACAAATTTTCATGCTTGTCTGGCGTGTTAGAGTAATGTCGTTCCACATCTTCAAGCATAGTCTCAATGTCATCATCCCAGAAATCTGGCACAACGTTCGCTGTAACGTTCTGGATCACCAGCAACTGTATCATCTCCAAGTTCTGTTTCTGTGTTGCCTGACCATTATCCCCTTTGTCAGGCTTAATAACATCGAACGCACTCTGACCATGCCATCGGATTATGTCTTGGAAATCTTTTGTAAAACCGCGGCGGATCAGATGTTCCTTAATTGTTTCAACGCCGCGATATCTCAGATTGTTTTGGCAGTCGATACACGGACAAAATATGTATCCCTTGTCTGTAGGTTTCAGATTGTTCGCCAACACCGTGCATAACTTATCAACTCCTTCTAAAAACTTGTCGTCCAAATTTCCGCTGTAAATCCACGAACGTTCCATCTCCTTCTAGCTATTTATATGAAGGCAGCCATTTCATACCGTCACCCGTGGCAGAGTCTTACACTTTTGTATCTTATCAACCTAAATCCATCCATGAGTATTAAATCCCACCGGTGAACGTGTTTTTAATATGTAATTTATTGAAAATTTCGGCAGCATCTCCCTACAGTTCTTCAAATGCACGATATTATGATATTAATCAATAATATATGCATTCGAAGAACAATAAAGAGATACTGCTGAAATAATCAATAAAGTACAATTAAAAAACACATTCACACCCTAGGTGTGAGATTTAACAATCATGGACAGTCCCGACAGGGACTGCCGAAGATATACCTCTATTAGGTATATCTTGGGGGATGGATAACTATGTTTGGTAGTTTGTCAAATATTATATGTATATATGTAAATCTTACCTCTGGTAGACGATTAGCCGATGCTAAGACGGTTGAGGTCGGAAGCCAAAATAAAAGTCGTAGTCCTGATGCATAAATGAAAAACGACAACATTAGAATTCATCAAAAAATCAAGGTTAAATGCTAGCTCAACCGCGGAAAAAAATCGACAGCATCTCCCCTATATTTCTAACGTCTCCAAATCAGTTTTATCAAAGTCAAATTTACACGCACCATCTAGAACTAGTAACATACATAAACTTATCTTATTCTACTATATATGAAGTTTATTTATGACCTTCTCTGCAGTACTTCAGATTGAAGGACTGAAACTAGTCATTCTAGAACCATTAAAATACCGAAACTCATCTTATTCTTTCTGGTGGTTATAACAATAGCATTGTTGATTCCTGTCACAGATTGTGAATCAAACAGAGAGCATCTGGCATAGCAGATTGAGCAGTTGAAAATGAGCTATTTTCAGGAATCGGTAATATACTTGAACTTACTTTCTTTCCTGTGGCAGTTTTAAGTAGTAGCATTTTTTAAACTACACTATTATTTATTAATTGTAATACTAAATGCTAAGAATAAATAAATACAGCAGTTTACAGTTTGCTTTGCAAAATTACGGTTACTAAGCACCGAAGTGGGCAAGTAGTGTAGAAATCAGCCCACGAACTAGGTTGCAATTAACTGTGAATCTGGGCACAAATATATGAACAAGGTTAGAACATTTGCCATTACACTCTCAGGATTCGATAGAGAAAGAGGTTAGAACTTGCAATCGAAATGCATGTATATGAACAAAGTTAGAAAAAAAACAACAATCAATCGATCGCATACCCAATACGCGATAGAGAGGTCGACGGTGAGACCAGTGGTAGATGGGTGGTGACCGGCGGCGATGGGAGTGACAAAGGTGGTGGGAGCGATGGCGGCGATGGCCGTTAGCAAGGTGACGGGAGAGAGGAAGCGATTTCAGTGAGGAAGATAGCGCGAAAGAAGAGTTACTGTAAGTACAGTGTGCAGAGTAAACGGGCAAATGTGTTGTAGTTAAAAGGACTTTAGATTACGGTTTACATGAAAAACCGTAATGTAAAGTCACACTTTAAATGACGGTTCCTAAAGAACCGTAATCTAAAGTGTAACGAAATAAAAAAAATAGCGTGAAAATTATTTGGCCTATGCTGGGTTTCGAACTCAAGATCGATGGTGTTGACTCATGTACCCACGGCCATTAAGCCATGAGTCTTATTCGATCAAACATATGTAACACATTAATATAAAGTTATTTTAATCTAAAATACACTGATAAACAAAGTCGTTAACTATAATTAAGATTACGCGCGGCGTCGAAAAAATCAAATAACACGGGAATATTTGGCGTCAGGGTGAAAACGACGTCGTTGACCATCAGTCGGAGGTAGGCGCGCCTTTTTTAGGACGGACTTTAGCTGACGGTTATTAGTAACCGTAATCTAAAGTCCGTTGACCGTAAAGCGCGCGTCAACACGGGACTTTAGATTACGGTTTCACTGATAACCGTCATCTAAAGTCCGTCCTAAAAAAAGGCACGCCTACCTCCGATCGATTATTGCTTACGGTTAATCAATAAACGTCGTTAATTAACTCCGGCCTTCATATTAATTAAGGTTTTTGTTGAAGCCGTGATTAAACCACCGTCATTAAAGGCTTCCGTTCCACCAGTGAACATAAGTAATTGATAAATATTGTAAAGCAAATAAGTGTGCCTATTAATCAACCAAGTGGTACATAGAACAGTCATTAGCCATCCAAGTGTCACATAGGACACATCATGTAACACCCCAACGCTAATCCTATGCTTACCGTCAATCATCCCATAAACCAGAGTTACTTGCAGCGGAAATACTACTTACTACGGCGGGTGATACAACGCCGCTAACCGCCCATACGGCTAGCTAGGCTCATTCTACTTATAGTCACGGCTGATGAACATATATACCGAGCTCCTAAAATATTACTTACCATTACCGGAATATAACATGCTTACAATTCTTGGATCACCGAGTATTTAAAAGTGTATACTACATCCCTTCCAATCCTTCCAAAAGAATGAGTACCTACCTCTACTCATCTATACCAATCATAAGCCTTCCAATATCCAAAAAGGTGTACCCCATGGTACACGGCTAGTCAAAAAGCTACAGCCATGTACTACTCAGTACACCATTCACAAATGCATTGTTTACAATCCAAAAAGAAATAAAAAACCTAGCTACATCTCTTCAGGGCCTTCATCCTTCTCTTTGTACCAGCGTGTAGTAAAAATGGTGCCCCAAGGGGCTCAGCAAACGCTGCGTATAAACTCCGCATATACGAGTGCTAGCTAGGGCACGCCGACTATTTGACGTCCACTAAACATGCGGTCATTAATTTCATACATACATGCTTTACATACATCATACAATCATGCTCAAGACATTACACATTCCAAGGCAACAATACAATATCACGCATCTTACTTACCTTCGCAAGGTTAGCCAAATTATGCATCCGGGTTAATCGGAATGCTTTTACTCTTGTACTCCTTTCACTTACTTTCTCTAATAACTTATACTTCAAACTTTTACTTACTCATTCTTACTTACTTACTTATACTCAAGTTAAGTCGTCGGGAACCTCCGGCCCTGGGGGGACTACTCCGTCCACCTCCGGGATTTACTTGACTCACCAATCCGGGATGCTACACACTTAAGGGATTTGGGCCGCGGACCAGTTTAAGAGTCAGGAATCGGATCTAACCTCTTGTGTCTCCTCATCCTCACGTGTGGCCGAACTATATCGGACTTCTACTCATTCCAATTTAATTCACAATTTAAGTTAGGATGGTTAGCTTGTTAGGAATAAGTAGAAGTCCATTCACACAAAAAATCGGTCACGATGCAATACAACATACATACACACATTCATTATCATCCATACATTTCATGAATTATAAAACTGAGATTTAAAGAAAATATACCACAATATACACACACACATATTCACAAGTAAACATGATAACTCCGATTCGTGCATTTATCTTATTTGGTGATCAATTAGCACACAACACACAATCAGAGTAACCAAGATAGCATACGGGGCATGAGGAATTCACACGTTCACCGTCGTACTTGTATCCGATGTTCCTCCGGTGTCACAAATCAAATCCTATTATATACATACAATTGAATGATTAATCTAACTATCATTAACAAACACGATTACTCTTTGTTTCCTAACTCATACTTACTATACCTTTATAATTCTTATACTTAATTGTTACTTACTCTTTATTATTTTCAAAACTTGTTTATACTCTTAATGACCTTTAAACAGCCTTAATTAAGTCCTAATTATCTTATACTATCATTACCATTCTCTTCCTTACCTTATTACCCATTTAATACACTTATTTTGAGACTTTTAGGTTGGTCCGGGACTGAAATACCCCGAACTTAAATACAGGGATTAAAATAAATTAATACGTATTTAAGGGCCTAAGGGTACCTAATTAATATTAGTAAGGAAAAATAAACCAAAAGAAATAAGGAAACGCTTTAAAGCGGGAGGAAACGCTAAATAAGCGTTAAATAACCGTAGGAGGTATGAGACCTCGGTTAGAGTATAAAGGGATTCTAAAGGTTCAGTAAGACCTAAATAATATATGGGAACAACTCCCGAAGAAAATGGATCCTTAAAAGGATTTAAAATCACTAACGAACTTTAAAGCATGTTTTTCGAGGTAACCGGGAAAACGTGTCTTTAAGCGGGTCAAATAGACTCGTAACAAATGTTGGTCAACTAATAATCATTAATAAATATTAGTGAAGCTTTAGAACCAATAAAATCAATAAAACGAGAGGTTAGTAAAAAAAACTGTCAAAAACGGGAAGTTGTGGGGGTAGAAACATAAATAACACAAACTTATGTGTCCAATATTGTAAATAAAATTCTAAAACCCCCATGCTCTGTGTGTGGTGTCCGATTTTAACCTCTCCCTCACACACAATCTCTATTCTCTTTTATTCACAAGAGACAAAAACATCAAAAAAAACAAAAAGTAACATATTTACTCTCACCTCTCCTCATTTCTCTCTCCTATCCCCATTCTCTATTCTCTCTCACGTGAACCAGCACCCCCTCACTCTCTCTTTTCTCCTTTCTTCTTCCCCATGCGATTTCCATGGTGATTTGAGAGAAACCACACAAAACTCAACTTCTCTCCTTTGTAACTCCCTCACACCTCTCTTCCAAAAATTATAAAAAGTATACCATTGGAATCCTCTCATCAAGAGCTACATTCCTATCTTTCCAAAATCCAAAAACAACAACTTTCGTTTTTATGGGTATACCCCATTTGGAGCTTCAAGACAACCGTTAGAGCCACCTTGCTCTCCTTGTTCTTTTGAGGTAAAAATCTTCTTGAAACTCCACCTTTTTCTAGCCTTTGTGGGCAAAACGAAAATTTGACTAAACCTTGTTTGGTCCCTTGTGTCTAGCCGATTTTGGCTTTGTTGGAGGAGAGGAAATATTGTTCTTGAGCTAACCCAAACTGCTCCTACACCCTTGGAAGGTAAAATAAATTCTAAACCCTAAAACCTATATTAGAACATTCATAATGGTTAGGGTTAAATTGTGTATTAGAATGGTGTATTGAAATGTGTATATCAATGGGTTGTAGTGTTAGAATTGGGTTACAAACCGGTGAGAAAGAGAAGAAGAAGGAAGGAGAAAGAAGAAGAAAGAAAATCTAGAAGAAAGACAAGGTAAGAATGCTCTTTTGTGTAACTTGGTATATATGTATGTAACAGTTTTTGGAAGTTTGAAATGAGTAATGGGATGGTAATGTAGTAGTAGTGTAATGCGTAGGAGAATATAAGTATTTTGAAGCTTTAAAAGATGTGAGAAACTTATTGAAAACAGATTGGGATTGAGTTGTTGAGTGCAGGAAATTTTAAGTGTTGTTTAGTATTGGAAAATGTGTATGGGAGCTTGTATATTGATGTTGTGTATAAACAGGTGAGATTATATTATTGTGTGAGGAAACATTGTGGTGAAGGTGTATAAAATATAGGGGAGACGATGGCGAAATTTGCCTAGGATTATAACACTTAGTAAACTAGAAACTAGGTGGCTAATAGATGTTGTAACAGATTTTGATAGAGAAAGATAAAGGAGTAGGTTGGAAGAGATAGATAATGTATAGTGACGTACTTGGAACTCTAGAAATGACATTAGAAGAGGAGGTTAGAGGAGGGGAGAGTAAGTGTCAAAATCTGTAGCAAAGAGATATTAGATTGCATTGTAGAGCTAAGAAGAAATAGTGTGTAAGATTTGGTAAAGTGAATGTTGGACTTGGTAGATGGTACAGTTTGGAAATGAATTGGCTTGGTAAGAGGAGGTATTTGGGATGCTAGGAGTGACATTGGTAGAGGAAGTATTGGATGTTAGAAGTTGGAACAAAAATCTGTAGCATTGGAGGATGGAAAACTGTTGTAAGTGTTGAAAGGAAGTGAGGGAAATTGTGTAAGTTGTTTGATGGATTTAGTAATGGATTTGGTAGATGAATTAAGGTGATTTAGAATGTTTAAATGGTACTAAAACATGTTAGGATGTATGTAGGAAGATTGGGGAAACAATGGGTGAAATTGGGAAGGAAAAACAAACTCTGTAACAAGATTCTGGAACCGTCCGACCCAGAGTCTGGATCGGACGTGGGTCGGACAGGGCTTAAACACCGAGATGTAAACTTTCTGGAATGGTCTGACCCAGAGCCGTGGATCGGATATGGGTCGGACAGGCTAAAATTTTTCCGTCGTCGAAGTTTCTGACTTCGTCCGACCCAGACGTTGGGTCGGACGTGGGTCGGACGGAGCTTGGACGGCAGGACCAAACCTTCTGGAATGGTCCGACTCAGAGGGTATGGGTCGGACGTAATTGTGCTGGGTCGGACAGGGTGAATTTCAGAGGATGAATTCTACTGGAATGGTCCGACCCAGGGCTAGGATCGGACGGTGGGTCGGACGGCCCTATACTTACAAAAAAAAAATAGTAAGCTTATAACTATATATATATATATATATATATGCATACCCACCTATACATATGTATATACATGTGTATGTAAATTATGGACAAGTAATGGAAAGTAAGTAAAATGAAATATAAGTGTAAGGAATGTAAAGGCTTGGTGAATAAGGATTAGTAAACACAAAAGTAGCTGAGTTAAGATTAATAATGGTAGATTAATTATTCGGTTGTATGTAAATCATAGGATTTGAATTGTGAATACCAGAGGAACGTTGGGATACAAGTACAACGGTGAAAGGTATGATTTCTTCATGCCCTGTATCCTAATCTGGTTACCCCGATTTGTGTGCTTATTTGACCACCTAAATAAGATAAATGCATGAATCGGACTATATTGCACTTACCTGTGCTTGACTTATGTTGTGCTTGATAATTATTGACTTGAGCACTAGTTTGTATAATTCATGAAATGTATGAATGATGATGAATGGTATTCGAACCTCGTATTGTACCTGTGTAATGTATTGTACCTCGTATGTATGTGTATAGGTGTATTGTATTATTGTGGCTTGGATGTTGACTTGTGCTACTTCCTAACTATCTAACTCCTAACTTAAGTGAGTAAATTGGAATGAGTACAAGTCCGATATAGCTTCGGCCACGCGTGAGGATGCGGAGTCACAAGAGGTTGGCTGCAATTCCTGACTCTTAAACTGGTCCGCGGCCCAAATCCCTTAAATGGGTAGCATCCCGGATTAGTGAGTCAAGTAAATCCCGGAGGTGGGACGGTGTAGTCCCCAGGGCCGGAGGTCCCGACGACTTAACTTGAGTAAGAGTAAGAGTAATTAAGTATGGATCCGTAAGTATGAGTATGAGTATGTATGCGTATGTATGAAGTAACGAGTAAAAGAGTAATCTCCACCCGATTAACCCGGGTGGACCAATGAAGCTAACAAGTATTGTATACTGTGTATGTAATGAGTATGTGTATTCGGAAAAAGGTAAGTACGTATTGAATGGTTTATTGTATTCCTTGTATGTAATGTAGTGTATGTATGTATGCCTTGCGTAAGTATTGTTGTATTGTGTATAAGAGCATGTATGCATGTATGTTTGAATGAAATCAACCGCATGTATTCGACCAAGTGGTCGGCGTACCCTCACTAGTACGCGGGGTATGCGGTTATCATGCTCGGCGAAAGCTGACCCCTTCGGGGGACATTTTTTAGTGTGCAGGTACCCGAAGCGAATATGGTCAAGGAAGGGACCGGAGGCACACCCTTGTAATTAGGAGTAAGTAGTTTGTGAGGAACGGGTAGCAAGTAGCCTCGTAGTGAGTACGTATGAACTTGAAGAGGTAGTATATTTGTATAAGGATCTTAGTAAACTCGGTATGTGGATTATATTGTATGGTATTTGAAGTATTGTATCGAATGGAAGAATGTAGCGTGTATTGGTGTATGAAATATATATGGTAGATATGTAATACTCGGGATTCCGGTCCATCAGACCGATGCTGTATGTAGAAGTAGTAGCCTTGTTAGTCACGTGGGTGGCTAACGGCATTGTATCACCCAATGGATGTAAGTAGGTATCCGCTGCGTGTATCTGATGAGTAAGGAGATTGGACGTTAATGACTGTATTAATAGTAGGGGTGTTACAAAAAGTGGTATCAGAGCGAAGTATCGCTCTGATGACTGGAAATACCGAGTTTAGGAAATACCGAGTTAGGAATTAGAAGCGTAGGGCTATGGGCTGAGTGATAGCACTAGAGAGATGCTAGTTAGGAACTCCCGGTGAGTACCGGATACCTACAATACCAGTCCCGCCCGCCGCAAACCCCACTGTGTAACTTGGGAAAGGACGCCAGAGAGAAGAAAAGTCTTCTCATGCTCGGGGAAACCCGATCTGGCAGTGGTGAATCAATCACAATACACAAACGAACCACACATGGTAGATTCCAAAAGCTGGAAGTCTCGGAGATGGATCCCGGTTGAACCACAGCACCGCACGTAATAGCGGTAGAATGAGCACTCCAACCACGAGGAGGCTATAACTTGCAACAGCATGGGGCGACCTGCTTAGCAGTCGCGAAACCTAACTAGTCAACCAACAGCAGGACAGAAGCACTAACCGTGCAACGGAATGAAAAAGGGAGCAGTAACGGAACCCGAGACACAAGTCTACGGGATAGTAATACTTGAATAATACCACCAACGGTATGCTAGCCGACTAAGGACATAGTCGGAAGCGGTTAACTCCAAAACTACGATGCCATCAAGGTTGCAACACCTGGCCAATATAGCTCAGACAACTACAAGAACAACCAGGAGATATAAACTAATAGGACTACAAGCGTAGTGCCTAAACAAGGAAGGCTCAGTAACCACCACAAATGTGCGGGAACGAGCCACAAGGAGCGACACTGAACCAAATAGAACGGGAACCTCCAAGGAGTAGAGAGGTACCCAGATCTACGACAGCCATGTCTAGACCACCAAGAAGCTACCTAAAGGAGCGAGTATACCAATTATAGATCAATAAGATCGAGGGAAGCGCCAACAAGATTAATAAACACAAGTGGAAACCATACCGTGATCGGTATAGGATTACTCAAAAACCACCAGTACCACGCACTTGCCACGGCAAGTGCAGTAAAGACGAGAGATAAAGGGACACTAACACGTCACAAGTACATAGTAATGTACGGTGACTGTAACGAAACAACCACAGGATCACACATCCTAACAACTAGACGTATGGAACCTTGGAAAGGCCTAACGGCCCGACCGCTGTACTTAGTACATACCAGTCAGCGAGAAGCTAGACTTGGTCAAGACCTCAAACATGGCTATGCCATGGGAGATTCCTTTTAACACCGAACCATTGTTTTAAAACCCAAAATTTTCTTTTCAAAACCACAACCCTCTTTTAAAAACCTTGGATTTTAAAACCAGATCAACAGCATTATGGTGAGTATCACAGGATGATACAAGAGGAGTTGGCAACAGAATACTTCACCTAGGTGTGTGACGAACACTACGAGTATACCCGTTACGGGATGTGGGACAACCGCACTCCGAAGGAGCTTGTGGGCCCGACATATAGTTGGGTAAGTGGTAACGTATCAACATGGTACCCCACGTATGTATACATGTAGTGTACGACACACGGGAAGTAGTCAACTCCGTTCTACGGACCATCAGTAAGTTCAACCCAAGACAACTGGACACCTCAGAGGATCAAGCATAAAGGAACTCAGAGAATCCATCTGAAGATGAGGAATAAGAACTAGGAAGTGCAAAGAGCACATGCTAGTAAGTATAGACATTGGATATGTCTCAAATAATCCAAGCAATTACCTGACAGCTGGATGGAATGCCCAGCCTAAACACATTAAGGCGAATGCCTAACGTGAACCTAACAATACTCAGCAAACGGGGCGGAATTCCTAAGAGCAATCACAAAATTACTACGAAGCACAATCCATAATTGGAGAGGATATTCAAACCTAGTCTCAAGTACTAGGAACAAGCATAAACAGTCTACCCAAGGACGGGAGACGTCATGACCCAAAAAGGGACAACTCAAGAACGATACCACAAGATGGTACAGTGGACAACCTATCATAACCATCAGCCGGAAGTAACGACATAATTTAACAACACCCAGGAGCAATCCTTGAGGGTGACTAGATGGACAACAGTCGAACAACAGCGACATGATAAAAGCACGAAAGTTAGAACGAACACTCGGTTGGAACCCGAAGGGATTTGACTTAACAGGAAATGCCCTAAGATATTGAGAGACACCTATTAGCATCAGATTACCTAAAGGGTCTCCTATGAACGGAAGCGTGATGTCACGACTTACCATGGAGCCCAACAATACCTCTAACCTATGACGGTATACAAGGAGTGGAAACATGCATAAGCAACTTGCAAAGAGCATAGCTCGCAGCAGTACGGCTTAAAAGCCATCAACCAACTACGTGTGAAACCTTAAACGGTTGCAAAACCCACACCAATACTAACGAGACTTGCAAGAGGGATTGCCTCATACGACAAGAAATCAACATCTGGACCATAAATTCAAACCCAACACTCTGAGTGGCTTGGAGTAATGGCCAACTCAATGTCACTGTCACTAGAGCATCAGCCTAGTATACAGTTGACGGAGTTCTTAATTACCGCCATGCCTTCTGTAGCAATGGTAGCACAGAGGCATAAGAATCATGATAATGCCAACATTGGCCTAGTCCACACTTGGATACTACAAGAAACCCAAGGGAAGGTACCCCTCGTTAACCGAAGACCACCAAAGCGGTGATGATGTGAACCCTTGGAAAAGGCTTCTATCTACTATAACAATAAAACCACGCAATAGATATTGTCAAGGGATGATGGGATAAGGAAATGAGATTTCCAAACCATTACGACTTAAGGGAGTAAGCATACTCCATATACACCCGAACATATAGTGGACCATTGTGTAAACACCAACATAGCAAACCTTGTCATTAGACCTATGAGTGGAGACAAACCCCTCAACAAGAACTTTCATTATCAATGACAGAGTAAACTACACAGCGAGAGCCTATCATTAGTGCTCAGCACTGGAAAGACAGTAATTGTCAAAACAATCAATGTGAATACACATTGAAAACCATGAATGACCAACACTCAAGAGAGCTAGTAACCCGATAAATTACTTCATCCATTGTCAACCAAGACACTTGGTAAATTGTATCACAAATGATGATAGGATGTGAGGTAAGCTAACCTACACATGAAACCTAATTGGGAACGAACATCTCCACAATGGGAAGATGATAACGTGCAGTATTCTACGACAACCGTCATACACACGAACACTAGGAACCTCCTAGTGTATTTACACCATAAGGAAATGGTGCCAACGACAATGGCAATGAGTAAAGAGGAACTACCACAGTAACAGAAACAGTAAAAGCAATGTCGTACAATGAGTAAGAATACGGTGCGCAACAGGCGACCGTTATGAGGGAATAGTTAAGCAATAACACGGAGTATAAGTATGAGATGACACACAAAAATATTCTTTCCTATCACATAAGTGACTTACTGTCAAGCGTTTACGCCTCTGCACTCTGTATGACTGAGTGTTTTGGTATTGCACTGGTGCAGCTAATAATCTAATGGGATGGCTAGGGATATGGAGAATGTAAACCGCAGTAAATCTTTTCTTCACCACAAACATGGCATAAGCCAGTTAAGCAAGCTTAGCAACAACCGTGCGGCCTAAGGCCAAAGAAGCACGAAGTGTGTAACACACACTAACAATCACAAGATGTGAATTCCATCGAAAAAAAAAGGTGAAAGAAGATGTAAGGAAGTCACTAGGACCGACGCATATCAATGCAAGGTCATACAAGTGAAGAACACTTATACTGAACCAGAAGAACTGGTATAAATTAGAAGCTAGTGGCAACAGAGGAAGCACTACATTGTGGTGACTTAACCTCGCCTGACAATAAGTCGGAGGAACTTAACGAATAATCGTAGAAGCACGAATAGCATGTACAGCAGATTACCAGAGAGCTGGTTATAAATCCTAAACTCGTTGAGTTCAAACACGGTAAAAGAATACCGCAGTTGTTTAGTAAACCTTATTCCCATAATAGCCGGATGAGAAGGTAATGCATAGCACATTAAGGATAACAAGATGGGTGAATAACCCAAGCTATCAGGGTCGCGCAGCAGAAGCTAGTGGGCCCTAGCTAGGAGATTAATATACCTAGTAAGTATGGCAAAATGGCTATTAATGCCTCAAAGCCGATTAGGCTAGAACCGAATTAACGATGAGTTAAATAAACTCATATAGGAACTCTTGGTGCAAAGACTAAACCGTTGGTATGGTTAAGACCCTTTGACCAGAGCATATTCTATAGTATACCGTAGTGAAGCTAAACGCTTCAGTTTGCCCAAACTGATTAAACCAATGTTTAATAATAATAACATATGGTAGATTACGTGGGCGTAATCCCTTTTAAGGGGGGTAGAGCGAAAACCGCTTAACGTAAGTTTTATGAATAAAACATTTAAACCATAATGTGCATAGCACAAATGAAACCAAATTGATGATTGATACTATGTTAAACAAACATAAGTACTCATTCACACTGTAATTATGGTAATTAGGCATTAGACATGCAAATACCATATGAGGAGTATACCCATCTTGTAACATCAATGTAAGAGTATTAGTAAAAGAAAAGTAATGAGTAGTGGACGGAGCTCCACAAGTATCATAACCTTTGAAAAAGTAGTACGAAATGAATGAGGATAGTAGATGAATGAAGTTTATGAGTAGTGGAATCGTAAGTAAAACATGTGAAACAATTGAAGCCAACTAAATCCTATAAGTGTAGTATTCCGTAGTTAGAATATAGGATATAATGGTGAGTAATGGATGGAAATAGTGAAGGTTGAGGAAATGAGCATTAGGATTGAACCATGGAGTAAAGCATTTGGGAAATAGAGTGAGGATGATTGGTGGACTGACTCCATCCATTGGAGATGTATGAATGACTAGGAAGAGTAAAAAGATAGAAAATGAAAACAACTAAATTATTTGCTTGTTTGAAACTGATGTGGGAAGTCGAACTTGATCCTGATCAGATCAAGGGAAACCGAACACAAATTGGGGTGGAAAGATAGTTCAACACTGATGCTGATCACATCAGGGTCGAATGATTCTTGAAGCTCCCCTTAAGTGGTCACAAAAATCACACATAGGATAAAAGTAAGGTATATATATTGGACTTTGGAGTTATGTGTTTTAGAAAATTTTTAATTGGTAGTAGTGAAGTATTTCTCTTAGACTGAAGGTTAAGAATTTGTTAGAAGTGAGTACCGAAGAAGATAGTAAGGTAGTATGTTGTAATTCCAAGGGCAGTGGGACATAGATGAGTCCTGTGTCTAGATGACCTGAGTGCCTGCGGAACTGCATGTGTATTGCATTGCTTTGGGAATAGCCTTGCATTGTATGTATGTACAAATTTGGTAATGAGGAACCGGATGGTCGGTAGTAGTGCGGATTGGAGTAACTATTGTATATTGGTATAGTATGGTATGCAGGAACCTTGAGGGATTTTGGGAATTTTAAGGAGGAAGGATGTATGACTTTGGCACTAGACAAGTATAAAAGAGTAAGTATAGTAATCCCATAACCGCGAACAACTTTGAGGACAAAGTTTCTTAAGGGGGGTAGATTGAAATACCCCGAACTTAAATACAGGGATTAAAATTAACTTAATACGTATTTAAGGGCCTAAGGGTACCTAATTAATATTAGTAAGGAAAAATAAATCCAAAAGAAATAAGGAAACGCTTTAAAAGCGGGAAACGCTAAATAAGCGTTAAATAACCGTAGGAGGTATGAGACCTTGTTAGAGTATTAAAGGGATTCTAAAGGTTTAGTAAGACCTAAATAATATATGGGAACAACTCCCGAAGAAAACGGATCCTTAAAACGGATTAAAATCACTAACGAACTTTAAAGCACGTTTTTCGAGGTAACCGGGAAAACGTGTCTTTAAGCGGGTCAAATAGACTCGTAACAATGTTGGTCAACTAAATAATCATTAATAAATATTAGTGAAGCTTTAGAACCAATAAAATCAATAAAACGAGAGGTTAGTAAAAAAACTGTCAAAAACGGGAAGTTGTGGGGTAGAAACATAAATAACACAAACTTATGCGTCCAATATTGTAAATAAAATTCTAAAACCCCCATGCTCTGTGTGTGTGTCCGATTTTACCTCTCCCTCACACACAATCTCTATTCTCTTTTAGTCACAAGAGACAAAAACATCAAATAAACAAAAAGTAACATATTTACTCTCACACTCTCACATTTCTCTCTCCTATCCCCATTCTCTATTCTCTCTCACGTGAACCAGCACCCCCTCACTCTCTCTTTTCTCCTTTCTTCTTCCCCATGCGATTTCCATGGTGATTTGAGAGAAACCACACAAAACTCAACTTCTCTCCTTTGTAACTCCCTCACACCTCTTCCAAAAATTATAAAAAGTATACCATTGGAATCCTCTCATCAAGAGCTACATTCCTATCTTTCCAAAATCCAAAAACAACAACTTTCGTTTTTATGGGTATACCCCATTTGGAGCTTCAAGACAACCGTTAGAGCCACCTTGCTCTCCTTGTTCTTTTGAGGTAAAAATCTTCTTGAAACTCCACCTTTTTCTAGCCTTTGTGGGTAAAACGAAAATTTGACTAAACCCTTGTTTGGTCCCTTGTGTCTAGCCGATTTTGGCTTTGTTGGAGGAGAGGAAATATTGTTCTTGAGCTAACCCAAACAGCTCCTACACCCTTGGAAGGTAAAATAAATTCTAAACCCTAAAACCTATATTAGAACATTCATAATGGTTAGGGTTAAATTGTGTATTAGAATGGTGTATTGAAATGTGTATATCAATGGGTTGTAGTGTTAGAATTGGGTTACAAACCGGTGAGAAAGAAGAAGGAGAGAAGGAAGGAGAAAGAAGAAGAAAGAAAATCTAGAAGAAAGACAAGGTAAGAATGCTCTTTTGTGTAACTTGGTATATATGTATGTAACAGTTTTTGGAAGTTTGAAATGAGTAATGGGATGGTAATGTAGTAGTAGTGTAATGCGTAGGAGAATATAAGTATTTTGAAGCTTTAAAAGATGTGAGAAACTTATTGAAAACAGATTGGGATTGAGTTGTTGAGTGCAGGAAAATTTTAAGTGTTGTTATAGTATTGGAAAATGTGTATGGGAGCTTGTATATTGATGTTGTGTATAAACAGGTGAGATTATATTATTGTGAGGAAACATTGTGGTGAAGGTGTATAAAATATAGGGGAGACGATGGCGAAATTTGCCTAGGATTATAACACTTAGTAAACTAGAAACTAGGTGGCTAATAGATGTTGTAACAGATTTTGATAGAGAAAGATAAAGGAGTAGGTTGGGAGAGATAGATAATGTATAGTGACGTACTTGGAACTCTAGAAATGACATTAGAAGAGGAGGTTAGAGGAGGGGAGAGTAAGTGTCAAAATCTGTAGCAAAGAGATATTAGATTGCATTGTAGAGCTAAGAAGAAATAGTGTGTAAGATTTGGTAAAATGAATGTTGGACTTGGGTATAGATGGTACAATTGTTTGGAAATGAATTGGCTTGGTAAGAGGAGGTATTTGGGATGCTAGGAGTGACATTGGTAGAGGAAGTATTGGATGTTAGAAGTTGGAACAAAAATCTATAGCATTGGAGGATGGAAAACTGTTGTAAGTGTTGAAAGGAAGTGAGGGAAATTGTGTAAGTTGTTTGATGGATTTAGTAATGGATTTGGTAGATGAATTAAGGTGATTTAGAATGTTTAAATGGTACTAAAACATGTTAGGATGTATGTAGGAAGATTGGGGA
This sequence comes from Limonium bicolor, assembly GCA_023374045.1. NCBI lineage: Eukaryota > Viridiplantae > Streptophyta > Magnoliopsida > Caryophyllales > Plumbaginaceae > Limonium > Limonium bicolor. Next base: position 253,000,245 of record CM041782.1, read on the forward strand.
AACAATGGGTGAAATTGGGAAGGAAAAACAAACTCTGTAACAAGATTCTGGAACCGTCCGACCCAGAGTCTGGATCGGACGTGGGTCGGACAGGGCTTAAACACCGAGATGTAAACTTTCTGGAATGGTCCGACCCAGAGTCGTGGATCGGACGTGGGTCGGACAGGCTAAAATTTTTCCATCGTCGAAGTTTCTGACTTCGTCCGACCCAGACGTTGGGTCGGACGTGGGTTGGACGGAGCTTGGACGGCAGGACCAAACCTTCTGGAATGGTCCGACCCAGAGGGTATGGGTCGGACGTAATAGTGCTGGGTCGGACAGGGTGAATTTCAGAGGACGAATTCTACTGGAATGGTCCGACCCAGGGCTTGGATCGGACGGTGGGTCGGACGGCCCTATACTTACAAAAAAAAAACAATAAGCTTATAACTAGTATATATACATATATATATATATATATGTATGCATACCCACCTATACATATGTATATACATGTGTATGTAAATTATGGACAAGTAATGGAAAGTAAGTAAAATGAAATATAAGTGTAAGGAATGTAAAGGCTTGGTGAATAAGGATTAGTAAACACAAAGGTAGCTGAGTTAAGATTAATAATGGTAGATTAATTATTCGGGTATGTAAATCATAGGATTGAATTGTGAATACCGAGGAACGTTGGGATACAAGTACAACGGTGAAAGGTATGATTTCTTCATGCCCTGTATCCTAATCTGGTTACCCCGATTTGTGTGCTTATTTGACCACCTAAATAAGATAAATGCATGAATCGGACTATATTGCACTTACCTGTGCTTGACTTATGTTGTGCTTGATAATTATTGACTTAGCACTAGTTTGTATAATTCATGAAATGTATGAATGATGATGAATGGTATTCGAACCTCGTATTGTACCTGTGTAATGTATTGTACCTCGTATGTATGTGTATAGGTGTATTGTATTATTGTGGCTTGGATGTTGACTTGTGCTACTTCCTAACTATCTAACTCCTAACTTAAGTGAGTAAATTGGAATGAGTACAAGTCCGATATAGCTTCGGCCACGCGTGAGGATGCGGAGTCACAAGAGGTTGGCTGCAATTCCTGACTCTTAAACTGGTCCGCGGCCCAAATCCCTTAAATGGGTAGCATCCCGGATTAGTGAGTCAAGTAAATCCCAGAGGTGGGACGGTGTAGTCCCCAGGGCCGGAGGTCCCGACGACTTAACTTGAGTAAGAGTAAGAGTAATTAAGTATGGATCCGTAAGTATGAGTATGAGTATGTATGCGTATGTATGAAGTAACGAGTAAAAGAGTAATCTCCACCCGATTAACCCGGGTGGACCAATGAAGCTAACAAGTATTGTATACTGTGTATGTAATGAGTATGTGTATTCGGAAAAAGGAAAGTACGTATTGAATGGTTTATTGTATTCCTTGTATGTAATGTAGTGTATGTATGTATTCCTTGCGTAAGTATTGTTGTATTGTGTATAAGAGCATGTATGCATGTATGTTTGAATGAAATCAACCGCATGTATTCGACCAAGTGGTCGGCGTACCCTCACTAGTACGCGGGGTATGCGGTTATCATGCTCGGCGAAAGCTGACCCCTTCGGGGGCATTTTTTAGTGTGCAGGTACCCGAAGCGAATATGGTCAAGGAAGGGACCGGAGGCACACCCTTGTAATTAGGAGTAAGTAGTTTGTGAGGAACGGGTAGCAAGTAGCCTCGTAGTGAGTACGTATGAACTTGAAGAGGTAGTTATTTGTATAAGGATCTTAGTAAACTCGGTATGTGGATTATATTGTATGGTATTTGAAGTATTGTATCGAATGGAAGAATGTAGCGTGTATTGGTGTATGAAATATATATGGTAGATATGTAATACTCGGGATTCCGGTCCATCAGACCGATGCTGTATGTAGAAGTAGTAGCCTTGTTAGTCACGTGGGTGGCTAACGGCATTGTATCACCCAATGGATGTAAGTAGGTATCCGCTGCGTGTATCTGATGAGTAAGGAGATTGGACGTTAATGACTGTATTAATAGTAGGGGTGTTACAGGGACCTTGTCAAGGTCTTAAGTCCCGGACCACCTCATTACCAAACTCTCGGACGTTTTTAATACCCTAGTCCGGGTCCTTGTACATTGAGTAAGTCCCGGACCATATGGGTTGTCAAGTCTCGAACGGTTTTAATACACTGGTTCTGGACCTTATACATAGGGTAAGTCCCGGACCATATGGGTAGACAAGTCTCGAACGAAATTTTGATGCAGTCCGGGACTTCCTACATAAGGTAGGTCCCGGACCCTGCTACGAATTTGACAGATTTATAGTTTTCTTTGTCTGTTACAACCCCAAACTTTACCTAATTAATTCCCCTTTGTTCCTACACTTAATCCCACATATTTTAGCACCTAATTAATCACCTAAACATGTTTAAATCCATTACTAATCTGTTACACCCTTTTACACTAATTCACTCACCTATTTCCTTAAGTTCTCATTTCTGCACTTACAATATTTTTCTAAGTTGCATTTGCTACAGATTTAAACTCTCACCTTATACATCTTTAGCTCCCTCTTATAATGTCATTTCTAGAGTTTACAATACACTAGTTATCTCTCCAAACCTACCAACCAAACAGCTCTAACAAAAATCTGTTACAAGTACATGGTTCCACCTAGTTTCTAGTTTTCTTAAGTGTTCTAATTCTAGATAGATTTTGACATAACCTCCCCTAAAATCTTACATTCTCACCACATCATGTATTCACATTTTGTTACCCATTTCACCTGTTTCAAAACAACAATAATATACAAGCTCTCATACACCAATATCAACTACTAAACACTTCTTAAAAATTCCTGCACATAACCTCTCATTCCCAAATCTGTTTTGACAAGTTTTCAATGTCTTTTAAGGTATCAAAACATTTGTATTCTCTTATACACTACTCCACCACTACACTACCATTCTACAATACCATTTTATACTTCCAAAATCTGTTACACAAACACATACAAAACTATACAAGGACAAGTATATTTTACCTTGTTATTTCACAAGCTTCTCCTTTCTTCCTCCTTCCTCTTTCCACCGGTTTTAGCAACTTCAACAATCTCACACTACAGCCCATATACATACACATTTCAATACACCATTTTTAATACTAAAACTAACCCTTAACCATCCTTTGAAGCTTAAGGTATATTTTAGGGTTTAGAGATCTCATTACCTTGCAAGGATGTAGGTGATGCTTAAGATAGCTCAAGAACAATGTTTCCTCTCCTCCAACAAAGCCCAAAATCGGCTAGAGTACAAAATACAAGGGTTTAGTTTCCAAATTTCGTTTTGCCCTTAAGAGCTAAAAAAAGATTGAGCTTCAAGAAGATTTTTACCTCAATAGAACAAGGAGGATGAGGTGGTTCTAATGGTGGTCTTGAAGCTCCAAATGCTCTATACCCATGGAGATGAAAGTTGTTGTTTTCGAATTTTGGAAGGATGGAAATGTAGCTCTTGATGAGAGGATTCCAATGGTATACTTTTTATAAATTTTTGGAAGAGATTTGAGGGGGTTACAAGAGGAGAGAAGCTAGAGTTTTTGTGTGGGTTCTCTCAAGCTTCCATTGATGTCGCTGGGGAAGACGAAGAAAGAAAGAAAGAGAGTGAGGGAGGGCTTGTACGTGGGTGAGAATAGAATTGAGATAGGAGAGAGAGTGAGATAGGTAAAGTGTGTTACTTTTTGATTTTTAAATGCTTTTGTCTTTTGTGAGTAAAAAGAGAGTGGAGTGTGTGTGTGAGTGGGAATAAAATCGGACAGCACACACAGCCATGTGGGTTGTAAAAATTCTTTTTACATTATTGGACACATAAGTCTTGGTTATTTATGTTTTCTACCCCACAACTTCCCGTTTTTGACGGTTTTTACTAATTTCTCGTTTTATTGATTTTATTGGTTCCAAAGCTTCACTAATATTTATTAATGACTATTTAGTTGACCAAAATTGTTACGAGTCTATTTGACCCGCTTAAAGTCACGTTTTCCCGGTTACCTCGAAAAACGCGCTTTAATGTTCGTTAGTGTTTTTAATCCATTTTAAGGATCCGTTTTCTTCGGGATTTGTTCCCTAATATTTATTTAGACTTAATTAAGCCTCTAAAATTATTTATTAGCCTAATTAATCACTGTTTCTAATTACGGGGTATTTCACATCAATATCAAGTGTTACATAGAACACACTAATAACCATTCAAGTGTCACATAGGACATAACAATAACCAACCAAGTGTCACATAGGACATATCAATAACCATTCAACCAATTGCACACATGCGCAACAATCAAACATAAATAACCATACACACCAAACCTATAGACTGTAGATATGCAAGTCGCATGTGGTGCTCTACCCCCCTTAAAAAGGGTTACGCCCATGTACCCCTACAAGTATACACAAAACTAAGATAAAAGTGCTGGATACTTGTCTCGCATGGAGTCTTCTAACTCCCATGTCGCCTCCTCAATGTCGTGGTTTGACCAAAGAACCTTGACCATTCTAAAGGTCTTGTTCTTGGTCTCCCTAGTCTTGGCATCTAAAATGCGAACTGGGGTCTCCTCATATCTAAGTGTAGGATCTAGCTCGAGTGTCTCGGGCTCTAAGATATGTGATGGGTGAGGCAATACTACTTTAGTTGAGAAATGTGAAACACATTGTGCACTCTCCCAAGCTCAACAGGTAAATCTATTCTGTAGGCTAATGGGCCCACTCGCTCCGTACTGATGTACGGTCCTACATACTTCGGCTAAGCTTGCCCTTCTGCCCAAATCTAAAAATTCCCTTCATAGGTGAAACTCTAAGGAAGACTCGATCGCCTACTGCGAACTCGAGGTCTCTCCTACGGACATCAGTATATGACTTCTGTCTGTTTACGAGGTATAGCCCCCAAGAATCTATGCATTTATTGACATATTCCATAGTGCATTAGTATACTTGAATCCCATGTGTATAGGTGAAGGTGATCTACCATCTTGTACGTTGCCGATATTATCTCATGGCTTGTTTAAATTTTCATGTATAACATACTTCCATAAATAGCCTCTTGTAGTTGTAATCGTCGGCGCTCGGGTCTTTTATTAACATTGGGGCTTACTTAAAATCTCTCCCTTTGTTCTTCAGATCATCATCTTGTGATTCTAGTATTTAAGTTTATTGTTACCATATTCTATTTTCATTTTCATTGTAAAGTATGAGCTATGGTCGAGCCATGCATCTTATGTATATCATAGCAAGATTTCTTGATATTGTCGGTAGTACATATACGATTACTATCATCTGTTCATCAGGTATACCACAGTAGGGTTACCGCTAAGGTTTCTAACAAGGTATAGTTTCCTCTCAATCGGACATGTCTTGTGGTTTGAATCAACTCATGTGAGTATTAGTATAGTGTTTCTACTCTTTATATTCTACCATGTATAGGTAGGTTCCCTATTAATATCTTGAGTTTGAATTCATAAAGAAAGACATGGAAGTCGATCTTTCCTTCCAGATGGCAATTTGGCCATAACTTAGAAGTTAGCTTGAGAATACTTTTATTATAGGTAAATGCTTCTTGATCTCATGTTTAATTTATTAACATGGTTCATGGAATAATAATAGTTAGTATTTCCCTCATAATGGGCTATTTTTCTGACATACGCGGAGTTGTTTTAGCTATTTAATCTCCTCAGGGTAACCTGGACAATTTAACTCTTAATTTACACCTTTTTCATCTCATATATTTATTAGGTAAATCTTATATTAGATTTAAGAATACATACTTACGTATTACAGAAATATTTGTGACCACTTGTAAGGAGTCTTAGGAATCATCCAACCCTGACGGTGTCAGCATCAGTGTTGAACTATCCTTCCACACCATTTTGTGTTTGGTTTTCCCTTGATCTGACCAGGATCAAGTTTGCCTCCCACGTCAAAATTCAAACAACCACATAATTATCATTTTCCAAATTTTATCTTATCAAACTTTGTGACGTGGTGATTACTACATGTACATTTTCCTTAACTGTTATACAACTATTCCCATAACTGTTATAACCTATACTTGAATCTAGTGTATTCCTTAATCCCCGAAACCATATTTCTTTGATCAACTCATCAAGCTGGGAAGCCAGTTTTTTCCTCTTGGCATAAAAGATAAGTTCTTTATTAAAGCATTTAGGCTCATACTGTCTAATAATTATATCCTTCAATCAGTTTAACTCGTAAATCCATCATACAAGTAATAAATTCAGTTATGGACTTGGATACCTTAGAATAATCTCTTCCCTATAAAAGGCTCACCTAGTATTTAACTCACCAGGCTTGATTATTGCCTATACCTTTGGTTATCATTACATGGGACAAGGACAGTCACAGTTAGACTCCAAAGAAAAGTTTTCATAACTCCATCAACAATTACAGTTCCACAAAGTATTATTTCCTCCGTCTTTAAAGCTTGGCTCTCCTTTTTTTTTCATCTAAACTCCATAAATCCGATGAACCATATGTTCAGCCTAGGTCAATTATCTCTTAATATTAGTACCATCTCAAACTATGGGTTTCCAGTTTGAATCCTATGGTTTGGTAACAGGACAATCAAAGCTTAATGTTTGTTTCTATCTCTTAGAAACGTGGTTAATCCATAAACTCAATGGCTTCCAAAAATAGGTCAATTAGGTGTATCAAATAGAAGATTTAGAATCAAAGGATTTAGTATATAACATTAGGAAATTTTACGTGTAAAATAATTGTTACAAGCCAAGGGATATGTCTCCCTACTTTTAAATTTAATTTCCACTCATTTTAGTGTATATTAATTCAAACCTTTAATATAACTTATATTACCTTCATTGTACGTGTCAAGGAGAGTTATTCGTTATCATGTTTGTAAAATTTTTATTACAAAGGGGGTTAACCTTATTTGTTTTCTTGCGGTCTTTATTCACATTCATAAATTGAGCTGTCATAGAAGACATATGCTCGTATATTACCATAAGGATAGTGTAGGACGTGAGCCTCAAAATAGGGTAGGTATATTTAATGATATTTAGCCCTCTGAAATGTATCAATACTCCTCAACGTTTTAGGTTTACAACCTCCAAATTATATGCATATATGTAGCATTTTGTATTGCTAATTAGGTAGTTCTCCTAACTTCAGAAAACATAGGTTCAAAGTTTGTTCTCTCCCCTTTACTAATTAGGAGTCCAGCTTTGTCATTATATTGATACTAGCTGAGACCCTTGGTATTTGCTCAGGTATTTAAAACCCGTGCTTATCCATGATGGATGTTTAGTTATATATTTTGAGATTCTGTTTCTCTATTTGTCATATTTCAAGGTTTCACACTATCTTCTCGCGAAGTTGATGAGGGATTGTAAGATTTTCCAGTTTCGCACTAAGAGGTAAGCTCGGTGCCTGGGTATCCCATAAAATTTCAGTGTTTGCTCTTCACATGCAGGTCTTCATCAAACCCTCTAACAATTTATGTAGTCTTAAGTATTTTATATTAATTAATGTATTCCTTTTTTTTATGACATCTGCTCGTCATTTTAGGCAGGTCATAATTTGTATTTACTGTAAGTTTGGACAGTTGATAACTCCCTTCGTCGATCCAAGCAAAACCAACTTATTATTCCTCACTGTACTATCTCACACCCTTTATCCCAAGGCTAGTCTCGGTTTGTATTCAGTTTAATACTCTTAATCCTATGGTACATTAATCTGGATTCTCTACCAAATATCAACGCGTCCCCTGACTTTAAAATAACCTTGTTTGCCTTATACATCCTCTACTTATCACCGTATAAAAACTTCAGCATCATCTCCTAAGGAGAATGATACAACTGGTATCCTAGGAACTCGTGTTCCATCTACCTTTCTTACTTCACTATACAACTTAGCCTGTGGATTCCAACCCTTATTCATACACATCATATATAATTTAAGTTTTGATCCACTCCCATATCCTGGAATATAAAGTCCTCAAAAGTCTATCCCCAAAGTTCTACATTCTATTACAATGGTTATTTGTTCATTTATAGTTAAGTATTGCTTGAGTAAGATCGTGCCGGGTCGAAGTACTTGGCATTCTGTCTCTGGATATTCCCGACCTTTGCACATAAGCTAAGGTGACCTCGGTCTCATAGGTAAGGGAAAAATAAATATCGAAGTATCTTATTAGGTGAGAGGTTGTCTAAGTTAGGTCTCTCTAAATTTTGATACTTACTAATCACATATAAGTCTCATCGACTAATAACTATAAACAAACATTCATGCATCATGCATTTAGTTTAGGTTCTAGGCTTACCGGTTTCGCGCTGAGCGCTAGCCTCAGCGCCTGAAGTTCCCACTGTGTACAGGGTATTTCTTCCTGGAACTGTCTCCTTTCCGTTCTGACTCCCGGATGAGGATGGCTGTCCTCCCGGTCCTCTAGTATAGGTATTAGTCTGCGGCGCTTGACCTCCTCTGGGTCCGCCCGTTTCAATAGCTGGTATTCTCTGTGAACCTCTAGCTCCCTTGTATACTCGGCTCCCTGGATTGGAAAAGCATTCGTACTCCCGGTGACCATCTTTCTTGCAATAGCGGCGCTCCACCTTCCTTCCTGAGCAATTTACGCCTGGGTGATCATTTCCACAGCGTTTACAGTAATAGTGACGTTGGGTTGGCTTATTGCCTTAAGGTGGTGCTGATCTTATTAGCTGAGCATCAATAGCTGGGCCGGTCAAACGAGGGACCTGCTCCTTCATCTTCTGACCATGGAGATCCTTCCGCCCCTTCTTCTTTGAAAAGAATCTCTTCTCCTTCTTGTAGTAACCGCCAGAGGTTGCTCCACCATCATCTCCTTCAGTATTCTTTCTCTTCTTTCTTCCTGCACCCTTTCCCCTAAACTTTGGAATCCTCATAGTGTCGGAGTAGTTGACTCCTGGTCTGTAGTCCAACAAACTAGTGAACCATGCGTAGTACTGGTCAACTGTTTGACTCCCTCAGATTAAGGTCTCGATCTCCTGCCTTTTTCTCTACTTTAGGTGTTCGGGGTAGAACTTCTCCCGCATCACTTCTACAAACGTTGTCCATCCAAAGTCCGGTGTAGCTCTACGGTGGCCCTCCACAGACCGCCACCAAATGTCAGCTGTGTCCTTCAGGTTGTACGCGGCGATGTCGGCTTTCTGGTCTTCTGGAACTCTAACACCCTTGAAAGCCTTCTGGTGCTCTGCAATGAACTTTTTCAATGCGGCGAGGTCCGGTTCCCCTGAATAAGTCGGTACTCTCGCGTCTGCAACGCTCTTCAACCAGTTGGTTTCCCTGGGCTGCGGCGGGTGGGTATGGCTCTCGTAAGTTGAGCTCTTAGTTGCTGCGCGAAGGCCGCCATGGCTGCTGCTGGGCTTGGTACCTCTGGATCTTCCGTCGGTGTCTCACCACCGCGTCCACTGCTGCCTCCACGTGGTCTTCCTCTTGTCGACATCTATAGTATATTATTACTACTCGGTTGCTACACCGTTTTCACATTCACAATCACAAACATGTAAGTAAGCTAACTACTAGCAATAAAGATATTCCTAGAATTTTCTAGGTCACGAATCCTCACAGACGTTTCCCCGTATTCCCAAATATCCTATGCTCATATTCTTGACTCAGTATCTTTCATCAGAGCGGTACTCCGCTCCGATACCACTTTTTGTAACACCCCTAATCCTAAACCTGTAATGACGTCGCAAGTCGTAGCATAATAAATAATAATTTGCAGCGGAAAATAAAACTAACTACCTTGGTGCTACACGCCGTTACTCACCCTTGTGAGTAACAAGACATCCATCCAACAACCTTAAATCCTCACGCTGTGATGAACAAATACTGAGCACTCTAATTATTACAGACCAAATCCAACAAAATGAGCAGCTAACAGAATACAACAACCTCCTTAATACATTACAAAATAAAACCAAAGGTGTTTGTTGAAAACACATCAGCTACCCCGAGTCCCGCACTCCGGCTTGAGTCTTCTTCAATAACCTGGAATGTTTGGCCCATTGAAGGGTTCAGCAATCGAAATGCTGGTATGCTAAATGTAGTCTTAAATCATCAAGATTCCTTAAGTCGTTTTAGCCATCTTGATATTAGGTTCTTTACGTGAAATACCGGTTTACAATAACAATAGTAATAACTATTGACATTAAACACTCACATAACAATTCACCTGTAAACATCAACGTACAATAGTACACAACACTAGTAACCACACATCAATGATCCATAGTAATAACCAATAACCACACATTAATAAACCATATCAATAACCAAACAAGATACGCGTATTAAACTGTACTTGTTTGTTGGCCACCTTGCCCTTATCCTTTAAACCAATCACTTAACCTTTTCCAATTAATTTCCACCTCGGGCGTCATGTCAAGACAGCCCTTAATAACTTATTAATGGACGATTGTCCCCTGGGTTCCAATGTAACCGTTACCAGCTGACCTTATGGCCCTGGATAATCAAATGACCGATCCGGTCTAACCTGTGCACCAACGGCAGTGCCCTCCGCTATCCCCGAATGTGGCTGATGGATTCCCCATAGTGACTCCCCATTGAAGTCTCTCGTAGTGATCACGATGCGCAACCAGAAAGTCAAAGCAGTCTGGATTCCTCTCTTTATAAGTTAGCCCTTTAGTCAGTGGTACAATAACCCATACTTGAATTAAGACTATAACAGTTGACCATCAGTTAGGTTCAATAATACCTAAAGGTCAGTTAGTCTTTTTCCCAGTTTAGATGTATAAACTTCCAGTCATAAGACGTTCGCGTGAAAATGAAACGCAACAGTGTTGAGCAATACAGTGCACAATATCATATACATAAAATCACAGATATCGCTCTTAAACAATTAACGCATAATGTCTGGACCTTAGGAAAATCCTTAGGACATTCAGACCACACAATTAACATACCGTTCACCAAGTAACTGCTAGCTTGACAAATCCCTGTTCAATAGTCCCTTCCCGTACGCTGTTATATAAACATGCAATACTGGGTAGTATTAATATAACTATTCATTAGATATTACAGTACTGTCACTGTAGTGTTTATACTCGTTGTATAATAATTCAGTATGTTCTTTATTTCCCCCCGTTATTTAACAGTGATTCTAGGTAGTTTAACATCTCATTATTTTATGTAGTGCTCACTGTAACACCCCATCCAACAACAAACACATAACAACAATCTGCAGCGGAATACACACCTCATCAAATGACTTAACTCTTGGTGTTACACGCCGTTAACCGCCCACGTGGCTAACAAGGCTATTACATAAATATTGTACCGGTCTGATGGACTAGATTTCCGAGCGTCTACACGTTATTATCCCTTTCCATTAACAACAACCAACATACAAAAGCCTTCCAACTGTACCGAGTATTTACAAATTGATGCCAATAACAGTTTTGGTCTTACTACACCTAATGTATATATATACAACTTAAACGATTACCCATGTACAATGTCTACCCCGTCCTACTCTCGAACGGCTTCCAGCTCTCTGTACCTGAAATAGGAAAGGAAGAGAAAGGGTGGCCCCCAAGGGGCTCAGCACCTTTGCTGGTATGGTAATCCCGCCCACATGCTACCGGGCCACGCACAACTATTTGTCATCTTAGCATGCGATTGATTATATTTAAATCATGCATGCAACTATAAACACACAGCACAAAACATTTTGCCTCAATGGGCTCAACAAACGGATAATACATCCTTACTTGATAAGTCACTCATGGTATTCATTATCCTTAGAGTGTTCCTCCTCTAATGGAGCTACTTCCTTAATAGACGACACTTACCCTTAAATTGGGTTATCCTTAACGCCTCTTGTCACAAACTGGGATTCATTTCCATGATCCACACACTCCATATCTTACAACATATCACATTCCTCACATGACAAAACATAACAACACTTTTCTCATTTCCACGTACACATGATAACATCGCATTCATTTTAAACATCTAACGTATACATATCATAGCATAGCAAGGGAAATTGCCTAGCACAATAACAACACAAAACACCATAAGATCGGTTCACACAAGGAACCTTCCACCATAGTTAGTATACATAGTGAGCCTAGAGATTATTGCCAATCTCATGCTGAGCTCGTTACCAACCTCGTTACCGTCCAGTTATATCGAACGGTTAACTTATACCCAAGGTGTGTCAGATATAGTAATCCCAAGCACACCGAAATAACATTTGTATGCCCCTGTGGCCCGACGTGAGTCAGTAAACTAGCTTTGGATAAGCTAAGGGAAGGTTGAGACCAAATTGGAATACAACCTATACATACACCAAGAGAGCCGAACCGGATATGACATCGACTCCCGTCCTCACACGCGTGGCCGGAACAACCGGACTCCTCACCCCCCATTAGTACATATATACTTATAAATAAGTAGCTAGAGATCCATTATGGAGCCTACCACATCCACACACCATACGGTATCATAACCGAGTTAAGCACACAAGGGAGGTTCACACACTTGCATACAACAACAATATCCATCTAACTCACACATAGCCGTGGTTAGAACGTTCCCAAGGTTTGGGCCGTTAACTCCGAATACCGATCACTCATGTGTTCCTAGATTTGGTTAGCTAAGGTTTAACACATATTTGAGGTTAAATGGTATCGGAGGCCAAATTCGCCACATAAATGAATTACTATAAACTCATTACATGTTTTAATCTTACAAGGTGGCAAACACTCAGAAAAACACATTGGCATACAAGCCGGTGTAATCCGGTAGGACACAGGTTGCAAGAAAACCATACCTGTCACCGGAGTCCATTTTACCATGTCCACTTACGTTCCTCGAAAAAATTCTCGAACAACTGGCACATTAAAGTTACCTTCATTAACATTGGGGTAATGTGTTTGTGTAACGTCGAATGACCATAGTTAACCCCGTTTACTAGTTAAATATCTTTACAAACATGTTTCACTCTTTAATATTTTATTACAACTTTTCACCCACTTAATTTGTCATTAAAACTCACCTAAAATGTCCTTAACAACCTCATAACATCATTAACCATCAATCCCCCATTACCCATCATTTCCATTCCTTAAACAATGTTTTTGGTCCATACAGCGCCTTGTCCGAACTTGTGTCCGGACTTCCCAAGTTCGGACGCTGTTCGAGGCCAAACCAGAGAAATAAATAGGTGTGTCCGAACTTCCCATGTTCGGACGGTAGTTCGGACGCTGTTTGAAGATCAGAATATTCACGCGCACACAGGCACGTCCGAACGTCCACATTCGGACGGTAGTTCGGACAGCCAAGAACTTCACTTTCCAAGTTTTATTTCATCTATTCTCTTCATCCATTGACTACCCAAGATTCATACATGAACTTAGGCATATTCTAACACTAGAATACCACTTTGATTCACCTTAAAACATTGTCCAACTTGTTACTCAATCTTCTTATCAAATCTCTTAACACTTGTAACATTCCCTTTTGGTTTTCCAAGTGATGTTTCACCTTAAATGACCACTACACTAAAATGCTTCTTCACCTTCATAACATCATCTCCCAAGCATCTCCTCTTACTAACCAAATCCTCTTTTCACAACTTCTTGAATTCCTTTCTCAAAACCTTATCTAAACATCATTTATTCCTTGGATACCAACATCACCTAAACCTTAAACAAACTTCTCCAAGACTTAAATACATTCTCAAAACACACCTTGACTTCCTAGAACTTCCAAGATAGCACCTAAATCCTTGCATCACTCTAAATCACCTTAATACATGTTTTCTTCCCAAGTAAAACATTTGTTCACCTTTAACACTTCCTAGTTCACCGAAACTCACTTAAAACGCTTAGAACCTCTTATACATTTTCCAAATTTTGCCATAGCTTCTCTTGTATATACTCATATCCAAACACTTAGGTTTTTACCTTATTTCATTCAAGAACACCTAAAATCCATCAAACACATTTTTATACACAAACTTCACACATTTAGCACTACATCACAATATAGTGCATAACTTAAATTGCTTGGCACTTAGGCCCTTAAATAACATGGCTCTTAGGCCCTTAAATTGCATAATCCTTAAACACTGAATTTCCACAATATATATAGCCTTTGACCTGCAAATACACACAACAAGGCATATGTTCTTTTACTATTCTCCTCGAGAACACTTTACTAAGTCATTCACCATTTGCTCTTTAGGTAGTTTTAACAAGCATTATAAGCTCATTTCCCCTAAGGCATTAAACCACATTAGGTTAGTATATTTACCTCTTTTCCACCCAAACTTCTTTCTTGTTTCCTCATAAAACCGGTAAGGCATTTCATTCCTTGTCAACAACTAAACAATACACCAACATTGAAATGAGTATATAAGCTTTAAGCTTCATCTCATTGTAAACCCTAGTTACATATATTGTTTTAACACATCAAGGTAATTGTTTTACCTTTGAATGGAAAGAGAGTTTGAATGAGTATCAAGAGAGGACTCCTCCTAGCCCTTGGAAGATTCAAATGAAGCTAAAACAAGACAAGAGAAGACACCATTACTAGGTGCATTTCGGCCAACACCAAAAATGAAGGAAATGGAGTTTTCTTTGGTTTTTCCTTACCTTGAAGCAAAGGTGATCAACAAGGCATAAAAATATAAGCTCAAGCTCCTTCCATGGAAGTTCTCCTTGGCACCGAAATGATGGTTTTGATTTGAAAAGACAATGTTGTAGAGCTTGCTCCAACTAAGAGAACGGTAGTCTCGGAATTAAATTCGGAGCATGGAGTCATAGGTTACAAGTGAAGGAAGATGAAGAATGAGGTGATGCTGTTGGAAACCGATGGAGAGAGGAGGAAGAAGACGTTGGAAGTGAAGGGAAATGAGAGAATGAAGATAAAACTTGCTTTTGGAGATATTTAAGCTAAAAGCAAATAGTACTTTTGCTTTGTCATTACTTAACTTATTTATTTGTTCAAATGTGTGAGTCACACATGAAAACCGGCCCCTTATATCACCTAGGGGTATAATAGTCTTTGTTGACCAATTAAATTACTTATAACCACATATGTTACAAACTAGCTTATAAAATCACTATTCACAAAAACAAGGCACATAGAAGTGAAATTTTTGATTTCCCATTGATATAGACTTCCAAATGTGATACTATATAGTACACATGTTAATTAAAGAGTAATAATGGACATTTAGCCATTCAAAACTCATTTACAAGACAATTTATCAAAAACGTGCTTTAAGACTCCTTAAAGCACATTTTGTGTTTTAACTTGTTTTCAAGCTTGGTTTTCTTTGGTAACTGATTTAATATGTTCATTAACATATTTATAAGGTATAGGTATGACCATTAGGTCTTATACAAATTTATCCCAAGCTTAGAGCATATTTTAGCCCATATTGACCTTAAGGTGTTTATTTATGTTTTGTTTGGTTTCATTGTCTACCAAGGTTTCCTAAGGACTTAATTAGCCTTATAAAGTCATAATTAAATATTATCAAGTCTTGGTAGGCTCTTTGGGTCCTAACCAAGTTCACTCCAAGCTTAGAGCATGTTTTTGCTCACACCGTGTCTTAGTGTTTTATTGTGTTTTAACTATGGTTTAAACTATACACTGATGTTCCTAAGGCACTTTTTAGCCTTTAGATAACATATTTAAACCTTTAAACAACATACCAAGGTTTGGGGTATTTCAATCTACCCCCCTTAAAAGAACTTCGTCCTCGAAGTTCACATTTCCAACGCATCATTGGATTAAAATACGGGAATTACTTTCGAAATTAACTTCCATTACCCAACCACCCTTTACATCCAACCTCGGACTTAACGGTCCGGGCAACATATCCACATTATACATCACCATATCGTAACATACTTACACGATAACCTTGGACTCACGGTCCGGGTACCTTAACAACATTTACACATACATAACAACCCTTAGACTCTCTGGTCTTGGGTAACAATACAACAGTTAGACTCATAGTCTGAATAACATAACACTTTCGAAACTACCACATTAGGACTCCAGGTCTAAATTAATATTTCTTACTCATACCACACAACATGTCTTAGCATGTATAACAAACAGAAATACCTTTTCCATCTCTCCATGGGCTCCAGTCCCATGTTGAGTACATATACACTGTGATCCCGCAGAACCCGGTCACGATGGACACCTTCTGGTCCCCGTTTCTTTGGGAGATCAAAACATTCACTTAATTTTTAACATATATACTTCTCATGTCACCGGTCCGAAGACAAAGGCTCATGCGTCCTCAGCTCGTGAGCAAGTACTACAAAAATATTCTTTACTAGGTTAAGTATAAGAGGATCCTTTATTCAAAAATTTAATCGATTGTTTGAAAACACCAATTGAAAATCCTTTTGAAACACAACAAACTCCAAGTCCAACTTATGCTCTTTGCTTCTTTCTTAACGTGGTTATTTGTGTCCACTTACAGGGAGCTTCTAGAGTCATCCAACCCTGATGTGATCAGCATCAGTGTTGCACTATCCTTCCACCCCAATTTGTGTTCGGCTTCCCTTGATCTCATGATAATCAAGTTTCACCCTCCCACATCATTTTCAACCAAAAACTAATTCAAGCATATCCCATTTTCCATCTTTAAATCCTTTTAGTCATAATCATTACATCTCCAAGGGATAGAACTCCGTCTATCAATCATCACCCAAATCCAACTTAATTCAAGTTACCTAGGGAATTTAATTCTCACTAGGTTTCTATGTCGGTCTTATACCCCTCATAAATCACAACACTGTATATATATACATATTTTTTTTATCAAAATACAATACATGGTTTACATTTATGCACCGTCGGGGTTTTAGTTCCCCGGGAGTTTCTTTACTCCCTTCCACTTGTACTCTCACACAACCCACTGTTAAAAACAAAATAAACACACTTCCCACAATGTATTCGCATCTTCTGTGTGCAATTACCACAATTTAACCACAAATAAATGCGTATGTTTTATATAACACACGCGCCAACCATCATAACAAATCATTTTGTGCTATGCACAACCCCGTTCACGTACACTTGTACGGTAAAACACACTAAGTGGTTTTGCGCTCTACCCCCCTTAAAAGGGATTACACCCACACAATCAATCACTAAACCTTGGCTTAAAATGTTCTGCCGTCGTGAAGTGTTTTGACTTCCACGCGGTCTATTACACAATGGATTCTGATTAGAGGATCTTAACCATATTGGCGGTTTAGTCCCTAAACCAAGAATTCGCATTGGAGTTCTAACTCAAACCGGTTTCGGTCCTGGCCTGTGAGGCTTTTAGGCATTGATACTAGCCATTTATTCATATTCACCATGTATATTCAGTATCTGGTGTATGGGCTCCCTGGCCTCTGTTGCGCAACTCTGGTAATTATAGATCTAGTTTGCCCCATTCGTTACTGTTACTGTATTATGCATCTCTAATGTATTACCCTTATCTAGGTAACAATGGTTTCTCAACCGACCATGGTACCTCTTACCCTCTTACCCTGAGCGAATTCGGTGAGTTCCAAAACTTTCCATCCACTTCTCCCAATAGCTTACTGCGTAAACTGCACAATGATTGACTTGCTTCTACCGACTTATTGTCGGTTGAGATTGAGCTACTACCTAATGTGTAGTGCTCTCTCAGTTATTTCCCACACCTGAGGTATATTTCATACCGACATTTGGTGTTCAGTGCCACTGTTATCACTCATTGTTAATCATACCTCCACATCTGGTTTCGTACAAGTACTCTTCCATTGGTATGACCTTGCATTTCCTATGCATTAATCATTATAGTATCATAGGTTTCTTTCTACATCCACCACAATTACCATTTCCTAAATCCTAGCTATCCCACTCGATCATTACTGCGCAAGTGCAGTACCAAAACACTCAGTCATACAGAGTGCAGAGGCGTAACTCCTGACAGTAAATCTCTTATGCGATAGCAATTAGGAATTTTCACTGTGTTTCACTGAAATTCTTATCATATAACACTTGCTTCCGGCTTACTGCTCGGTTCGTTTGCTATCACTTACTGTCGCATCTCCACTGGGGTTAACTCATAACTCTGCTCACTCACCATTTTATACATCTACAATACTCATACAACGTCCGCTTATTGCGCACCGTATCCTTACTCATTATACAACATCAACTTATACTGCATCCGCTATTATATTAGCTTCCGCCATTACACTGGGTTTTGAATACCCTATATTTTTTTTAGCCTTTATGTTCCTTGAGCGTTGTTCGCTACTCATTTAGCATCACACACCTGTGGTGGTTGCTATCAGACTTATCACTCTTCCTGTCTACACAACTGGTACAAACATTTCCTTTCGTATTAGTCTCATTCAATCACTCTTGGGCAACAACATATGGTTAATCCCTGACCTATCTCTTGGACTTGGTTCACCTAACTACCGCTCCTGTGGTTTCACAATATCGAGAGGTATCCCCACTCTTAATGCAGTGGTTCGTTCTCCGTTCTATTTCCTTGTGTAACATATACTTCTGCAACCGATCACATTTACATAACTCAATTGTTGTGGCTTATAAGCCTCACGGTCACGGTCCCTTCCCAGTTGTCTCTCTGGCAACTTAGGTTCCTACTTTTAAGTGGGTTTACCTTCAGTGTTTAATCCGGGTAATTGTTCCAAATCTTGTGTTTCTGTTATATTGCTCTATCTAACAATGTTTAATCCAAACACCCCTCAAGGATTGCTCCCGGTGTTACTAACATATGCCATTACATCTGGCTTGCACTCATGGGTACATTCCGTTAGCCACGCCTTTTTGCGTTCTTCACTGGTTATTATCTTCTTCTGTGAAGATCAACATTTCCTGATAGTGTAGGTACTCATTTTGGGAGTTTCATCCCGTTCATTGCACATTAATGTGTCCACATTAGGCTGGGTCACCATTCCAGCTATCATGTTTATCCCTGAGGATCCTTAGTCATATACAATGTCTTTACATTCAGTTAGTGCACTTCGCACCTCCTGACTCTTAAACATTTCCTTGAAAGGAATTCACTAATTCCTTTGGTCTCGTTAACTTAACTGAGTTCCTTAACTTCAACCATTCATGGTAATCCTTAGTTCTTGTTTGATTTATACTGCTGACCGTAGACGGAGTCGACTACTTCCCGTGTTTCGGACTCCACTCATATACATACGTGGGGTACCATACTGATACATTGTCTACTTACCGAACTAACCCATAAGTAGGTCTGCCAGGCCCACAAGCTCCTATCGGAGTGCGGTCGTCCCACATTTCAGTTGGTACACTCGTAGTGTCCGTCACACGCCTAGGTGAAGTATTCTGTTGTCAACTCCCTTATATTGTCCCTTGACAATATGTGTCCCGTGCTTCCCGAACTTAATCGAAGGAAAGTTTATCCACTGTTGTATCCTTGTCAACTGTCCTTGGTTTTACTGGTTTGGTGTAAAAGAAGGTTAGAAAGAAGTGTTGGTTAGAAAAAAAATCTGGTTTTGAAAGAAAAGAGTTTGAATAAATCTGGGTTTGAAAGAAAAGTTTCATGGTTTCGCAACATCTTCTTACCTTAGCCAAGTCTAGCTTCTTCTTGTTGACTGGTGTATTTACAATTACAGAGGTTAGGCTAGCAGGCCCTTCCACTGTTATGACGATCACATTTAACTTTATTGTACTTTTCCAAGTACTTTGTAGTGGTTATAAATTTCCCGAATAGCCCTGTTACAGCAGCACTTGCTATGGCAAGTGCGCCATGCTAACTGGCTATCGGTTCAACACATACCGTTGTGGTATTGTTTTTTTTTTTACCCATACTGTCATCAGTGGCCTTGTTGGCCCTCACTGATCTTACTGCCTTGATAATAACTCTTCTAGGTGACTTCTCACTGTCTTCACATGAATCATCAACTAGGGTGTTTCCCATTCTGGGAGACCCCTCTTTTTTGTATTATTCTCTTTGTAGTCCGTTCCATGTATTTGGGCACTACGTTGTAGTTCCTTTGTCGGTTGGTATACCGTTGGTGTATTATTTATCAACTGTGGTCCCGTAGACACTCGTCTCGGGTTTCACTAATCCACTTCTTGCCTGTTGCACGGTTGGTGCGTTGCAAGCTGGTTATCCTCGACTGCTCGGCATGTCGACCCAGGTTGCCGGAAATTCCATTCTCCTATACACAAGATTCTTCATTCTTCGCCATTAAATGCGGTTAACATTGTTCAGATGGAAACCGTCTCCGGATTCCCAGTTTTCGGGATCTACCGTATGACAGGTTCTCCGTACTCACAGTAGTACTTAAACATAGCCAGATCGGTTTTTCCCGAGTAAGAGAGGACTTCCATCTCTCTGGCGTTGTTTCCCAAGTTATAAAACAGGGATTGTGGAGGGCGGGAAGGATATAGTAGGTTTCCAGTATTCACTGGTAGTTCCTTACTAGCGTATCTCTCACGCTATCACTCAACCCTTAACCCAAAGTACTAAAATTCTAACTCGGTACTTCCTAAGCTCGGTAATTCAGTCATCAGAGCGATACTCGCTCTGATACCACTTTTTGTAACACCCCATCCAACAACAAACACATAACAACAATCTGCAGCGGAATACACACCTCATCAAATGACTTAACTCTTGGTGTTACACGCCGTTAACCACCCACGTGGCTAACAAGGCTATTACATAAATATTGTACCTGTAACCCCCAACCGTTAATCCTATGCTTACCGCTATACCGTAATCGTCCTGTTAATTCAATGAGTTCGCAGCGGAAGAATACTACTTACTTACTACGGCGGGTGAAACAATGCCGCTAACCACCCATACGGCTAGCAAGGCTACTAATACTTACAGTGACGGTCTGATGGCCAATAGATACCGAGCTACTAAAGCAAACTTACCAATTACAAATACTTTCACTACCAAAGGATTACCGAGTATTCGAAGTGCATTCATTACAACCTTCCAAGTTTCCCAAAAGAATGAGTATCTACCAACTACTCATCTATACCAATCAATCCCTTCACAATATCCCAAAAAGGTGTACCCCATGGTACACCGGCTATTCAAAAATCTAAGCCATGTACTACTCAGTACACCGATCTCAAATTCATTGTTTACTTACAAAAAGAAGACAAGACAAACTAGGTCTTCATCAGCTTCACCCTTCTCTTGCACCTGCATTTATATTAAAAATGGTGCCCCAAGGGGCTCAGCAAATTGCTGCGCATAAACTCCGCATATACCGATTGCTAGCAAGGGTACGCCGACTAATTGGCGACCGCTAACATGCTTGTTCATTACTCATGCATACATGCTTTACATACATCATACATACATTACAATACATCATTCACTTCAAGGCAACAATACAATAGAGCTCACAATACTTACCTTCACAAGGTTAGCCAAATTGTGCATCCGGGTTAATCGGAATGCATATTACTCTTTTACTCATTACTTACTTCTTCTTACTTACAATTACTTACTTCCTTTTTACTTTACTTACTCATTCTTACTTACTTACTTATACTCAAGTCAAGTCGTCGGGACCTCCGGCCTCGGGGACTACACCGTCCCACATCCGGGATTTACTTGACTCACTAATCCGGGATGCTACCCACTTAAGGGATTTGGGCCGCGGACCAGTTTAAGAGTCAGGAATTGGAGCCAACCTCTCGTGACTCCGCATCCTCACGCGTGGCCGAAACTATATCGGACTTCTACTCATTCCAATTTTAATTACCAATTTAGGTTAGGAGTTAGCTTGTTAGGAATAAGTTAGAAGTCCATTCATAAACATATTCGGTCACAGTACAATGCAACATACATGCACACATTCATATCATCCATACATTTCATGAATTATACAAACTAAGATTTAAGAAGATATACATCATACAACACTACATATTCACAAGTAAGCATATTAACTCCGATTCGTTCATTTATCTTTATTGGTGATCAATTAGCACACAACACACAAATCAGAGTAGCCATGATAGCATTCGGGGCATGAGGAATTCATACCGTTCACCGTTGTTCGTAATTCCAAACGTCCTTCCGGTGTCACAAATCAATCCTATTATATACATACAATTAAATGATTAATCTAACTATCATTACTTAACACATACTCACTATGTCCTTATACTTCTTACATTTGCTCTTTACTTACTTACTTTTCCTTTACTTAGGTTTTACTTCCTTACTTAACTTTGGCATGCTTTCATCCATGTACATATACCTATATGTGTGGGTATACATATACATATATATATACAATTACTATTTAAATTAAATATTTTTTTTTTTTTTTGTCAGGACCGGACTTGCGACCGACCCTGGGCAAGTCCGGTCCATTCCAGTAGGTTTCATCGGGAAAATTTTTGGTCCGACCGGACTTGCATGTCCGGTCGCAAGTCCGGTCGATTCCAGTAACATTCTGCCAGGGAAATTTTTCTGGCCGACCAACTTGCATGTCCGGTCGCAAGTCCGGTCGATTCCAGTAGGTTACATGATGGAAATTTTTCTGGCCGACCGAACTTGCATGTCGGTCGCAAGTCCGGTCGATTCCAGTAGGTTTTACCGGGGAAATCTGGTCCGACCGAACTTGCATGTCCGGTCGCAAGTCCGTTCGATTCCAGTAGCTCACCCGTCTTTGTAAGTCTGGGCTCGACCGAACTTGCAAGTCCGGTCGCAAGTTCGGTCCGGCCCAGATTTGCATTTTAAATTCTGTTTTCAGTCCTCTCTTTTACCCAATACTTCCCATTGTTCCTACACTTCATTCCACCTGTTATAACACTAATTAAACCTCCTATACACCCTAGTTCACTCATTAACTCCTTACACAATTCTATACTCATTCACTCACATATTCTCCAAGTTTCACTCAACACTTGCACTAGTTATTTCCTAGTTACATTATGCTACAGATTTTAACACTTACACTCTCATCTACATCTCTCCCTCTTCTAATGTCATTTTTACTCTCTCAACGCATTATAATACATTAATCTATCTCTCTCACTTATCTTCTATCTTCCTCAAACAAATCTGTTACAACTCACATTAGTTCACCTAGTTTTAATTCTCTAATGTTCTAATCCTAGGTGAATTTTGCCATAGTCTCTCTTGTATTTCTATGCACTCACCACATGGTCTAGTTCATATTTTAACACTTATCTCACCTGTTACAATAACACAAAACACAAGCTCCCATACACAACTGCTAATACCAAAACACTACAAAAATCCTGCACTTAGCAATCCCAATCCCAATCTGTTTTATAACAGTTTTTACATGTTTCAAGGGTTTCAAAATGCTTAGTTTCTCTTACCCATCACTACTAATGCATTACCCTTTTAATACAAATTTTCATTCTAAAAATCTGTTACACACACTTATACAAAATACTACACAAAGGTGAGCATCCTTACCTTGTTTTTCCTTCTAAGTTTCTTTCTCTTCTTCCTTCTTCTCTCTTTCGGTTTTGCAAACTCTACAAATCTAACATAATCACCCATACATAAATACACATTCAATACTAAAACTACCCTTAGCATTATTTAAGCTTTAAGTGTAGGTTTCTAGGGTTTAGAATTCATTACCTTCCAAGGTTTCAAATGTTGTTTGGAGTGGCTCAACAAACAAAATTCCAACTCCCCCAAGATGCCAAAATCGGCTAGAACAACAAGGAACAACAAGGTTTTAGTTATAAATTTCGTTTTGCCATTTAGGCTAGAAAAAAATGGAGTTTTTGGAGATGTTTTTACCTTAGAAGAACAAGGAGACCAAGGTGCCTCTAATGGTGGTGTTGAAACTTCAAATGGGATATACCCAAAATCGAAATTGCTCCTTTTTGGATTTTGGAAAGATGGAAGTGTAGCTCTTTGAGAGAGGAACACAATGGTGTAGTTTTTATAATTTTTGGAGAATGTATGAGGGAGTTACAAGGGAGAGAAGTGAGTATATTTGTGAGGTTCTTCAAATCTCCATGAAAATCGCTTGAGGAGGAAGAAAGAGAAAGAGAGAATGAGGGGGGGCTTGTCCACGTGAGAGAAAATGAGAATGGTAGGAGAGAGAAAAAAAATGTGAGAGTAATGTTACTTTATTGCTTTTGTCTCTAGTGAGTAAAAGAGAAGTGGGTATGTGTGTGTGAGTGGCAAAAATCGGACACACACATAGAGTATGGGGGTTTTAAAAATTCTTTTTACATTATTGGACACATAAGTTTGTGTTTATTTATACTTCTACTACCCACAACTTCCCGTTTTTACAGTTTTCACTAATCTCTCGTTTTATTGATTTTATTGGTCCTAAAGCTTCACTAATATTTATTAATGATTATTTAGCTGACCAAAATTGTTACGAGTCTATTTGACCCGCTTAAAGACACGTTTTCCCGGGTACCTCGAAAAACGCGCTTTAAGGTTCATTAGTGATTTTAATCCATTTTAAGGATCCGTTTTCTTCGGGATTTGTTCCTAATAATTATTTATACTTAATTAAGCTTCTAAATTACTTATTAGCCTAATTAATCGCTATTTTTAAATACGGGGTATTTCAATCTACCCCCCTTAAGAAACTTTGCCCTCAAGTTGCTCAAGGTTAATAGTTTCATTACTCTACTCATTAGGCAAACCATTGTCCTAATGTGTCTTACTACACCTACGAGGTGTTTACTTCCTTCATATTGTAAGCATACACAATTCAAGTACAGTACACAATTCACAATTCAATACACAATGCATCATTCTCATTCATCATACCATACCACATACAAATACATACATCATTACCATTCACAATACACATTACACCATACATTGCACATAACACATCATTCACTACACACATACATACACATCCATACCAAGTTCACTTGCACTACATGTGCCATACAAAATGCAATGCTTACCCCGAAGCAATGCAAAAGCAAAAGGGCTCTACCCCCCCTTAAAAGGGGTACGACCCGTACCCGTATATTACATACTAGACTAACTAGTCTACGAATAACTGTGGATACTTAGCCTTCATGGCATCTTCCAACTCCCATTCGCTTCTTCTTCGACATCATGGTTAGACCATAGGACCTTCACCATTCGTATAGACTTATGGCGAGTGTCTCTGGTCTTCCTATCAAGGATTCTCACTGGGGTTTCGACATATCGCATGTTTGGCTCAATGGATAAGTGCTCGGGCTCCAACACATGAGAAGGATCAGCCATATACTTCTTGAGTTGTGACACATGAAATACATCATGGACACGTCCCAAGTCCTCAGGTAATGCCAAACCTGTAGGCTACTGAACCAACTCTTTCGGTGATAGTGTACGGCCCTACAAACTTCGGGCTTAGCTTGCCCTTCTGACCAAAACGGAAGACACCCTTCATAGGTGAAACGCGCAAGAACACTTGGTCGCCCACGGCGAACTCAAGGTCGCGTCGTCTCACATCCGCATAGGATTTCTGTCTATCTTGGGCTGCCTTCATATTGGCTCTAATCTGTTGTACTTCCGCTTGCACTTGTTCAAGATACTCCGGTCCTATGATGACCGCTTCGCTTGACTCATCCCAACACAAGGGTGTACGGCAAGGTCTACCGTATAGAGCTTGGAAAGGCGACATCTTAATCGAGGCGTGATAGCTATTATTGTAAGAAAACTCGATAAGATGAAGCTTATCTAACCAACTCCCCTGAAGTCTAAGGCACATGCCCGAAGCATGTCCTCCAGTGTCTGGATGGTCCTTTCTGTCTGACCGTCGGTCTGAGGATGGAGGCGGTACTCAGCTTCAATTCTGTACCCAGCGCTTCCCTTGTAGCTCTCCAGTACCTCGAAAGAAATCTGGTGTCGCGGTCAGATACTATGGTTTTCGGGACTCCGTGATGTCTGATAATCTCCTTATCAAAAAGCTCAGCTAGCTTTACTACCTTCCAGGTGTCCTTCATCGGTATGAATCTGGCAACCTTGGTAAGGCGATCTACTACAACCCAGATCATGTTGAGTCCTCCCCTAGCAGGTGGGAGTCCTACAACAAATCCATGGAGATATCATGAAATTTCCACTCCGGAATTGGCATTGATTGTACCATTCCGCCCGGTCTACGGTGTTCAAATTTCACCTTCTGGCATGTTAAGCATCTCAATACAAATTCTGTCACATCTGACTTCATTCCAGACCACCAGAAGTACCTCTTCATGTCTTTGTACATCTTGGAGGCTCCCGGATGGACTGATAATGTAGAACTATGTGACTCTCGCAGGATGCGATCCCTTAGCTCAGCATTGCTTCGGGGGACGCATAGCCTGCCATTCAACCGAATCAAACCATCTTCATGTAACTTGAAATCATACTTTTTCTTCTCAAATGTACCATTTCTCGATCTTGTCTGATTTCGGTTAGGTAGGGTCGCTCAACTGAGCCTCTCGCTCGCACCTCGTCAACCAAGCTAGAAGAAGCGAGTAGCGAATGGAGCGAGTGTGCTCGACGGCTCAGGGCGTCGGCTACCACATTAGCCTTCCCTTCCTTGTACTGCAGATTGATGTCGTAGTCTGAGAGAAACTCCATCCACTTCTCTGTCTCAAGTTGAGTTCTTTCTGAGTGAATACATACTGTAAGCTCTTATGGTCGGAGTAGATGGTGATGCTTACCCCATAGAGATAGTGTCGCCATATCTTCAAGGCGAAGACAATGGCTCCTAGCTCTAAGTCGTGAGTCGGGTAATTCTCCTCATGTTTCTTCAGCTGGCGGGAGGCATAAGCAACAACCTTGCCATGCTGCATGAGTACGCATCCCATTCCTTTGCCTGATGCATCACAGTATACCTCAAATCCCTCTGTGCCCTCTGGAAGAGTAAGGATGGGCGCTGAGGTCAATGAGTCCTTAAGGCTCTGAAATGATGACTCGCAGTCGTCTGTCCATACAAATGGTGCATCTTTCTTCATCAATGTAGTCATGGGCTTGGCGACTTTCGAGAAGTCCCTTACAATCTCCGGTAATAACCGGCTAGACCAAGAAAGCTCCTAATGTCGGTAACAGTCTTGGTCTAGGCCATGATCGTACAGCTTCTTCTACCTTAGAAGGGTCAACTGAGATACCTGCGCTCGAGATGACATGTCCAAGGAATGATACCTGATCAAGCCAAAACTCGCATTTGGAGAACTTCGCATACAGCTGGTTCTCGCGCAGTGTCTCAAGCACTTTCCTCAAGTGAATTTCATGTTCCTCTGGTGACTTAGAATATACAAGGATGTCGTCGATGAAGACCACAACCGAAGTGTCCAACTGCTCACTGAATAAACGATTCATGAGGTCCATGAATTTTGCCGGTGCGTTTGACAAACCGAATGGCATCACTGTGAATTCGTAGTGGCCATATCTGGTACGGAATGCCGTTTTCTCAATGTCTTGTTCCTTGATTGCAATCTGATGATACCCTGAACGGAGGTCGATCTTGGAGAAGACTGAGCTCCTTTCAACTGGTCGAATAGATCATCAATACGTGGTAGTGGGTATTTGTTTTTGACTGTGACCGCATTCAGCTCGCGGTAGTCAATGCAAAGGCGGAGACTACCGTCCTTCTTCTTCACGAAGAGGACCGGTGCTCCCCAGGGTGATACGCTCGGGCGTATAAACCCTTTGTCTAGAAGATCTCTCAATTGTTCTTTCAGTTCGGTCATCTCTGCTGGTGCCATGCGGTACGGTGCCCTAGCAATGGGACCGGTACCTGGTAATAGATCAATTTCGAATTCCACTGCTCTCGGTGGTGGCATGCCGGGTAGCTCCTTAGGGAATACATCGGGATACTCAGATACAAGGTACTTCATCACTGAACTCTGGATCTCTCTCCAGGTCTTGTACATAACAAGATACACTTCTTGCCCTTTCTGAGCTCCCGGTACATGGCCATGGCAGATATAGGGTGGTCGAAGGCTCTCTCGGTCTCTGGCGGTAAGATACGGTAACCCCAGAAGGACTCTTGAGCAGCAACGATGCTCGGCGCAGAGGATTCTACCCTTGTGCCGCTCCAACCAATTCATCCCAATGATTAAGTCGAATCCCAATCCATTGAATTCGATGAAGGAAATGGGAAACGCTTCGTTTTTAATTTGGATTGTGGCTGATTGATAGTATTTGGTGCACTTTACTCGCTCCTTCGATGGGAGAGTAACCATGAAGTTCGGTAGCTCATCCGCATCTAGCTTCAACCTCTTCACAAAAGATGGTGATACGAAGTGTGAGAGGCGCCGGAGTCGAATAACACATTGGCATCAATGCCATTTACTGGGAAGGTTCCCGTTAGAATAGTGCCGCTTCTGCCGGCTTGTGCTTCGGTGAGGATGCTCAGGTTACCTTCGGTACCGAGTCCACAACCTATTGGATTCACAATTGGATAAGTATTGATGGTGGACACAAGTGGAATTAAATCAACACTGCTCTTTATTGATAAACCAACCATCATACATGTCGTGTCTCTAATACACGTTACTAATAGATTACATGATACTATGAATTTAATACTTCCTAAAGGTAAGGTTCAGGCGTCCTGGTTTCATGTGTGTGGCATTGATTATTGCCGGCGGTGCCGTGTTCAACTTGATCTTGTTGATCCCGTGATACAGCATCCTAGAGTTTCCACCCATGATTAGGACATCTCCTGATCTCAATACCAGTTTCTGTGCGAGGTCCACACGCTTCTGCTCGCTATACAGGAATACGGCGTCATCACCAATGGACCAAGACACTACGGGCACTCCTTGTTCAAGAGATTCCGCTGTCTCGTCCTTGTCTTGGTGTAACCCAAGTCGTCCTTCTTTTTCATAGAAGTTGACGATACAAAGGTCCGCTTCAAGTGCGGGGATTGGTTCAGATTCACATTGTTGTGCAAGTTCAACTGCTTGAGTGATGAGGGTCTGAAACTCTGGTGGTATTGTCGGTGGCGTCGCTCCGTCTTGTGTCCGTGTCTCCTGGTATGTCTTGGTATAAGGATTCCAGTCCTTTCCCAAGCACATCATTTTCAGCTTCATCTCGCTCCACCGGGGAATTCGGGTGTGTAAAATCCACCTTGACCCGTTCCTAGCTCGTTGCATCGTCGAATAATTGAGATTGCGCTTCGGGTGTCAGGTATCCCCTTAATAAGATCATACCTGGGCGGATGACCTGACACTGTTTGTTGGTGTAGTCGTGGTTGGTGATGTCGATCTCTTCTTGATTCAAGGTTACCGGTATTGGGTAACAGATACTAAAGTTTCCTATGGTTACAAATTTCATCTACGGTGAGTACTAGTTTTAACTACTTCATTTCATGCTCAATATACACTTCATTGATTTACTCATGCATTCAATCATACAATTACTCTACTACTAGGCATGCTATTCAAGGATAAAGGTTTAGATAGATTACCACCTGGGCCGGATTTCGAACCGGACCCATCACGGTCAATGACATGCAGAACAGGCTGCCTCTGAGGTGCTCCCCTCTGAGGACCCCGGGATCCCTGTCCCTGTGGTGCCTGCTGGGCCGGTGCATCGCCAGATGCCACCTCCTTGCCCTCTCGCTGCTTATAGCTCTGGAAGTTTCCTTTGGGCTTCCCATTCTCCGGGCATCGATTAGCAGTGTGCCCCAACTTCTGACAGTTGTAACACTTAATGTCTCTCCCAAAACAATCTTTACCAGGGTGGTCCTGGTTGCACTTCCTGCACACATAGGTGCGGCCATCTGTGAAGGTTTTGGCGGCTCCGGAGCTAGAACCTGAGGTAGAGGGTTAGCACATGTGTGCGTGGATATACTAGATACGATACTTATATGAATACGAATTGGAAATAGGATTTACCCTTAGGAGGGTGTGATCTCAGTGGCTTAGCTGCCACCGGTGCAGAATAACCAAGCTGAAGGATCTCAGCTGGTTTGCCCTGCTCAGCATGGGCACTGCTCTCACTTGGGGACTTCTTCTGAGAAAAGAAGTTCCCTTTCTTCTTCTTCCAGCTTTTACCCTGGTTCTGCTCCTCGGTGCTGGTATTTTGTTATTGGCCTTGCGCTTCAGCGCGGTTTCCTCATCCCTTAACTGGCAAGTGATCTCAACGCGGGAGGCCGCGTGATAACACTCCTGAAGTTTCAGGTATTAGCCGGGATGATGTTTAAGAAAGAATAAGGAAAAGATTCAAGGAATTCAAGGAATTGAAATGAATTGAATTGATACTAAGGGTCAACCGATATTTACCTGAAGGGAGGTAAACCTGGTATAGCCCATACCGTACCGAAGGCGATGGCTCAGACCGCCATAGAAGCGATCGACCAACACCTGGCCGGTGTATCCAAGATCGGGGAGGAGACGGAGGATGGAGGTGAAGGTGCGGTAGTACTCATCCACAGACATCTTGTCTGTCATCTTTAAGGTGTCAAGTTCAAGCCTCTTCTTGGTCTTGACATGTTCCGGATAGTACTTAGATCGGAGAAGATGCGAAAGAATCCCAATCGAATGTGGGGTCGCTGACGTGCTCTTGCTTGACCAGCTTCCACCAATCCATTGCAGCATCCTTTAAGTAGTACGCAGCACTCTGACTCGAACTCCAGCAGGAGCTTCGAGTGTTTCAAAAGCCGTCTCCATTTCGGAGATATAGGCTTCTAGCTTGCCGGATCACTCTCGCCCCTAAAGCAAGGAGGGCGGAGTTCCGCTACAGCTTTCACCCAGTTGGCTTCTCTGGGTGGAGGGGGAGGGATTGGTCCCGCCTGAGTTTGGTTCTGCTGTGTTTGTTGTACAGCTTGGTTACTTGGGGTAGCATCTGTGCTACCGTGGCGGCGACGATCTCGGCTATCGTCTGCGCGCCGGTTCCATCTGAGGCTTCGCCTCTAGTTCGGCCTCGGCCTCTTCCTGACATCTGAATGTTTAACAGTTACATTAGGCTCCGCAAGAATGACTCAAAGGTCTTGGAATTAAAACATGGTATCGTTCATATGAACGTTAAGGGTATCCGTTGTTAACAACGGTAGTTCCTAGTTAGGTTTCTAGATATCCGTCTTAAGACGGTTGAAATCCTAACTCGGTAATCTCCTATGCTCGGTAATTTAGGACATCAGAGCGACACTTCTCTCTGATACCACTTTTGTAACACCCCAACCGTTAATCCTATGCTTACCGTCTAATCGTCCTGTTAATTCAATGAGTTCGCAGCGGAAGAATACTACTTACTTACTACGGCGGGTGAAACAGTGCCGCTAACCGCCCATACGGCTAGCAAGGCTACTAATACTTACAGTGACGGTCTGATGGCCAATAGATACCGAGCTACTAAAACAAACTTACCAATTACAAATACTTTCACTACCAAAGGATTACCGAGTATTCGAAGTGCATTCATTACAACCTTCCAAGTTTCCCAAAAGAATGAGTATCTACCAACCTACTCATCTATACCAATCAATCCCTTCACAATATCCCAAAAAGGTGTACCCCATGGTACACCGGCTATTCAAAATCTAAGCCATGTACTACTCAGTACACCGATCTCAAATTCATTGTTTACTTACAAAAAGAAGACAAGAAACAAACTAGGTCTTCATCAGCTTCACCCTTCTCTTGCACCTGCATTTATATTAAAAATGGTGCCCCAAGGGGCTCAGCAAATTGCTGCGCATAAACTCCGCATATACCGATTGCTAGCAAGGGTACGCCGACTAATTGGCGACCGCTAAACATGCTTGTTCATTACTCATGCATACATGCTTTACATACAATCATACATACATTACAATACATCATTCACTTCAAGGCAACAATACAATAGAGCTCACAATACTTACCTTCACAAGGTTAGCCAAATTGTGCATCCGGGTTAATCGGAATGCATATTACTCTTTTACTCATTACTTACTTCTTCTTACTTACAACTTACTTACTTCCTTTTACTTTACTTACTCATTCTTACTTACTTACTTATACTCAAGTCAAGTCGTCGGGACCTCCGGCCTCGGGGACTACACCGTCCCACATCCGGGATTTACTTGACTCACTAATCCGGGATGCTACCCACTTAAGGGATTTGGGCCGCGGACCAGTTTAAGAGTCAGGAATTGGAGCCAACCTCTCGTGACTCCGCATCCTCACGCGTGGCCGAAACTATATCGGACTTCTACTCATTCCAATTTAATTACCAATTTAGGTTAGGAGTTAGCTTGTTAGGAATAAGTTAGAAGTCCATTCATAAACATATTCGGTCACAGTACAATGCAACATACATGCACACATTCATATCATCCATACATTTCATGAATTATACAAACTAAGATTTAAAAGATATACATCATACAACACTACATATTCACAAGTAAGCATATTAACTCCGATTCGTGCATTTATCTTTATTGGTGATCAATTAGCACACAACACACAAATCAGAGTAGCCATGATAGCATTCGGGGCATGAGGAATTCATACCGTTCACCGTTGTTCGTAATTCCAAACGTCCTTCCGGTGTCACAAATCAAATCCTATTATATACATACAATTAAATGATTAATCTAACTATCATTACTTAACACATACTCACTATGTCCTTATACTTCTTACATTTGCTCTTTACTTACTTACTTTTCCTTTACTTAGGTTTTACTTCCTTACTTAACTTTGGCATGCTTTCATCCATGTACATATACCTATATGTATGGGTATACATATACATATATATACAATTACTATTTAAATTAAAATAAATTTTTTTTTTTTTTGTCAGGGCCGACTTGCGACCGACCTTGCAAGTCCGTTCCATTCCAGTAGCTACCAGTACCGAGAATTCCTGGCCCGACCGAACTTGCAAGTCCGGTCGCAAGTTCGGTCGCTTCCAGTAGCTCAGGTACGGAAATTCTTCTGGCCGACCGAACTTGCAAGTCCGGTCGCAGTTCGGTCGATTCCAGTAGCTATCCTCGGGAAATTTTTCTGGGCCGACCGAACTTGCATGTCCGGTCGCAAGTCCGGTCGATTCCAGTAGTTACAGGATGGAAATTTTTCTGGCCGACCGAACTTGCATGTCCGGTCGCAAGTCCGGTCGATTCCAGTAGGTTACAGACGGGGAAAATTTTCTGGTCCGACCGAACTTGCATGTCCGGTCGCAAGTCCGGTCGATTCCAGTAGCTCACCCGTCTTTGTAAGTCTGGGCTCGACCGAACTTGCAAGTCCGGTCGCAAGTTCGGTCCGGCCCAGTATTTGCATTTTAATTCTGTTTTCAGTCCTCTCTTTTACCAATACTTCCCCATTGTTCCTACACTCATTCCCACATGTTATAACACTAATTAAACCTCCTAATACACCCTAGTTCACTCATTAACTCCTTACACAATTCTATACTCATTCACTCACATAATTCTCCAAGTTTCACTCAACACTTGCACTAGTTATTTCCTAGTTACATTATGCTACAGATTTTAACACTTACACTTCTCATCTACATCTCCCTCTTCTAATGTCATTTTTAGCACTCTCAACGCATTATAATACATTATCTATCTCTCTCAACTTATCTTCTATCTTCCTCAAACAAAATCTGTTACAACTCACATTAGTTCACCTAGTTTTAATTCTCTAAGTGTTCTAATCCTAGGTGAATTTTGCCATAGTCTCTCTTGTATTTCTATGCACTCACCACATGGTCTAGTTCATATTTTAACACTTATCTCACCTGTTACAATAACATCAAAACACAAGCTCCCATACACAACTGCTAATACCAAAACACTACAAAAATTCCTGCACTTAGCAAATCAATCCCAATCTGTTTTTAACAGTTTTACAATGTTTCAAGGTTTCAAAATGCTTAGTTTCTCTTACCCATCATACTACTAATGCATTACCCTTATAATACAAATTTTCATTCTAAAAATCTGTTACACACACTTATACAAACTACACAAAGGTGAGCATCCCTTACCTTGTTTTTCCTTCTAAGTTTCTTTCTCTTCTTCCTTCTTCTCTCTTCGGTTTTGCAAACTCTACAAATCTAACATAATCACCCATACATAAATACACATTCAATACTAAAACTACCCTTAGCATTATTAAGCTTTAAGTGTAGGTTTCTAGGGTTTAGAACTTCATTACCTTCCAAGGTTTCAAATGTTGTTTGGAGTGGCTCAACAAACAAAATTCCAACTCCACCAAGATGCCAAAATCGGATAGAACACAAGGAACAACAAGGGTTTAGTTATAAATTTCGTTTTGCCATTTAGGCTAGAAAAAAAGATGGAGTTTTTTGAGATGTTTTTACCTTAGAAGAACAAGGAGACCAAGGTGCCTCTAATGGTGGTGTTGAAACTTCAAATGGGATATACCCAAAAATCGAAATTGCTCCTTTTTGGATTTTGGAAAGATGGAAGTGTAGCTCTTGGAGAGAGGAACACAATGGTGTAGTTTTTATAATTTTTTGGAGAATGTATGAGGGAGTTACAAGGGAGAGAAGTGAGTATATTTGTGAGGTTCTTCAAATCTCCATGAAAATCGCTTGAGGAGGAAGAAAGGAGAAAGAGAGAATGAGGGGGGCTTGTCCACGTGAGAGAAAATGAGAATGGGTAGGAGAGAGAAAAAAAATGTGAGAGTAATGTTACTTTATTGCTTTTGTCTCTAGTGAGTAAAAAGAGAAGTGGGTATGTGTGTGTGAGTGGCAAAAATCGGACACACACATAGAGTATGGGGGTTTTAAAATTCTTTTACATTATTGGACACATAAGTTTGTGTTATTTATACTTCTACCCCACAACTTCCCGTTTTTTACAGTTTTCACTAATCTCTCGTTTTATTGATTTTATTGGTCCTAAAGCTTCACTAACATTTATTAATGATTATTTAGCTGACCAAATTGTTACGAGTCTATTTGACCCGCTTAAAGACACGTTTTCCCGGGTACCTCGAAAAACGCGCTTTAAGTTCATTAGTGATTTTAATCCATTTTAAGGATCCGTTTTCTTCGGGATTTGTTCCCTAATAATTATTTATACTTAATTAAGCTTCTAAATTACTTATTAGCCTAATTAATCGCTATTTTTAAATACGGGGTATTTCAGGGATAAGAGGCGTTTAAGGATACCCGATTAATGGGTAGTTGTCGTCTATTAAGGAAGTAGCTCCATTGGAGGAGAAACACTCTAGGGGTAATGAATACCATGAGTGACCCATCAAGTATGGATATGTTATCTGTTTGTTGAGCCCATTGAGGCGGAATGATTCGTGTTGTGTGTTTTAAGTTACATGCATGATTTAAATATAATCAACCGCATGTTATGACGACAATTAGTTGTGCGTGGCCCGGTAGCATGTGGGCTGCGGGATTACCATACCAGCAAAGGTGCTAAGCCCCTGGGGGCCACCCTTTCTCTTCTTTTCCTATTTCAGGTACAAAAAGCTGGAAGCCGTTCGAGAGTAGGACGGGGTAGTCGTTGTACATGGGTAATCATTTAAGTTGTATATATACAGTAGGTGTAGTAAGACCAAAATTGTTATCAGCATCAGTTTGTAAATACTCGGTACAGTTGGAAGGTATGTGTATGTTTTGTTGTTAATGGAAAGGGATAATAATGTGTAGTCGCTCGGGAATCTTGTCCATCAGACCGGTACAATGTTTATGTAATAGCCTTGTTAGCCACGTGGGTGGTTAACGGCGTGTAACACCAACGAGTTAAGTAATGCGATGAAGTATT
Organism: Limonium bicolor; assembly: GCA_023374045.1. Taxonomy (NCBI): domain Eukaryota; kingdom Viridiplantae; phylum Streptophyta; class Magnoliopsida; order Caryophyllales; family Plumbaginaceae; genus Limonium; species Limonium bicolor. The sequence continues at coordinate 253,036,033 of CM041782.1, forward strand.
TTTCCGCTGCAGATTGTTGTTATGTGTTTGTTGTTGGATGGGGTGTTACAAAAAGTGGTATCAGAGCGAAGTATCGCTCTGATGACTGAATTACCGAGCTTAGGAAGTACCGAGTTAGGATTTTAGTACTTGGGGTTAACGGTTGAGTGATAGCGTGAGAGATACGCTAGTTAGGAGTAACTAGTGTGTACTGGAAACCTACTATATCCATCCCGCCCTCCACAATCCCTGTTTTATAACTTGGGAAACAACACCAGAGAGATGGAAGTCCTCTCTTACTCGGGAATACCCGATCTGGCTTTTATTACCACTGTGGGTACGGAGAACCTGTCATACGGTAGATCCCGAAAACTGGGAATCCCGGAGACGGTTTCCATCTGAACAATGTTAACCGCATGTAATGGCGAAGAATGAAGAATCTTGTGTATATTAGAATAGAATTTCCGGCAACCTGGGTCGACATGCTGAGAAGTCGAGAATGACCAGCTTGCAACACAACCAACCATGCAACAGGCAAGAAGTGGATTAATGAAACCCGGGACAAGTGTCTACGGAACCACAGTTGGTAAGTGATACACCAACGGTATACCAACCGATAAGGAATCACAACGTAGTGCCCAAACAGAGACAAGTCTCAATAACCATGACAATGCGTGTAACGGGCTACGAAGAGGAAACAATACAAAAAAAAAGGGGACTCCAAGAATGGGAGATACCCCAGTTAATAATTATTATGTGAATATAGTGAGGAGTCGCCCAGAGGGTTAATTGTCAAGAATGTAGGATCAAGTGAGGGCCAACAAGGCCACTGATGACAGTGTGGGTAAAAACAATACCACAACCGGTAAGTGTTAAAACCGATAGCCAGTTAGCATGGCGCACTTGCCAAGGCAAGTGCTGCTATAACAGGGCTGTTCGGGGAAGTTTTAACAAACTACAAAGTACTTGGTAAAGTGCCACGAAGTTAAATGAGATCATTATAACCATGGAGGGGCTTAACATCCTAACCTTTGTAATTAGAAGTACACCAGTCAGCAAGAAGCTGGATTTGGTTAAGGCAAGAAGACGTTGTGAAACCACGAAAATTTTTCTCTCAAACCCAGATTTATTCCAAACTCTTTTCTTTCAAAATCAGATTTTCTATCAAACGAACACTTCTTTCTACCTTCTTTTAAGAACCAAACCAGAGGACCTACACCGGCCTCAGTACCACATGGTAGGTAAGTTATACCAAGTTTACTTTTGAATAACCGAAAAGGGAACCAATAAACCCAAGGGTAATAACCCGAGAGAATAGATTGAGTTCATGGTAATACAACAGTGGATAGACTTTCCCTTGATTAAGTTCGGGAGCACAGAATGTATATTGTCACAAAAACTACAAGGGAGTTGACAACAGAATACTTCACCTAGGCGTGTGAAGGACACTACGAGTGTACCAATTGTAATGTGGGACGACCACACTCCGTGAGGAGCTTGTGGGCTTGACAGACCTACTTATGGGTTAGTTGGGTAAGTAGCAATGTATCAGTATGGTACCCCACATATGCTTACGAGTAGAGTCCGAAACACGGGAAGTAGTCGACTCCATACTACGGTCAGCAGTAAAAGTCAAGCAAGAGCAACGGATTACCAGGAATGGTGGAAGTAAAGGAACTCAGTTAAGTTAACGAGACAAAAGGAATTAGTGAATTCCTTTCAGGGAAATGTTTAAGAGTCAGGAGGTGCGAAGTGCACTAACTGTAATGTAAAGACATCGTATATGTCTTAAGGATCCTCAGGGATAAACATGATAGCTGGAACGGAGACCCAGCCTGTGCATGGCAGGGCAGATGCCTAATGTGGACACATTAGTGTGCAATGAACGGGATGAAACTTCCAGAATGAGTACCTACACTACCAGGAAATGTTGATCTTCACAGAAGAAGATAATAAGCCAGTTAAGAACGCAAACGGCATGGCTAACTGAGTATACCAATAAGTGCGAACCGGAGGTAATGGCATAACTTAGCAACACCCAGGAGCAATCCTTGAAGGGTGTTCACATCAACGATAATTGTACGAAATGACATGACAGAAACACAAGGGTTGAACTAACACCCAGCTTAGACATAAGTTGTCAGGAGACGGACTGACAATCCTAAGGGGCATCCCATGAAGGAAACGTGATGCAACGACCCTGTCATGGAGCCCAATACAACCTCTAACCATGTAATGTTGTATAGAGAAGTACATGTGTGTGGACACCCTACAATGAGCGCAGCTCAAGGCAAATAAGGCTTAGAAGCCATAAGCAAGATATGTTATATAAATTATATTGATTGCAGAAGTTTATGTTGTATAAGTGAATAGAGTGGTAAACGAACCACTGCATTAAGAGTGGGGATACCTCTCGATATTGTGACACCGCAACAATGGTAGTTATGTGAATCAAGTTCAAGAAATATGTTAAGGATGGATGATATTATTATTGAAAGAGAGCAGTTAGTTTAGTAGCATGTTGTATAAAGTGAAGCACCGAGTTGAATAATGCCGGCTTGTGACTCGAATGATCAATGCTCAAGGAGCATTCAGTACAGTAGTCAGAAGGGAACAAATCAATCATTTTGAAATACGTAGCAGTTTACGCAGTAAGTTTTATAGAGAAGTGGATGGAAAGTTTTGTAACTCACCGAATTCGCTCACGGTCAGAGATACCACGCATCGGTTGAGAAACTGTTATTACCAAGATAAAGGTGATAATTGGAGAAGTAAAATACAGTAAGAATAACGAATGGGGCAAACTGAGCCCTACAATTATTAGAGTTTCGCAGTAGAAACTAGTGAACCAGTGATTCAAGTGTTGAATGTACATGGTGAACATGAGTGAATGGCTAATTATTAATGCCTAGAAGCCTCACAGGCCAGAACCAAAACCAGTTAAGAGTTAAAGAAACTCAATGAGAATTCTCGGTTTAGGAACTAAACCGCTAATATGGTTAAGATCCTCTAATCAGAATCCATTGTATAATAGACCGTGTGGAAGTTGAAGTACTTCACGACGGCAGAACGTTTTAAACCAATGATTAAGTGATTGATTACGTGGGCGTAATCCCTTTTAAGGGGGGTAGAGCGCAAAACCACTTAGTGTGTATTATTGTACAAGTGTACGTAGTGTATGTGACCTATGTGTGCATAGCACAAAATAATTTGTTTTGATGATTGGTGTGTGTGTTACGTAAACATACGCATTCATTCATGGTTTAATTGTGGTAATTGCGCACAGAAGATGCGAATACCATTGTGATAAGTGTGTTTATTTGTTAACAGTTGTGTGTGATTGTACAAGTGTGGGGAGTAGAGAAACTCCCGGGGAACAAAACCCCGACAGTGTACAAATGTGAAACTGTGTGTTTGTATTTTGATAAAATATATGTGTATATATACTATATAGTGATTCATGAAAGGGTATGAAACCGACATAGAACCTAGCGAGAATCATATTACCTAGCAACAGGATTAAGGAGAATGGAGGTAACTGATAGACGGAGTTTTATCCCTTGGAGATGTTATGATCATGATTAGAATGATTAAAAGATAGAAAAATTGGAACTGAGTGATTTATTTGATGCTTGAAAATGAAGTGGGAAGTGGAACTTGATTTGCATGCGATCAAGGGAAGCCGAACACAAATTGGGGTGGAAGGATAGTTCGACACTGATGCTGATCACATTAGGGTTGAATGATTCTTGAAGCACCCCTTAAGTGGTCACAATAACCACGCTAAGAAAAAAGCAAAGAGCATAAGTTGGACTTGGAGTTGTGTGTGTTTTCAAAAGGATTTTCAATTGGTATTTCAAACAATCGATTAAAGTTTGAATAAAGGATTCTCTTATACTTAACCTAGTAAAGAATATTTTGTAGTACTTGGTCACGGGCTGAGGACGTATGAGCCTTTGTCTTCGGACCGGCGACATGAAAGTACATATGTTAAAAATTAAATGAATGTTTTAATCTCCCAAAGGAACGGGGACCAGAAGGTGTCCATCGCGACCGGGTTCTGCGGGATCAAAGTGTATGTAAAAGATATTTTGGTTGTTTATACATGCTATGACATGTTGTGTGGTATGTGTAATAAATATTATTTTGACCTTGAGTTCCAAAAGTGTATGTTATCAAGACCTATGAGTCTAAATGTTGTTGTGTTACATAGACCTATGTGTCTAAAGGCTGTTATGTTATCAAGACCTATGTGTCTAAATGTTGTTATGTTACCCAAGACCAGAGAGTCTAAGGGTTGTTATGTATGTGCAAATTATTAAGATACCCGGACCATTGAGTCCGAGGTTATCATATGAGTATGTTATGTATGTATGGATGTGAATGTGTTACCCGGACCATTAAGTCCGAGGGTGTGATGTAAAGTGTGTTTGGTTATGGAAGTTTTATTTTTATAAGTGATCCCCGTGTTTTAATCCAAATAATGTGTGGGAAGTGTGAACTTCGAGGACGAAGTTCTTTTAAGGGGGATAGATTGAAATACCCCAAACCTTGATATGTTGTTTAAACATTAAACTATGGTATTTAAAGGCTAAAAAGTGCCTTAGAAACATCAGTGAACAATTTAAACCATAGTAAAATGCAATAAAGCACTAAGATACAGTTTGAGCAAAAAAAACATGCTCTAAGCTTGGAGTGAACTTGGTTGGGACCCAAAGAGCCTACCAAGACTTAATAATATTCAATTATGATTTAATAAGGCTAATTAAGTCCTTAGGAAACCTTGGTAGACAATTAAACCAAAAAAACACAAATAAATACCTTAAAGTCAATATGGGCAAAAATGTGCTCTAAGCTTGGGATAAGTTTGTATAACCTAAAGGTCATACTTATACCTTTAAATATGTTAATGAACATATTAAACCAATTACCAAAGAAAACCAAGCTTGAAAACAAGTTAAACACAAAATGTGCTTTAAGGAGTCTTAAAGCACATTTTTGAAAAATTGTCTTGTAAATGAGTTTTGAGTGTCTAAATGTCCATCATTACTCTTTAATTAATATGTGTACTACTTATTATCACATTTGGAAGTCTAGATCAATGAGAAATAAAAAATTTCACATCTATGTGCCTTGTTTTAGTGAATAGTAACTATTATAAGCTAGTTTGTAACATATGTTATTATAAGTAATTTAACTGGTCAACTAAGACCAAAACACCCCTAAGTAACTAAAGGGGGCCGGTTTTTCATGGTGTGAGTCACCACCCTTGCTAGCACATATCAAGTAAATACATAAAGGATAAAGCAAGTTACTATTTACTTTTAACAAACAAATATCTAAAACTAGCTACTTACCTTCTCATTCTCTCATTTCTTTTGTTCCCACCGTAGCCAACCCTTCTTCCTCCTCTCTCCATCGGTTTGCAGCAGCTCTCACACCATTCTCCATCTTTGAACTCTTATATCTCCTAGCTCTCTTTGCCAAATCAAAAACTAAGACCACCATTCTCTTAGTTAAGTCAAGCTCTACAATCTTGTCTTTTCAAATCTTCAAGAACTCCATTTCGGTGCCATGAAGATTCACCATGTTGGAGCTTGAGCTCACCTTTTCATGCCTTGTCATTCTCCTTTGCTTCAAGGTAAGGAAGATCAAAGAAAAACACATTTCCTTCATGTTTGTGTGTTGTCCGAAAATCACCATTGATGGTGTCTTTACCTTGCTTGTTTTAGCTTCATTGAATCTTCCAAGGGCTAGGAGGAGTCCTCTCTTGATACTCATTCAAGCTCTCTTCCAATTCCAAGGTAAAACAATCACCTTAATGTGTTAAGATACATATATAACCTAGGGTTTGTAAATGAGTTTAAGCATGAAGCTTGAATGCTCATTGGTGTTACTTGTATATTGATTAGAACATTGACAAGTAACCAAGTCCTCTTGCCGATTTCCAAACAAGGAAGAACAAGAGTGTACAAGTAAAAATCTGAGAGGAAAAGAGGTAAACAAACTATCTCAATGTAGTTTAAATGCCTTAGGAAACATGAGCTTGATTTGCTTAATAAAATACCTAAGGAGCCAATGGTGAATGACATAGTAAAATGCTCTCAAGGAACTATTAAAGGGCATATGTGTTGTTGTTGTAATTGCAGGTCAAAGGCATTATTTATGTGGGAAATTCAGTGTTTAAGGTTTATGTTATTTAAGGGCCTAAGAGCCATGTTATTTAAGGGCCTAAGTGCCAAGCAATTTAAGTTTATGCACTATATTGTGATGTAGTGTAATTTGGTGAAGTTTTGTGTGTGAGGAAGTTCTTGATGGATTTAGGTGTTCTTGAATGAAATAAGGTAAAAACCTAAGTGTTTGGATGTGAGAATATACAAGAGAAGCTATGGCAAAATTTGGAAAATGTATAAGAAGTTCTAAGTGTTTTAAAATAAGTTTTTGGTGAACTAGGAAGTGTTTAAAGTGAACAGTGTTTTACTAGGGAAGAAAGCATGTATTAAGGTGATTTAGAGTGATACAAGGATTTAGGTATTATCTTGGAAGTTCTAGGAATTCATGTGTGTTTTTTGAGGATGAATAAAGTCTTGGAGAAGTTTGTTTAAGGTTTAGGAATGTTAATGTACAAGGAGGAAATGATGTTTAGGTAAGATGTTCAAGGAGTTGTTTAGGAGGAAAAGAGGCTTGGGAGATGATGTTGTAGTGGTGAGGAAACATTATTGGCATGGTGGTTATCATAGGTAAGAAACACCACTTAGAAAACCAAGGAGAAAATATCATAAGTGTTAGGAATTTTGGTATGAAATGAGTAAGGTGTTTAAGAGTTACAAAATGAGTTTTATGGAGGTTATATGAAGGGTTAAATGTGCCCATGATGTTAGAACACATTAGGAGGCTTGAGGAAAAGTTTGGAGAAAGTTGACAAGTTTTGGACAAGTTCTGATGTTGTCCGACCCAGGGTGGGTCGGAACCAGGGTGGGTCGGACATCCCTGTTAGTTCACCCATTGAGGGTTCTGGAATGGTCCGACCCAGAGGTCTTAGGTCGGACATGGGTCGGACAGGTGTATTTAAAAGACGGGAAAAGTTTCTGGAACGGTCCGACCCAGGGTGGGTCGGACGGTGGGTCGGACGACCCAAAATATGCAAAAAAAAAAAACATTGTTTAAGGTTATAGGATGATGGGGATTATTAAGTAATGATGTTATAAGATTGTTAAGGACATGTTAAGTGAGTTATAATGACAATTTAGTGGGGAAAAAGTTGTATTAAAATGTAAAGGTTAAATAAGTTAAAATGTGAAGTTATTTAACTAAGTTAACGGGGATAAGTTATGAGCATTAGACTTTAAACAATCATGTTACCCCGATGTTTAATAAAATTACATGTAATGTTACCAGTTGTTCGGGAATTGTTCAAGGAACATAAGTGGACATGATAAAGTGGACTCCGGTGACAGGTATGGTTTTCTTGCAACCTGTGTCCTACCGGATTACACCGGCTTGTATGCCAATGTGTTTTTTCTGTATGTTTGCCACGTTGTAAGATAAAACATGTAATGAGTTTATAGTAATTCATTTATGTGGCGTGTTCAACTCCGATACCATTTAACCTCGAAGTGTTAAACCTTAGCTAACTGAGTCTAGGATCACATGAGAGTTCGGTATTCGGATTAAACGACCCGAACCATGGGACGTTCTAACCACGGCTATACGTGCGTTAATTGTGTGATATTTGTGTGTGTATGTAAGGACCCCCTCGTTCGTGTAACCCAGTTGTAATACTGTATGTTGTGTGGATGTGATAGACTCCATATTGGGGTACTAACTAATATCTAAAAGTAAGTATGTACTAACAGGGGTGAGGAATCCGGTTAGGACCGGTCGGTGTTGTTTGGGCAGTGGGATTACCTTTTTAGCCGTGTACCTTCTCTCTGTTATGGTTGTGCTCTCACGGGTTATGATCTCCCATTTAGTTACTCCAAAGCTAGCTATTCTGACTTATGATCGGTTTAGGGGGAACATGTGTTTGTGTGGTGTGTTGGGTCACCAAACCCGAACCATCTTAACTTAAGTTACTCGTCCGACTATTAGGACGGTAATGAGTGTTGTATAACGAGCTTACCATGAGGGTGACATCATTCTCTAGGCTCACCAGTGAATTAACAATGTTTGGGTCGGTTCCTAAGAGGACCGCTCCCGTTATGTTATGTGTTGTTGTTGTAATGCAATTTCTATTGCGATGCTGTTATGTGCACATTGAAACGTGAAAAGTGTTGTTATGTAGTGTATGCTATATGTTGTAAAATGTGGAGTATGTGGATCATGGATATGAATCCCAGTTTGGGATAAGAGGCGTTTAAGGATAACCCGATTAATGGGTAGTTGTCGTCTATTAAGGAAGTAGCTCCATTGGAGGAGAAACACTCTAGGGGTAATGAATACCATGAGTGACCTATCAAGTATGGATATGTTATCTGTTTGTTGAGCCCATTGAGGCGGAATGATTCGTGTTGTGTGTTTTAAGTTACATGCATGATTTAAATATAATCAACCGCATGTTAAGACAACAATTAGTTGTGCGTGGCCTGGTAGCATGTGGGCTGCGGGATTACCATACCAGCAATGGTGCTGAGCCCCTTGGGGGCCACCCTTTCTCTTCTTTTCCTATTTCAGGTACAAAGTGCTGGAAGCCGTTCGAGAGTAGGACGGGGTAGTCATTGTACATGGGTAATCATTTAAGTTGTATATATACAGTAGGTGTAGTAAGACCGAAATTGTTATCGGCATCAGTTTGTAAATACTCGGTACAGTTGGAAGGTATGTGTATGTTTTGTTGTTAATGGAAAGGGATAATAAGTGTAGTCGCTCGGGAATCTAGTCCATCAGACCGGTACAATTTTTAGGTAATAGCCTTGTTAGCCACGTGGGTGGTTAACGGCGTGTAACACCAACGAGTTAAGTAATGTGATGAAGTATATTTTCCGCTGCAGATTGTTGTTATGTGTTTGTTGTTGGATGGGGTGTTACATCGTGCCTGAGCCATCCCGAAGCTTTGAATTAATGCATTTGTTAACCACGTCATATCTCAATTCATTTGCATGTGGGAATCGTTTCATGGGTACCAAAAAATATAATCTTCATTCCACTCAGGTGGCCTTTCACTCATAAAACTTTTTTACTATTCCTTTCACCTCTTTCGTTCAAACCCGCCAGACAGCTACTGCGCTACTGGTGCAGTCACATTTTTTGTTTTACACCCACCAGGCAGCCATTGCGCTACTGGTGCTGTCGCATTTTCATTTTACACCTGCTAAGCAACTATTGCGCTACTAGTGAGGTCGATTTTTCATTTTACACCCGCTAAGCAGTATTGTGCTACTAGTGCGGTCGTTTTTCATTTTACACACGCTAGGCAGCTATTGCGCTACTAGTCCGGTCGTTTTTTGTTTTACACCAGCTAGGCAGCTATTGCACTACTAGTGCGGTTGCTTTTTCGTTTTACACCCGCTAGGCATCTATTGCGCTACTAGAGCGGCCGCTTTTTCGTTTTACACCCGTTAGGTAGCTATTGCACTACTAATGCGGTCGCATTTTTGTTTTACACCCGCTAGGCAGCTAGTGCAGTGGCTTTTTTGTTTTACACCCGCTAGGTAGCTATTGCGCTACTAGTGCGGTCGCTTTTTCATTTTACACCCGCTAGGCAGCTATTGCGCTACTAGTGCGGTCGCCTTTTCGTTTTACACCCGCTAGGCGGCTATTACGCTACTAGTGCGGTCATTTTTTTGTTTTGCACCTGCTAGGCAGCTATTGCACTACTAGTGCGGTCGCATTTTAGTTTTACACCCGCTAGGCAGCTATTGCGCTACTAGTGTGATCGCTTTTTCATTTTACACCCGCTAGGCAGCTATTGCGCTACTAGTGCGGTCACTTTTTCGTCTTACACCCGCTAGACAGCTATTGCGCTACTAGTGAGGTCACTTTTTTATTTTACACCCGCTAGGCAGCTATTGCGCTACTAGTGCGGTCGCTTTTTCATTTTACAACTGCTAGGCATCTATTGCTCTACTAGTGCGGTCACTTTTTTGTTTTACACCCACTAGACAGCTATTGCGCTACTAGTGCGGTCGCTTTTTCATTTTACACCCGCTAGGCAGCTATTGCGCTACTAGTGCGGTCGCTTTTTTGTTTTACACCCGCTAGGCAGCTATTGCACTACTTGTGCGGTCACTTGTTCGTTTTACACCCGCTAGGCAGCTATTGCGCTACTAGTGCAGTCGCTTTTTCATTTTACATACGCTAGGCAGCTATTGCGCTATTAGTTGAAATACCCCAAGTTAGAAAGAAACCCTAATGTCCTGGAGTCCCGGAAACGCTAGAAACCCTAATTCCCAGAAGTCCCGGAAATGTTGGAAACCCTAGTTGCCGGAAGTTTCGAAAGTCCCAGAAATCATGGAGATGACCTTAAAAACTTTAGGAAAGCCTTGGGAACTTAATAAGACCCTAGAAAACCCTAATTAACAGAGATGGAAAGCCTTAGAAAATTCTACAAGACTCGATAAAATTCTAGTAGTTGGAAATGCCCCCAAAGCTAGTTTTACTCCATCATAATCACTTTTCTCCTTAGGAAACTCCTTAAAAAGCTTGGTAAGCATGAGGTGGAGACCTAGTTGAGGTAAGCACGAGATGGAGACCTAGTTGGTAGGAAGCATGAGGTGGCTAACTAGTTAACCTAAGCACGAGGTGTCGTGAAATGATTGGTTAAAAGTTGTCCACACAAGCTAGCAAGCAAGTAGGGAGGTGAAGCAAGATAGTAGGAGGTGTCACAAGGTCATTATCTAAATTTTAAGTCAAAGTAAAACAACATGTTCCTTATTTGCTCTTAAACACCTTAATTAAACTTTAATGTAATTTATTACATATTATCATTAGTTTTCAGCCCATGATGGCTTCTCATTTGGCTGACCATGACCCAGCCTTGTCATAACTTATGTGTCATGTTTAAACATAGCCAAACCAATAGCCAATAAGAGGAGGATGGGTGTTAAGCTAGGTATCACCCTTATAAGCCTTTCCTTTGCCTTAAGACATCTCTTCTTCTGCCTATATAAGAGGATCCACGCCCAGGCCTTCCAACACACAGCACAAACCTTCTCCTACCCCAGTAAACCCATAGAAGCACGAATTATAAGGTAAATCAAGCCATCCACCCAAGAACACTAAAATAGAAGCCAATTATCTTCCCAATGCAGAATTCGTATAAAGGTGAGAGGATTTGGAGGCCTTCCAAGCGAATCTCTTGGAGTTCTTGGTATCCCCACGTATCTACTTTAAGTACCTAACTGCTGGTGGAGAGATATGGCGAGAAGGAGCCAGGTAGTTCCCGTGCTCCACCAATCTTTCCTCATGTGTCAATTCTGGTGACACTTTCTGTTTGTGCTATTTTCGGCAGCTTATACTGTGTATTTCTTCTAACTATTTTCATGGTGTGAAAGTATACTCTTCAATGGTGATTTTGATGTATAATAAGCCTCGTGAAGTTCTGGGAAACTTGGTGAACAAACCTTGAACATTTGATGTCAGATTCTGTGAATTTGGTGCTTTAACTTGAAGCCAGCTTGGTGTGTGATTTTTGTGAATAACTTCCATGGGTTTTTAGCTAAAACTTATGAGTACTTATCCCTATACAATATTCCAGTTCGTGGGTAAGTTCTCCAGTTGAGGTTTTATGAGTTAAAGGTAAGACAAGACCTAAAAATGTGCTTTAAGCCCTTTCTGGTCTCTATTCAAATTATGAAGGGGTTTTTGAAGGTTTCTTGCTTTGGTTTCGTGACCAAATACTCATAAGATGTTTATATTGGACTGGTTAAAAGGTGGGTCGAATTTATACAGAGGTAAAACCTTAAACAAGGGGTTGTTCTTAAGGTATTTTCAAGGTGTTTATGATGTGTTCTAACTTGGTTTTGATATGGTTAATGGTTGCTATGTGCTTTGATTCTTCTTGGTATGTTGTGTGGATGTTTTATTAAGGTTAAGGACGTGGTGGGACTGCTTAATCACTTGGTATCCACTTTGGAATTTGGTTACACAAGTTTATAAGCCCTTAGAGGCCAGACACTGATTTTTCCCACTACCAATGAATTGTGGGCAAGCCATCATGATCTACTCTATAGGCTGATGATCTATAGGGGGTGTGCACACTTAAGGACATGGGTTGAGGTGGAAATAATTGTCCAAGGGGCCGAGGGTCTTAGTGCCCTTTGTCGAAAGACCGGTGTGCCCGAGGATTGGTGGAAGGACTAAAATGGATTAAAATTTGTGGTGGTATCTTCTTGATTGTTTTATATCTTGTATTTTGGTATGGTTATGATGTGGTATGACTTAATTGTGTGTTATTATTCATATTAAAGTGTTTAATAAAAGATAAAATGAATTTTACAGGTGGTGACGTGAACTACTCAGTTTTTCTAACGTTATCTGCGACCCCTTTCTCTATGTATGGTTTTATGGTTGTAGGATGACTTTATTTGGATGGCTAAGTGGGAGGGTGACACTTCGACCTTTAGATACTTTATCGATGTATACTTAGTAAACAATCTGGGCTTAGTCACAAGAGTCCAGGTGGTTATAACAAGGAAGCTTATCCTAAAGACTCTAATCTACTGACCAGCTACAAGGAAAACTAGGATAAGGACCATGACGGTGGAGCAAGTGAAGAAATGTTTTGCTTATTTTCAGTAGTTCTTAAGTTATCCTTTTTTTTGAAACAATAGAACTTTTGTGTAAAACAGTTACTTAGATTTTGGTGGGAAGATGAGTTAAGGAGTGTAATCATTTTTGGATAAAGGTGGTGTAATTTCTTTTAGCCTTAGCATCCACAGTAGGTGTGTGGATGTGGTGGTAACACCTAGGAGAAGGAAAAAATTTGTAAAGTCTTTCGCTGTGATAATTATACACTTATATAAGATGGTTAGTTTTCCTTAGTGAAGTGTGGGTGTTACACTATTGCAGTCAGTTTTTCATTTTACACCCGCTAGGCAGCTATTGCGCTACTAGTGCGGTCACTTTTTTGTTTTACACCCGCTAGACAGCTATTGCACTACTAGTGCTGTCACTTTTTCATTTTACATCCGCTAGGCAGCTATTGCGCTACTAGTGCGGTCGCTTTTTCGTTTTACACCCGCTAGGCAACTATTGCGCAACTAGTGCGGTCGCTTTTTCATTTTACACCCGCTAGGCAGCTATTGCACTACTAGTGCAGTCACTTTTTTGTTTTACACCCGTTAGACAGCTATTGCGCTACTAGTGCGGTCGCTTTTTCATTTTACACCCGCTAGCCAGCTATTGGGCTATTAGTAGTCGCTTTTTTGTTTTACACCCGCTAGGCAGCTATTGCGCTATAGTGTGGTCGCTTTTTGTTTTACACCCTTTAGGCAGCTATTGCATTACTAGTGCTGTCGCTTTTTCATTTTACACCCGCTAGGCAGCTATTGCGCTACTAGTGCGGTCGCTTTTTCGTTTTACACCCGCTAGACAGCTATTGTGCTACTAATGCGGTCGCTTTTTCGTTTTACACCTGCTAGGTAGCTATTGCGCTACTAGTGCGGTCGTGTTTTCGTTTTACATCTGCTAGGCAGCTATTGCGCTACTAGTATTATACTGAATCTGCATTCTAGGCTCGTCATAATTCCTAGAACTGGATGTCAAGAGGTCCAGTTGAGGCTCGTCATAAGCCCTCATGCACCAAACCCAACAATTGTTCATGTTCAAAATTCGTTTACCAAATCCAACCATTGTGTTCAGGGCTTGTCCCTCACCCATCAAAACCTTTGTATTCTTCCCTAATTGTAAATATTTTTGCATTAAATCTTTACGTCATAGGCTAGTCATGCACCTCCTATCCTTTTTCAATCGTAGTTGCACCTCATTAACCGCAGTGAGAATTTTTGGCGCCCTTTCAACCTTGATCCAATTCTGCAAGTCTTCTCTTGCAGAATTGAATCAAGGGGAGCCATTTATAGACACCAAAAATTCTCACCCTATAAAGAAAACTCCAAAAGATAAATAAAATAAGAGGGTCGTCGCCTTTCTTTTCAAAACTTGTTCATGTGCATACCAAATTGAAACTGTCATGTTATGAAAATTTTTTAAAATTAATTTTCAAAGCATCCGTTTTCAAATCCGTCCCTTTTCATTATTCACTTATTTTACCATTTTATTTTTTGATTTATTTCATGTTAGTTAGTTACGTTATATTTGCTTATTTATTTGCATATTCGTTTTATTTTAGTTCATGCTATCTCGTTACATGTTTATTTTATCTTATTTCATTTCATTGTTACATTTACTTGCATTACCTTTATTAGTACTTGTGTTTTCTTTGCTTTATCATTATTATTTTTAGAATCATCTTCATCATTTTATATACCTTTTCACTATCATATTCCATGTTAGCATATTTCGTTTTGTCGCTAATTCGATTGAACTCTCTCTCATCTCATTTTATTTTGTTACTTCCTTTTTGAATCTTATTTACTAATTTTCGTACATATCAAATTTAATTTCAATTTTTATTCCATTTGCTTGTAATTTTATCATTGTTGTATTAGTACTATCTCATTATTTTGTGTACGCATTATCATTATTCTTCGTACTTTATTACTATTATTTTTACTATGATAATTTTGTTTATGTATTCTCACTCCATTATTTCGTGTCTTTTCAGAATAAAACATTTCGTTTATTGATGAAGCCTTTTAGTTTTATTCTATGTTTACAGTGTAAAACCCTAGCGTTTTTAGGAATTCACTCAGATCAAACCATGCCTTATGTACATTTTCCAACATCTCTACATCAGGATTGGTTGATAGTATAATTGGCTAGTGATGAGCCTTGAAATGCTTGATGTTTCATGTTCGAAACTTGTTACAGGCAATATTTTGCCACGTTATTTCTTTTTTTCCCTAGCTGTTGGAGACCTCACTTGTTAGAAAACCCTAATTTACTTTAAGCCAGCCGGCACCTAGCAATCCCTTATCTCATCTCTAGTTTATAAAAACTAGCAACATTCCATCAGGAATTTTTTTCTCCACTGTAGTCGCCTCCCTGTTTTTCTTCCCAAACCTTCTCTTCCTCATCTTCCAATTCACTCCCCTCCCCCATCATCAAACCAACGAACCTAGAAACCAAAAAAATCATCGCCTGTATATTCTAAAAATCCCACTCGCTTGAATCAAAGGTTTGCCAGAAATCTCCATCCGAGTTTCCCTTTTCTCCGCATCCAGTTCTGCTATTCTCCGGTTCTCAACAGAGAGCCAAAAAACACTGTAGTTTCATCACAAAAACTGATTGGGAGTTTGAGAGTCACTTTGGCGTTCCTTGTTCCAGTCTTCGAATAGAGTAGTGAAGAGGGATGCGGCCACATCGAAATTGATCTCTGAAGCCTACGCCGACAAATTTTGGTCCAATCCTTGCGGTTTCTGTCCGACACCTGATTAGAGTAAGAGGAAGCTGGTCTTCGAACTCAAAGTCAATCTAAAATCCTCCTTACTCTCGGTTCTTCATTTCTCCTTCACACTTGTTCTATTTCCTTTCTTTTTTGTATGTATCTCGGCCAAGGGAACTAGGGGTGAGGCATAGAAAATGGTTTCACTGTCATCCGAAGAGACGCCCTCAGTTTTTTTATTTTTCATTATGTTATTCAATTTTGCTTTTCTATTTTCAGTGGTCATCTGTTTCTTTTCCGATTCTCATCTTCTTAACGTGAATATAAATGGCTACATCTCTCGTGTTTTGTTGTTATTCGACCAATGAAAAATTTGTAGTCTCCTTGTATTTCATAGTGTAAACCTTCCTCGTGTTACCTTGTGCGTATACAACTCCCTGTTCATTTCGTATATGCTCTAGTTTGGTTTGACTTTTGCCTTGTTCGTGCTCGATCCATGTTTGATGGGTTTAACCCGGTAAAATGATAAGGATCCGACTGAAATACATGTGATTCCTTTCTTGGTTCAAAACTCTATACTCTGCTTGGATTGTGTTTTTGACAGGTTATGCTCGCCTCTATGTGGGTGTCTGAATTTCGTAAGGGACAGGCACGAGCACTCCTGTAGTTTACGTTAACCTCTTCATCCCCCCATTGCTCATTTGATTATTCTTATGAACTAACATGTTTGACTATTTTGTTTCTATTTTAAGCTCTCCTCACGGAATTTCTGTTATTCCTCTAGTGGTATTTGATTCTAATCTAAATAATCTCCTATGTGTTATGCTAAATGTCGTGGTTAAGTTCCTTCATATTGTCGATGGGTGTCATACCTCCGATTATGCTTGTGATTTTGGGATTCCAATGTTGTCGTTGTGATTCATATATTACCGTTTAAACTAGTGTGATTTTTCTCACTTCGTTTGGCTTAGATAAAGGTCAGGTTAGGCTAAGGAAGGGAGGAATAACCGATGGTTTAATGTGTTTTCGTCATGTCTTGAATCATAGGTTTAAAACATCGCTAGGTTATAGATTTTTCCGCTTGAATAAAGTTAATTTGCTAGTCCACTGTTGGTTCACATGAGACAAACGCGACTCAGACTATTACGTTTTGTTTTAATCATTTCATTTCATTGCTGTTTCAGTCATTTTATGTTTCTGTCAGTTATAATCGATCATTGTTGTTGAGTTGCTTAATGGGTGAGGTCTAATCAAATTCAGGGGTTTGATCCATTGGTTAGTACAGATGAGCCCATAGGTAACCCAAGTCACTTTGAGAACCGATTTATCGGTGTGGGCCTACAATTTTCTGTGGGCCTCTTTAAAAAAGCCCTAGAACATATTCACAGATGTTACTCACATTAAGGTCGTAGTACCTGTTTGTGTGGAATATCTCTCCTAAAAAAAACTTTCCAAACCATCCACAATTGTCTATTAAAATGCGCAATTAATAAAAATCCACTTCAAGAATTCAAGATTCTTTGTTCCCAAAAATAAAATCACTCATTTGAAAATTGTCTCTCAAAAAGAAAAAAAAAATTACTTCTTTTGTGATTAATTGTTAAAAAAAGAGTCTAAAATCAAAATAATCCAAGCCCAATTTGGAAGCCTAATTTGGCCCAAAATTTGATACAATTTTAAAGCCGAAATCTGGCCCAAATTTAAGGCTCAAGTCTTGCTAGATTTTGAGGCCCAAAATCCGGCCCACTTTTTAACTCAGCCCAACTCATTTCACCTCAGCCCAACTCATTTCACCTCAGTCCAACTCATTTCACTTCAGCCCAACTCACTTCAATTCAGTCCAATTCACTTTGATTCATTCCAATTCCATTCAATCAATTCAAAATTCATTCAATCCCAAAATCATTTCAATCCCACTTCAATCTCATGGCAAAAGCATGGGCAATGGGGAAAAAGGCAGGGCAGGTCCAAGGCAAGACAAAAAGGCAGGGCAAGCCAAAAGCAGGGAAAGCGCAAGGCCAAGCAAAGAGAAATTCATGCAAGGCAAATGCACAAGGGAAAGTCAATTTCGATTCCCATCAATTGTAATTCAAATCCAAATCATTCAAATAATTCAATCCACATTCAAGTTCAATTGCCAATCAACTCTAATTCAATTTCAATTTCATTTAAATTTCCTCTACACTCTAAATGTCTCACAGACCTAAGCATCTCATAGACTTTGTTATCCTAATGATTCGAATGTCTCACAGACCTGAGAATCTCATAGACCTGAGCGTCTCACCGACCCGAGCGTCTCACAGACTTCGACATCTTAAGGTCTCAAACATCTCATAGGCCCGAGTGCCACGCAGACTCAAACATCTCAATCTCTCAACCAATTTAAGATTCTAATGTCTCATAGACCAGAGCGTCTCACAGACTAACCTCTCAAACCCGAAACTTCCTGAAACTTCAAACATCTCAAAGAACCCTGAACTACGTAAGGTCTGATCTCAACATGGAGTTGAGTACGTAGGCAGCCCATCTAGGGTGCGACCCAATTCCAATAAAAAAACCCTTTCCCCTATAAGGTGGCTCTCGTATCTCTCAAAACACTAAACCTTCTTCGTCTCTCGTAAACTTCAAACCATCAGACTTCAGTCTTGTCTATTCACTTAACCTCAGACTTTTCCCTAACCTTCATTCTATACTCATCCGAATTCACTAATTCCTCTTCTTGGCGCTTAGCTTGGCACAAAAGCTCGCCTCATCCACTTTTCTCTCTCTCTTCTCATCCCTAATCTTATCCTTGGCTTTTAAATGAATCTCTCAATAAGGTTTTAAAAGAAGGTAATCCGACAATTGGAGACCGAGGTTTTCTCAGGCACTGTAACACCCCAACCACCACCGTACACTTAACATCAATCTGCAGCGGAAATCTCAACTCATCACATTACTTAATTCAACGTTTACACGCCGTTAACCACCCACGTGGCTAACAAGGCTAATAATATACATTTGTATCGGTCTGATGGACTAGATTCCCGAGCAACTACACAATACAATCCTCATTCCATTTTTTCAACATCTATTATATACATACATTCCCACTGTACCGAGTATTTACAAACTAATGCCGATACAATTTCGGTCTTACTACGCTTACAATGCTTACGCCATTTAAATGGCTACCCATGTATAAACATCACCTACCCCGTCCTACTCTCGAACGGCTTCCAGCTCCTTGTACCTGAAATAGAAAAGGAGAGAAAGGGTGGCCCCCAAGGGGCTCAGCACCTTTGCTGGTATGGTAATCCCGCAGCCCACATGCTACCGGGCCACGCACAACTAATTGTCGTCTTAGCATGCAGTTGATTATATTTAAATCATGCATACAAGCCATAAATACAACACATAACATTTGCCTCAATGGGCTCAACCTATAACCAACACATCCACACTTAATCAACCATTCAATGATTCCTTAAACCCTAGAGTGGCTCTCCTCTAAAACGGAGCTACTTCCCTTAACGAACGACATGTACCCATCAATCGGGTTATCCTTAAACGCCTCTTGTCACAAACTGGGATTCATTTCCATGATCCACACATCCCATATCCTACAACATAACTCATTCCACACATAACAAACCATAACAAACCTTTCTTGTTTCGACGTACACATGACAACATCACCATCATTCTAAACACCTAACGTATACTTATCGTAGCATAGCAAGGGAATTTGCATAGCACAACACACAATACATAACACCGTAAATCGGTTCTCACAAGGAACCTTCCACCATAGTTAGTATACATAGTGAGCCTAGAGATTATTACCAATCCCATGTTAAGCTCGTTACCAACCTCGTTACCGTCCGTTATATATAACGGTTAACTTATACCCAAGGTGTGTCGGATATAGTAATCCCAAGCACACCGAAATAACATTCGTATGCCCCTGTGGCCCGACTGAGTCAGTAACTAGCTTTGGATAAGCTAAGGGAAGGTAGAAACCAAATTGGAATACCACCTATACATACACCAAGAGAGCCGAACCGGATATGACATCGACTCCCGTCCATCACACACGCGTGGCCGGAACAACCGGACTCCTCACCCCCCATTAGTACATATACACTTATAAATAAGTAGTTAGAGATCCATTATGGCCTACCACATCCACACACCATACGGTATCATAACCGAGTTAAGCACACAAGGGAGGTTCACACTTGCATATAACAACAATGTCCAACTAACTCACCATAGCCGTGGTTAGCACTTCCCAAGGTTTGGGCCGTCAACTCCTCCAATACGATCACTCATGTGTATCTAGATTTGGTTAGCTAAGGTTTAACACATATTTGAGGTTAAACGGTATCGGAGACCAGATGCGCCACATAAATGAATTACTATAAACTCATTACATGTTTTAATCTTACAAGGTGGCAACACTCATAAAAACATTGGCATACAAGCCGGTGTAATCCGGTAGGACACAGGTTGCAAGAAAACCATACCTGTCACCGGAGTCCACTTTACCACGTCCACTTATGTTCCTCGAGCAATTCTCGAACAACTGATAACATCACAATTACTTTTATTAATATTGGGGTAACATGTTTGCTTAACGTTTAAAGCGCCCATAGTTTACCCCGTCATTCCCGTTACACTTAACTTACTCTTGTGATAATAACTTTACAACTCTCACATCAAACCCAACACTTGTTTACACATTTTAAGGCCCTTATATGCCACCAAACAAGGCCTAAACATCACCTAAAACCATTACCATTCAATTCCCCATGATTAGAAGCCTTTAAAACAGATTTTGCAACACTTTTGACCTGGTCCGGGACTTGGTCCGGACCCAAGGTCCCGGACCACTTGTAGAATATACTCTCGGCCTTATTTTACCCTTGGTCCGGGTCTTGGTCCTGGACTAAGGACCCGGACCACTTCTAAACTTCACTCTCGGCTCTTTTTAAGGGGTGGTCCGGGTACCTATACAAGGGCTAGGTCCCGGACCATGTTATTAGCTTGTCAAAACATCATTTTTCAACCCCTAAACCAACCTTAAACCTTACCTAATCATTCCATAAACTTTCCACATGTTTCCTACATGTTTAAACACCTTAAAACAAGCACTAAACTTTCCTAACTCATCACTAACTGGTTACTCAATCCCTTACAACAATTCCTAGCACTTATAACATTTTTCTTAGATTTCTAAGTGGTATATCATGCCTACTACCTTAACTAACCAAAGTGTTGTCTCACAAACTTTACCACCACTCCAAAAGCATTATTTCTCACACACACCTCCTTTGCACAATTGCTTCTAATTTCCACAAGCTTTCACTTAGACCTTCACTAGGCATTTCTTTTCCTTTGTTTACCAAATCTTGAACAAGACTTAACACTTCACATAACAATTCCTTGGTGTGTTCAAACACCCATTTGAGTTCTAAATCCTCCAAGACAATGCCCATGGCACTTTAACACCTAAGAACACCATGATTCACCTTCTTCCACCATCTTAACACTTAACAAGTTCCTAGTACCTTCTAGGTCTTAAAATCTCATTTCATCACATAAACTCCTTTGTTTATCAACTAAATTTTGCCATAGCTTCTCTTGTAAACTCTCACACCCAAACACTTAGGTTTTCACCTTTAGACAACCAAGAACACTTAATCACTTAATACACATTCCTTACACACAAACATATTGTTTTTCATCCTTTAACCATTCAAGACATTCATCTTTACAAGAAATGCCCTCTACACACAACTAAGCCTTTAACTACACTACATCACAATATAGTGCATAAACTTAAATTGCTTGGCTCTTAGGCCCTTAAATGCATGGCTCTTAGGCCCTTAAATTGCATAAATCTTAAACACTGAATTTCCCACATAGTAATGCCTTTGACCTGCAATTACACACACCAAGACATATGTTCCTTTACTAGTCTCCTTGAGAACACCTTACTAAGTCATTCACCATTTGCTCTTTAGGTAGTTTTTAACAAGCATTATAAGCTCATTTCTCCTAAGGCATTAAACCACATTGAGATAGCATATTTACCTCTTTTCCTCCCAAATTTCTTTCTTGTTTCCTTACAAAACCGGTAAGGCATTTGGTTCCTTGCCAACTACTAAACATTATACAAACAACATAATGAGTATTCAAGCTTTAAGCTCCATCTCATTGTAAACCCTAGGTTTACATTATTTCAAAACATTAATGTAGTTGTTTTACCTTAATCTTTGAAGGGTGTTTGAATATCTATGAAGAGAGGACTCCACCTAGTCCTTGAAAGATTCAAATGGAGCTAGAACAAAGCAACACAAGGAGCTCCATCAATGAATATTTTCGGTCACACACAAAACATGGAGGAAACTTGATTTTTCTTTGAGATTCCTTACCTAGAAGCAAAGGAGAGTAATAATGTGTAGAAACACAAGCTCAAGCTCCATCAATGGTGATTCTCCATGGCACCAAAATTGAGCTCTTGAAGATTTGAAAAGGTAGAAGTGTAGAGCTTGACCTAACTAAGACAAATATGGTCTTAGAATTTGATTTGGAGCATGGAGTTGGATTTGGCAAGGAAATGAAGATGGAGAAGAGAGCTGTAGCAAGTCGTAAATGGAGGAAGGGAGAGATGAAGAAACCGTGTGAAATGAGAGAAGAGAAGGAAATGAGAAAGTAAGTTTGCTTTTGTTAGTTTAGATATTTAAGTAAAGTAAATAGTGTTTTACTTTATCAATTTCTATCTTATCAATTTAACAAAGGGATGACTCATTCCCTTATGAGGAAACCGGCCCCAAACAGTAGCAAGGGGTGTTTTAGACTTTATTTGCCAATTTAATTACTTATAACATTATATGTTACAAATTAGCTTATAAAAATCACTATTCACAAAAACAAGGCACATAGAAGTGAAATTTTTGATTTCCCTTTGATATAGCCACCCAAATGTGATACTATATAGTACACATGTTAATTAAAGAGTAATGATGGACATTTAGCCATTCAAAACTCATTTACAAGACAATTTTTCAAAAACGTGCTTTAAGACTCCTTAAAGCACATTTTGTGTTTTAACTTGTTTTCAAGCTTGGTTTTTTGGTAAATGATTTAATATGTTCATTAACATATTTATAAGGTATAGGTATGACCATTAGGTCTTTTACAAATTTATCCCAAGCTTAGAGCACATTTTTGCTCTTATTGACTTTAAGGTATTTATTTGTGTTTTGTTTGGTTTCATTGTCTACCAAAGTTTCCTAAGGACTTAATTAGCCTTATAAAGTCATAATTAAATATTATCAAGTCTTGGTAGGCTCTTTGAGTCCTAGCCAAGTTCACTCCAACCTTAGAGCATGTTTTTGCTCAAACCGTGTCTTAGTGTTTTATTGCGCTTTACTATGGTTTAAATTGTACATTTATTGTTTCTAAGGCACTTTTTAGCCTTTAAATACCATAGTTTAACATTTACACAACATACCAAGGTTTGGGGTATTTCAATCTACCCCCCTTAAAAGAACTTCGTCCTCGAAGTTCACCTTTCCTCGCATCATTGGATTAGAATACGGGAATTACTTATAGCCATAAAACTTCCATTACCAACCACCCTTTACATCCAACCCCGGACTTAATGGTCCGGGCAACATATCCACATTATACATAAAATATCATACTCACATGGTAACCTCGGACTTAATGGTCCGGGTACCTTCACCACACTTGCACCTATACAATATCCCTCAGACTCTTAGGTCTGGGTGACATAACCACATTTAGACACATAGGTCTATGTAACACAACACATTTAGACTCATAGGCCTTGATAGCATACACTTTAGGAGATCAAAGTCAAAATAACCTTTATCACACATACCAAACAACATGTCATAGCATGTATATCAAACAGAAATACCTTTTCCATCTCTCCATGGGCTCGAGTCCCATGTTGAGTACATATACACTGTGATCCCGCAGAACCCGGTCGCGATGGACACCTTCTGGTCCCCGTTCCTTTGGGAGATCAAAACAGTCACTTAATTTTTTTAACATATATACTTCTCATGTCACCGGTCCGAAGACAAAGGCTCATACGTCCTCAGCTCGTGAGCAAGTACTACAAAAATATTCTTTACTAGGTTAAGTATAAGAAGATCTTTTATTCAAAATATTAATCGATTGTTTTGGAAATACTCATTGAAAATCCTTTTTGAAAACACAACACAACTCCAAGTCCAGTTTATGCTCTTTGCATCTTTCTTAACGTGGTTGTTTGTGACCACTTACAGGGAGCTTCAAGAGTCATCCAACCCTGATGTGATCAGCATCAGTGTTGAACTATCTTTCCACCCCAATTTGTGTTCGGCTTCCCTTGATCTCATGATAATCAAGTTTCACCTCCCACTTCTTTTTCAACCAACAACTAATTCAAGCGTATCCCATTTTCTATCTTTAAATCCTTCTAGTCATAATCATACATCTCCAAGGGATAGAACTCCGTCTATCAATCATCACCCAAATCCAACTTAATTCAAGTTACCTAGGGAATTTAATTCTCACTAGGTTCTATGTCGGTCTCATACCCTTCATAAATCACAACACTGTATATATATACATATATTTTTTTATCAAAATACAATACATGGTTTACATTTATGCACCGTCGGGGTTTTAGTTCCCCGGGAGTTTCTTTACTCCCTTCCACTTGTACTCTCACACACCACTATTAACAAAATAAACACACTTCCCACAATGGTATTCGCATCTTCTGTGCGCAATTACCACAATTTAACCACAAATAAATGCGTATGTTTATATAACACACGCACCAACCATCATAACAAATCATTTTGTGCTATGCACAACCCAGTTCACGTACACTTGTACGGTTGGTTTTGCGCTCTACCCCCCTTAAAAGGGATTACGCCCACGTAATCAATCACTAAACCTTGGCTTAAAATGTTCTGCCGTCGTGAAGTGTTTTGACTTCCACGCGGTCTATTACACAATGGATTCTGATTAGAGGATCTTAACCATATTGGCGGTTTAGTCCCTAAACCAAGAATTCGTATTGGAGTTGTAACTCATAACCGGTTCCGGTCCTGGCCTGTGGGGCTTTTAGGCATTGTTAACTAGCCATTTATTCATATTCACCATGTATATTCAGTATCTAGTGCATGGGCTCTCTGGCCTCTGTTGCGCAACTCTGATAGTTGTAGAGCTAGTTTGCCCCACTCGTTACTGTTGTTGTATTGTACATCTCCAATGTATTACCCTTATCTAGGTAACAATGGTTTCTCAACCGACGCATGGTATCTCTTACCCTGAGCGAATTCGGTGAGTTCCAAAACTTTCCATCCACTTCTCCAATAGCTTACTACGTAAACTGCACAATGTTTGACTTGCTTCTACCGACTTATTGTCGGTTGAGATTGAGCTACTACCTAATGTGTAGTGCTCTCTCGGTTATTTCCCACACCTGAGGTATATTTCATACCGACATTTGGTATTCATTGCCACTGTTATTACTTATTCTTAATCATACCTCCATATCTGGTTTCGTACAAGTACTCTTCCATTGGTATGACCTTGCATTTCCTATGCATTGATCATTATAGTACCATAGGTTTCTTTCTACATCCACCACAATTAACATTTCCCAAATCCTAGCTATCCCACTCGATCATTACTGCGCAAATGCAATACCAAACACTCAGTCATACAGAGTGCAGAGGCGTAAACTCTTGACAGTAAATCTCTTATGCGATTGCAATAGGAGTTTACACTGTGTTTACTGGAATTCTTATCACATATCACTTGCTTCCGGCTTACTGCTCGGTTCCTTTGCTATTACTTACCGTTGTACCTCCACTGGGGTTAACTCATAACTCTGCTCACTCACCATTTTATCATCTAACAATACTCATACAACGGTCGCTTATTGCGCACCGTATCCTTACTCATTATACAACATCAACTTATACTGCATCCGCTATTATATTAGCTTCCGCTATTACGCTGGGCTTATCTGGCCACTTATTTGGTTGGTTTTTTGAATATACTACTATTTTTCTTGAGCCTTTATGTTTCTTGAGCGTTGTTCGCTATTCATTTAGCTTCACACACCTATGGTGATTGCTATCGGACTTATTACTCTTCCTGTGTACACAACTGGCACAACACTTCCTTTTTGTATTATTGTTACTCCAATTATTCTAGGGTAATAACAACATGGTCAATCCCTAACATATTCCTCGAACTTGGTTCACATAGCTACCGCTCCTGCGGTCTCACCATATCGAGAGGTATCCCCACTCTTAATGCAGTGGTTCGTTCTCCGCTCTATTTCCTTGTACCACATAAACTTCTACAATTAACTCAAATTTACATAACATATCTTGTTTGTGGCTTATAAGCCTTGCTGCCTGTAGCTCCGCTCATTGTAGGGTGTCCTCACACATGTACTTCTCTATACCATATTACCTGGTTAGAGGTTGTATTGGCATCCATGACAAGGTTGTTGCATCACATTTCCTTTCATGGGATGTCCCTTAGGATTGCCAGTCCGTCTCCTGACAACTTATGTCTAAACTGGGTGTTAATTTCAACCCTTGTGTTTCTGTCATGTATTTCGTTCAACAATTGTTGATGCAAACACCCTTCAAGGATTTCTCCTGGGTGTTGTTAAGTTATGCCTTTACATCTGGTTCACAGTTATTGGTACATTCAGTTAGCTACGCCTTTTTGCATCCTTAACTGGTTATTATCTTCTTCTGTGAAGGTCAACATTTCCTAATAATGTAGGTATTCATTTTGGGAGTTTCATCCCGTCCATTGCACATTAATGTGTCCACATTAGGCTGGGTCACCATTCCAGCTATCACGTTTATCTCTGGGGATCCTTAAGTCATATAAGCTGTCTTTACATTCAGTTAGTGCACTTCGCACCTCCTGACTCTTAAACATTTCCTTGAAAGGAATTCACTAATTCCTTTAGTCTCGTTAACTTAACTGAGTTCCTTAACTTCAACCATTCCTTGTAATCTTTAGTTCTCGTTTGGTTTCTACTGCTGACCGTAGACGGAGTCGACTACTTCCCGTGTTCGGACTCTACTCGTATACATATATGGGGTATCATACTGATACATTACTACTTACCCAACTAACCTATAAGTAGGTCTGTCAGGTCCACATGCTCCTATCGGAGTGCGGTCGTCCCACAACACAGTTGGTACACTTGTAGTGTCCGTCACACGCCTAGGTGAAGTATTCTGCTGTCAACTCCCTTATATTGTCCCGTGACAATATTCATTCCTTGCTTCCCGAACTTAATCGAGGGAAGGTTTATCCACTGTTGTATCCTTGTCAACTGTCCCTGGTTTCACTGGTTTGGTTTAAAAGGAGGTCGGAAAGAAGTGTTGGTTTGAAAGAAAATCTGGTTTTGAAAAGAAAGGGTTTGAGTAAATCTGAGTTTGAAAGAAAATTTCCATGGTTTCACAACATCTTCTTACCTTAGCCAAGTCTAGCTTCTTGCTGGCTGGTATACTTACAATTACAGAGGTTAGGCTAGCAGGCCCTTCCACTGTTATGACGATCACGTTTAACCTTATGGTACTTTACCAAGTACTTATAGTGGTTATAATTTCCCGAACAGCCCTGTTATAGCAGCACTTGCTATGGCAAGTGCGCCATGCTAACTGGCTATCGGTTAACACATACCGGTTGTGGTATTGTTTTTACCCATACTGTCATCAGTGGCCTTATTGCCCCTCACTGATTACTGTCTTGATAATAACTCTCTAGGTAACTCCTCACTGTATTCTTATGGTCATTATCAACGGGGTGTTCCCACTCTTGGAGTCCCCCTTTTCTTAGTATCGTATCCTCTTTATAGCCCGTTCCACGCACTTGTCGTGGTTACTGAGACTTGTCTCTTGTTTGGGCACTACGTTGTAGTTCCCTTGTCGGTTGGTATACCATTGGTGTATTATTTAATGTTTGTAGTCCCGTAGACGCTCGTTTCGGGTTTTATTGATCAATTCTTGCCCGTTGCACGGTCGGTGCGTTGCAAGCTGGTTGTCCTCGACTGCTCGGCATGTCGACCCAGGTTGCCGAAATTCTATTCTTCCATGCACAAGATTCTTCGTTCTTTGCTATTAAATGCGGGTTAACATTGTTCAGATGGAAACCGTCTCCGGGATTCCCACTTTTCGGGATCTACCGTATGACAGGTTCCCGTACTCTGAAGGTATTTAATAACAGCAAGATCGGGTATTCCCGAGTAAGAGTGGGCTTCCATCTTCTTGCGTTGTTTCCCAAGTTATATAAACAGGGTTGTGGAGGGCGGGAAGGATTATAGTAGGTTTCCAGTATCCATGGTAGTTCCTTACTAGCGTACCTCTCAACGCTATCACTCAACCCTTAACCCAAAGTACTTAAATCCTAACTCGGTATTCCCTAAGCTCGGTAATTCAGTCATCAGAGCGATACTTCGCTCTGATACCATTTTTGTAACACCCCAACCACCACCGTACACTTAACATCAATCTGCAGCGGAAATCTCAACTCATCACATTACTTAATTCAACGGTGTTACACGCCGTTAACCACCCACGTGGCTAACAAGGCTAATACATATACATTGTATCGGTCTGATGGACTAGATTCCCGAGCAACTACACAATACAATCCTCATTCCATTTTCAACATTTATTATATACATACATTCCCACTGTACCGAGTATTTACAAACTAATGCCGATAACAATTTCGGTCTTACTACGCTTACAATGCTTACGCCATTTAAATGGCTACCCATGTATAAACATCTACCCCGTCCTACTCTCGAACGGCTTCCAGCTCCTTGTACCTGAAATAGAAAAGGAGAGAAAGGGTGGCCCCCAAGGGGCTCAGTACCTTTGCTGGTATGGTAATCCCGCAGCCCACATGCTACCGGGCCACGCACAACTAATTGTCGTCTTAGCATGCAGTTGATTATATTTAAATCATGCATACAAGCCATAAACATACAAACCATAACATTTCGCCTCAATGGGCTCAACCTATAACCAACACATCCACACTTAATCAACCATTCAATGATTCCTTAAACCCTAGAGTGGCTCTCCTCTAAAACGGAGCTACTTCCTTAACGAACGACATGTACCCATCAATCGGGTTATCCTTAAACGCCTCTGTCACAAACTGGGATTCATTTCCATGATCCACACATCCCATATCCTACAACATAACTCATTCCACACATAACAAACCATAACAAACCTTTCTTGTTTCGACGAAACATGACAACATCACCATCATTCTAAACACCTAACGTATACTTTACGTAGCATAGCAAGGGAATTTGCATAGCACAACACCAATACATAACACCGTAAATCGGTTCTCACAAGGAACCTTCCACCATAGTTAGTATACATAGTGAGCCTAGAGATTATTACCAATCCCATGTTAAGCTCGTTACCAACCTCGTTACCATCGGTATATAGAACGGTTAACTTATACCCAAGGTGTGTCGGATATAGTAATCCCAAGCACACCGAAATAACATTCGTATGCCCCTGTGGCCCGACGTGAGTCAGTAACTAGCTTGGATAAGCTAAGGGAAGGTAGAAACCAAATTGGAATACCACCTATACATACATCAAGAGAGCCGAACCGGATATGACATCGACTCCCGTCCATCACACGCGTGGCCGGAACAACCGGACTCCTCACCCCCCATTAGTACATATACACTTATAAATAAGTAGTTAGAGATCCATTATGGAGCCTACCACATCCACACACCATACGGTATCATAACCGAGTTAAGCACACAAGGGAGGTTCACACACTTGCATATAACAACAATGTCCAACTAACTCACACATAGCCGTGGTTAGCACGTTCCCAAGGTTTGGGCCGTCAACTCCGAATACGATCACTCATGTGTATCTAGATTTGGTTAGCTAAGGTTTAAACATATTTGAGGTTAAACGGTATCGGAGACAAGATGCGCCACATAAATGAATTACTATAAACTCATTACATGTTTTAATCTTACAAGGTGGCAACACTCATAAAAACACGTTGGCATACAAGCCGGTGTAATCCGGTAGGACACAGGTTGCAAGAAAACCATACCTGTCACCGGAGTCCACTTTACCACGTCCACTCATGTTCCTCGAGCAATTCTCGAACAACTGATAACATCACAATTACTTTTATTAATATTGGGGTAACATGTTTGCTTAACGTTTAAAGCGCCCATAGTTTACACCCCGTCTTCCGCGTTACAACTTAAAACTTATACTCTTGTGATAATAACTTCAACTCTCACATCAAACCCCACACTTGTTTACACACAACACGACACAGTTTAAGAAGTAAGGCCCTTATATGCCCCCAAACAAGCCTAAACATCACCTAAACCATTCCATTCAATTCCCCATGATTAGAAGCTTTAAACAGATTTTGCAACACTTTTGACCTGGTCGGGACTTGGTCCGGACCCAAGTTCCCGGACCACTGGTGTAGAATATACTCTCTCTCGGCCTTATTTAACCCTTGGTCCGGGTCTTGGTCCTGGACTAAGGACCCGGACCACTTCTAAACTTCACTCTCGCGCTCTTTTTAAGGGGTGGTCCGGGTACCTATACAAGGGCTAGGTCCCGGACCATGTTATTAGCTTGTCAAAACATCATTTTCAACCCTAAACCAACCTTAAACCTTACCTAATCATTCCATAAACTTTCCACATGTTCCTACATGTTTAAACACCTTAAAACAAGCACTAAACTTTCCTAACTCATCACTAACTGGTTACTCAATCCCTTACAACAATTCCTAGCACTTATAATATTTTTCTTAGATTTCTAAGTGGTATATCATGCCTACTACCTTAACTAACCAAAGTGTTGTCTCACAAACTTTACCACCACTCCAAAAGCATTATTTCTCACACACACCTCCTTTGCACAATTGCTTCTAATTTCCACAAGCTTTCACTTAGACCTTCACTAGGATTTCTTTTCCTTTGTTTACCAAATCTTGAACAAGACTTAACACTTCACATAACAATTCCTTGGTGTGTTCATAACACCCATTTGAGTTCTAAATCCTCCAAGACAATGCCCATGGCACTTTAACACCTAAGAACACCAACACCTTCATGACCTTCTTCCTCCCATCTTAACGCTTAACAAGTTCCTAGTACCTTCTAGGTCTAAAAATCTCATTTCATCACATAAACTCCTTTGTTTATCAACTAAATTTTGCCATAGCTTCTATTGTAAACTCTCACACCGAAACACTAGGTTTTTCACCTTTAGACAACCAAGAACACTTAATCACTTAATACACATTCCTTACACACAAAAATATTGTTTTTCATCCTTTAACCATTCAAGACATTCATCTTTACAAGAAATGCCCTCTACAACAACTAACCCTTTAACTACACTACATCACAATATAGTGCATAAACTTAAATTGCTTGGCTCTTAGGCCCTTAAATGCATGGCTCTTAGGCCCTTAAATTGCATAAATCTTAAACACTGAATTTCCCACATGAGTAATGCCTTTGACCTGCAATTACACACACCAAGACATATGTTCCTTTACTAGTCTCCTTGAGAACACCTTACTAAGTCATTCACACATTTGCTCTTTAGGTAGTTTTTAACAAGCATTATAAGCTCATTTCTCCTAAGGCATTAAACCACATTGAGATAGCATATTTACCTCTTTTCCCTCCCAAATTTCTTTCTTGTTTCCTTACAAAACCGGTAAGGCATTTGGTTCCTTGCCAACTACTAAACATTATACAAACAACATAATGAGTATTCAAGCTTTAAGCTCCATCTCATTGTAAACCCTAGGTTTACATTATTTCAAAACATTAATGTAGTTGTTTTACCTTAATCTTTGAAGGGTGTTTGAATATCTATGAAGAGAGGACTCCACCCAGTCCTTGAAAGATTCAAATGGAGCTAGAACAAAGCAACACAAGAGCTCCATCAATGAATATTTTCGGTCACACACAAAACATGGAGGAAACTTGATTTTTCTTTGAGATTCCTTACCTAGAAGCAAAGGAGAGTAATGTGTAGAAACACAAGCTCAAGCTCCATCAATGGTGATTCTCCATGGCACCAAAATTGAGCTCTTGAAGATTTGAAAAGGTAGAAGTGTAGAGCTTGACCTAACTAAGACAAATATGGTCTTAGAATTTGATTTGGAGCATGGAGTTGGATTTGGCAAGGAAATGAAGATGGAGAAGAGAGGAGCTGTAGCAAGTCGTAAATGAGGAAGGGAGGAGATGAAGAACCAAGTGAAATGAGAGAAGAGAAGAGAAGGAATGAGAAAGTAAGTTTGCTTTTGTTAGTTTAGATATTTAAGTAAAGTAAATAGTGTTTTACTTTATCAATTTCTATCTTATCAATTTAACAAAGGGATGACTCATTCCCTTATGAGGAAACCGGCCCCAAACAGTAGCAAGGGGTGTTTTTAGACTTTATTTGCCAATTTAATTACTTATAACATTATATGTTACAAATTAGCTTATAAAAATCACTATTCACAAAAACAAGGCACATAGAAGTGAAATTTTTGATTTCCCTTTGATATAGCCACCCAAATGTGATACTATATAGTACACATGTTAATTAAAGAGTAATGATGGACATTTAGCCATTCAAACTCATTTACAAGACAATTTTTCAAAAACATGCTTTAAGACTCCTTAAAGCACATTTTGTGTTTTAACTTGTTTTCAAGCTTGGTTTCCTTTGGTAAATGATTTAATGTTTCATTAACATATTTATAAGGTATAGGTATGACCATTAGGTCTTTTAGAAATTTATCCCAAGCTTAGAGCACATTTTTGCTCTTATTGACTTTAAGGTATTTATTTGTGTTTTGTTTGGTTTCATTGTCTACCAAAGTTTCCTAAGGACTTAATTAGCCTTATAAAGTCATAATTAAATATTATCAAGTCTTGGTAGGCTCTTTGAGTCCTAGCCAAGTTCACTCCAACCTTAGAGCATGTTTTTGCTCAAACCGTGTCTTAGTGTTTTATTGCGCTTTACTATGGTTTAAATTGTACATTTATTGTTTCTAAGGCACTTTTTAGCCTTTAAATACCATAGTTTAACATTTACACACAACATACCAAGGTTTGGGGTATTTCACACCCCCTCTGTTCAGTCGTAACCCAGAAACCAACCTCACCTTCTCTGTTTATCCACACCAAACCGGTCCCTCATCCAACATTCCAATGGCACCAAAGCGCGCTCGAAACAACACTTCCGGGGCTTCTTCTTCATTAGACGCTCCTCCACTCCGGGTCCGGGAGACAGTTGATTCCGACTTCATCAATGAAGCGGCGAGGAATTGGTACCATGCTCGTGAGAGAAAAATACTACCTGAAAGGTCAGTGTGTCTGACCTTAATTGCTGAATTTGATTTAGAAACACTGTTTAATGCACGAAGATGGGTGTGTCTGCTGACTCGGGGAGGGAGATTTTACCCGAGACTGGTTAAGTTGTTCTATGCCAATGCGACGGTGAGTGATAATGGGGATACGATTAATTCTTTGGTCAAAGGCGTGAATATTTCTGTGGACGCCATGAGCATTAGGCGTTGTATGAACTTGCCCGTAGCTGTTCGGATTCCCACTGCGGAGAATAGGGCAAACATGCCAGTATTAACCAGACAGGCTAAGGAGCACTATATAAACTTGATTGTCCATGACCCGGATGTTCAAAACCGCCAGCGTCGAAATAACCGGGATAAGCAGGTTGTCACGGGGGATAAGCTCCCGACCCCGAGAGAGCGTTTGATTTTGGGGGTACTGATGTCTAATGTTCGCCCCCAGGAGTGCGCCGATTTGAATGAGTATGACTGCTGCTGCTTATGCGTTACATCCTGGACGCCTACGACGCGCTATGCCGCTGCAGGGGTTCCTCCTGGTATGCATCGCATCATCTTTACTTCTATGGTCCGGGTGGTTCAGACAGATCACTCCGCTCTCTCCCCATTTCCACACCTCATATCCTCACTACTGGCTGCCAAGATGGTGGATGTATCTGACGAAGAAATGCAGTATCCTCGGTCCCCTCTCGATATGACAATGATGAGATTCTATCAGTGGGAGAAGATCGATGACCAGTGGGTGAAGCGCCGACGAGCTGCACGCGCACCCCGAGTGGCTGAGGGGCTGCTGAGGCTGTTGATGAGGTTGAGGCCGCTGCTGATGCTGTGCTGGTGTGAGATCCCGGACTTCCCGATGCCTGCTGATCCGGCCCCGGGTTATGAGCAGTTGCTACACGAGTTCCGAGACTGGAGGGGGACCGCTACAGCATACTTTGACGGCTTTGCGAGTCGTCTAGATGGATATGGTGAGAGGCTCACAGCTTTAGAGACTCGTCATACTGAGTACGAGGCTCGACAGGCTGCTCAGTTTTCTGAGTATCAGGCTCAGCAAGCTGCTCAGTTTGCTGAGTACCAGGCTCAGCAGGAGGCCCGCTTCCAGACTTATGATGAGTGCTTCTCCCAGTTAGAGTCTTGGCGCATGCCCCGGCGGTTGTCTATGATTTGGTTTATGCCACCTGCTACATCAGTTTATCTCTCTTTTATTGCCCTTCTGGATTTTAAGCTGACTTTGACTTTTGTGTTGTTTTAATGACTTTTAGCTTGTTAGGATTGATTTGCTGGTACTTTTCCCCTTTCTGGTTGGATTGTTATGGTTATTTTAGCACCTCTGCTACTGCACTACTTGTTATATTCCTTAACTTTGTTGCAACATATTATCTGCTGCTGCTTCATTCACACAGGACTGCCATTTTGTGAGCGTTATCGACCGAAAACAAAGGAAACTCTGCCGAAATTTTCACAACCCTCTTTAAGTCTCCCATTCCTTGTCATAAGTGTGGGGACATCGTCTTCACCGCTTATTCAGGGGAGTCCTATTTTCTCTTTTGCACTTTAATCACATTCTAGTAGCAATGAGGACATTGCTATTCTCTAAAGTGTGGGGATGTAGTAAGAGGGTTGCTCATATAATTAATTGTTTTCTGTGGTTCCTGACAGTACTTATTCTCCCTTCACTTACCTTTGATGACCCTCCACAAAATTTTTTTTAATTCGACATACTTGGTTTCGAGATTTAATCTGCAATTTCGGTCATAAGAACTTTGGTTATACTGCTTGGATTGTCGATTTTGGTTAAAACCTGCATCTATTTCCTTCAATAAAAGGTGAGACCAATTTGTGACTATTTTGTTTGAACTAACTTGGGGCTTTTGGAAAGTTTTGGAATGAAAGGAAGGAAAGGACAAAGGCAAGGTACTCCTCTAATCTACTCTGAACCGGAACAGGCCTCTCCCATTCTGTAATTAAGCCCTTGGAGTGCCTTATCACTCATCTACCTAAGATCATCTGATCTGGGATAGAAGGCCCAACACCGCTACAAGGATGGGGAGAAAAAGTCTGAGGGGACGAAATGAATGATGCTTACTCAGAAAATTGGAAGGAAAGTTCTTTCATGCTAAACAAGTTTATTGCAAATTCTTCCTTGATTATGAGTATGTGGCAATGAAAGGTAATGTGGAATATGACATTACTTCTTGCCCTTGTCGTCCAATGAATTGTGGAAAGAAAAGGAAAGTAAAGCCCTGAGTACAGTTTGAATTAAACAGTTATGATGATAGTCTCATGCATTTGACAAACACCCTAGCTTCACTGTTTAAGAAAACTTGCAGTACTAATCGTTGTTTCTTTTGACCTGATAAATCCCCGCTTTTGAAAATCTGGTACATTTTGCGTGCAGTAATTGCTTGAGGACAAGCAATGGTTAAGTGTGGGGATGTTGATAAGTCAGGAATTTATCTATTTCTAAAGGGTCTTTTGATACCTAATCTGTTACCATTGACTGATAATTCCTATCTTATGAGCAATTTTATGTTTTTGTTGCAATTTCTTCTTTTATGGTTTTTTGTGTGCAAAGGAAACACACTCATATCACTTATGGAATGCATGGCAAATCAAACAAGCTAAAATGGAATCAAGAAACTAAATCTCGACCTAAATATAGACATGGTCCGGGACTTTGTTGCAAACTTAAGTCCCGGACCACTATGAAGCATCAATCTCGACTGGAATTCAAATATGGTCCGGGACTTTGTACAAAACTTAAGTCCCGGACCACACATATTTGTAAGTCTCGACCTGTTTTGACACTATGGTCCGGGACTTGATACAAGACTTAAGTCCCGGACCATATGACTGGAAGCGATGATCTGTAGCCCGCGAAAAGAAGAAACGAGAATATTTTCTTTAAACTAAACCGCCGCCCATCCATTACGTCCTCACTTTCCAGACCCTCATGCACTGCTACTACTTTCCATCTTCTAATCCCACTAAACCCAATTATCTCCCTAAATCCAGCAACACCACCCACCATTCCACTCACTAATTCCAGCCTCATCTCCACCACCATATACTGTTGTTACGTATCAATACAGAGGCTCTATAAATAGAGCTCTCTCCTTCTCATTCAAACACACAATCAGGTTGGAGAGTAATACTCCACAACTCCATTCCCAGTTCATCTCTCACGTTCCATTCACCACCATTTCCATACACATTCACAAATCTGGAGAATACAAGCAGCTCGGGTCTACACTATTTCCTGAAGAAGGAGCAGGAGAAAGCACTGACCACACACCAAGACTCTACTGCAGAGTCTTAAATCAGAGTTTCCTCTTTTCTTCCTCTTTAATGTTTTCACATATTGTTGCAGTATTTCATTTCCATGGCTGAGTAGTTTCTATAAATTTCGGTTTACTATGTAATCCAAATTCTGAGGTTCCATTATCTTTGTGATTTACCATTTTAACAGATTAAAGTGTTGTCCCTTATTTATTATTATAAATCTTGTGATTTGGCCAATTACTGGATTTTACCTGTTTATCTGCTTATAAGTGAGAACTGCGGTAGATAATAGACAACAGGAACAGCACCGGTTAATTTAGAGATGGTAATTCCTCTAGGATATTAACTGATCATTAAACTGGATTATTCTTAAAGCTGTTAGCAATTAATAAATTTGTAACGAGAGTTAAAATTTATTAGCTGTTAATTAGATTCCACCGAGCGGGAGACCGAACGTGGAATAATTCTGATCTAGGATTTTAATCTAGATATCGGTAAACACACTGAGAAAGGAACCGAAGAAATTGGAGGATTAGTAAACCGGAATTTTCCTTTCCATTAATTCAAAAACATCATTGTTTTGCTCACTGTTGCTCTTGCATTTATTACCCTTGTTCTTATTTACAGTTTGCTTCAGTACTTAGTAATTCAAACAAACAAAACCCCCTGTTACTTGAGTTATTTTACTTTGTTTTGATCTTAAATATTAATCAAACTAAAACGCTGCCTCCCCTGGATTCGATAACCTGGAGGGACACTTCTAGGAAAACTTGCTATAATCGACCGGTATTCTTGCCGTTAGGTTTTTACCCAACAAGTTAATGGCGCCGTTGCCAGGGAGGCACGGTTGCTTAGTTTGATTTTTATTTTAATTTTTCTTATTTAATTTTATTTTCCTTTTTATTTCATTTCATTTTATTTTGTTCCTTTAGAAACTACATTACTATCAGTTATCTGATCTTGGTTTATGGTTAAAACTCGTTCTGTAGGAGACCCTGAATTCGAAATTGAACCAGAAATAGAAAGAGTAACAAGAAGGACTCGGAAGAGGTTAGTACTGGATCCTCCAAAAGAGCAGGAGGTGTTCCTCAAAGATTCACCAACAGAAGAAATTGTTGAAGAAGAAATTCTAAACAACTCCTCAAGAACCAATATGGAGAATCTGGAGGCACATGAGGGATTACACCCGCCCAAGCGTTGAAGGGCTTGTCTCACCAATAGTAATTCCTGCGTTACCGGCAGGGGAGCATTGGCAGTTCAAAACGCATTATGTTACTATGGTCATGAATGCACCTCAGTTCAGCGGCGGACAATCACCGAAGATCCCAATGTTCACCTCACCACTTTCATAAGATTGGTAGGAGCTTGTTCTACATCAGCTTCACAGGAGGTGGCTAGACTGACTCTCTTCCTATTCTCCCTGAGGGACAGAGCTGCAGATTGGCTAAACTCTTTGACACCCAACAGTATCACCACCTGGACAGAGTTAGCAAATGCATTTTTGGCAAATATTTCCCTCCTTCTCGGATGCTGATGATGAGAGGAGAGATCACCAACTTTAAGCCATT
Source organism: Limonium bicolor (assembly GCA_023374045.1). Lineage (NCBI taxonomy): Eukaryota > Viridiplantae > Streptophyta > Magnoliopsida > Caryophyllales > Plumbaginaceae > Limonium > Limonium bicolor. Next base: position 253,073,755 of record CM041782.1, read on the forward strand.
CACTGGTGAGACATTATCTGAGGCTTGGGAGCGTTTCAAAGGCATTGTGCGCAAAGTACCACACCATGGCTTGGGAGAGGAGGTAATTTTACAGTCCTTTTATAAAGATTTGGATCATTCAAGTCGTTTGTTGGTAGACACTTGTGCAGGAGGAAGCCTCATGGAGCTACCAATAGCTAGAATCAAGGAACTATTGGATACCATTGCCAATGCATCCAATCAGTGGGGAGGTGCGAGAACAGGAGAAGCAGCACCAAAGAAAACCGCTGGAGTCTATGAAGTAGATTCAAATACTTTTCTGGCCGCCAAGATGGAAGCAATGTCAAAGCAATTTGAGAAGATGTGTGCTATGATGAAACCTCAGTCCAGCGCCGCTGTTGTAACCGATTCCTTCCCACAGTGTGAGTATTGTGGTAGAAGTTCCAACATGTGCCAGTGTACTTCTCAGCAAAATGAAGAGGTAAATTATCTGGGAAACAGGCAAGGGACCTTCTACAACAACCAAAACAATCAAGGATACCAGCAACAGAGTCGTTACCAAACTGGCGGAAACAGCAATTACAATCAGAGACCTCAGCAGCAATATAATTCCTCTTATCAGAAGCAGCCACTGCAGAATCAGCAAGTGCAGAATACAGGTGCTGGTGCATCCTCTAGTATGGATGAAGTTCTGGCCAGAATGAATGATTTCATCACTGTCAATACCAAGAAATTTAATGAGCTAGAAGCTTTCAATCAGGAGCAGAGGACCTTCAACAATGATCAAAGGACATTCAATAGGAACATCGAAACTCAAATATCTCAGATATCACAGTAGTTAGCTCAGCGCCCTTTGGGTTCTTTACCCAGTCAATCAGAACAGAACCCGAGAGAGCACGCCAAGGCCATCACATTGAGAAGTGGTACACAGCTTGAGCCGGTGATTCCTGAAATTGAAGCTCCTCTTCCTAATGTTAAGCAAAATGAAGAAACCACACCGAAGAGCTCTCAGGAGGAACCGGTTGAAAATGAGGTGGCTATTAGTAAGACTTCTAAGACTTCCACACCTCCACGCCGCACAGTTGATTTAGCATCAGTGCCTTTTCCAAACCGGTTGAAAAAGAGAGACCTGGATGAGCAGTTTGGTAAGTTCTTAAGTATTTTTAAGAAACTAACCATTAACATTCCCTTTTCTGATGCGTTAAAACAGATGCCGATATATGCGAAGTTCATGAAGGACATCCTGTCCAATAGACGGTCCTTAGTGGAGAAAGATACTGTGCAGCTTACCGAGAACGTATCAGCCGTCCTTTCACAAAAGCTGCCACCTTAGCTTGATGACCCAGGTACCCCGGTCATACCTTGCGCGATAGGTAATGTGCAATGTGGTAAGGGTTTATGTGACTTAGGTGCGAGTATTAACTTAATGCCCTATTCAATATATTTGAAACTTGGTCTAGGAGAATGTGAACCAACCCGAATCACTCTGCAATTAGCCGATAGGTCAATCATCCTACCTAAAGGGGTGGTAAGGGACTTAATTGTTTCGGTTGGTACTTTTGCTTTCCCTGCTGATTTTGTTATCTTAGACATGGAGGAAGACAAGGTAGTACCGCTTATCTTAGGTCGACCGTTCATGCGTACGGCAAGGACCCTCATTGATGTTGAAGGAGGGAAGATTATACTTCGGTTGCATGATGAGCAGCTTGTATTTGATATGACCAAAGCTACTACCCACCCTTCTGATGTTCATGCTTGTTTTAGTTTAGATTGTATTGATACCTTGATGCAGGACTATTCTTACAGTCCCACGGAGCTGGATGCATTGGAGAAGTGCTTGGTAGAGTCCATAGAAACAGTTCATGATGATTCTGAAGTCTCTGCTGCAGCATTTCAGCTTGCTGCTGCTGCTGGTAGGCCATATAGGAAGAACTACAAAATCGAGGAGGAGCCGCTGGACCGAATTCCAAAGACACTAGCTCCTTCCGTGGACTCACCACCTTCTCTTGAACTTAACCCTCTTCCTAGTCACCTTAAATATGCTTTCTTAATTTCTCCATCTGATTTGCCTGTCATTATTTCTAACAGTTTAACCAATGAACAGGAAGAAGCCTTGTTGCAGGTTCTGAAAAAGAACAAAGAGGCATTAGGGTGGTCCATTGCTGATATCAAAGGCATTGCCCCTACATTCTGCACTCACCGCATTTACCTTGAGGAGAATGACAAACCAGCAAGACAGCCTCAACGAAGACTGAACCCGCACATGAAAGAGGTGGTTAAAAAGGAAGTCATCAAGCTCTTGGATGCAGGTATCATTTACCCTATTTCTGACAGCGAATGGGTAAGTCCTACACAGGTCGTACCTAAGAAAGGAGGTTTAACTGTGGTACCTAATGATAAAGGTGAATTAATTCCTCAGCGTACTATTACCGGGCATAGAGTTTGCATTGATTATAGGAAATTAAATGCCGCCACTAGGAAAGACCATTTCCCCCTTCCTTTCATTGATCAGATGTTGGAGAGGCTTGCGGGACAAGACTTTTACTGTTTCTTAGATGGTTACTCCGGTTACTTTCAAATTCCAATTGCTAAGGAAGACCAAGAGAAAACTACTTTTACATGTCCATATGGTACTTATGCTTATCGACGCATGCCCTTTGGTTTGTGTAATGCACCAGCTACATTTCAAAGATGCATGACTGCTATCTTTGCTGATTTTATTGAAAAATGCATCGAAATCTTTATGGATGATTTTTCTGTCTTTGGACCTACCTTTGATTCATGCTTGAGAGACTTGGATTTAATCTTAGCCAGGTGCAAGGAGACTAACTTGGTGCTCAATTGGGAGAAGTGCCACTTTATGGTGCAGGAAGGCATCGTGCTCGGACATAAGATTTCTAAGAAAGGGATCGAAGTAGACAAATCAAAGATTGAGGTAATAGAACAGCTGCCACCACCATCGTCGGTAAAAGATGTCCGAAGTTTTCTCGGTCATGCAGGTTTTTATAGGCGTTTTGTTAAGGATTTCTCCAAGATCTCTAAGCCTCTTTGTGATCTATTAATTAAAGATGCAAAATTTGAATTTACGAAAGAGTGCTTAGATGCCTTTAATTTGCTCAAGGCTAATTTGGTTTCTGCACCTATTATTGTTGCTCCTGATTGGTCATTACCTTTTGAGATAATGTGTGATGCCAGCGATTACGCATTAGGAGCAGCTTTGGGGCAGAGGCATGACAAGGTATTGAGGATAGTCTACTATGCTAGTAAGACTATGAATGAGGCACAAAAGAACTACACAACAACGGAGAAGGAGCTGCTGGCAATTGTCTTTGCATGCGACAAGTTTCGACCATACATTATTGGCAGCAAAGTCATTGTGCACACCGACCATTCCGCTCTCAGGTATCTCTTTGGAAAAGTTGATGCTAAACCTCGTTTAATCAGATGGATTTTACTTTTGCAGGAGTTTGACATTGAAATTAGGGACAAACCTGGAGCACAGAATGGAGTGGCAGATCACTTATCCCGTATGGAAATTCCAGATGATGGCAAGCCAATTAACGAGTATTTTCCTGATGAGTTTGTTTACACGATCAGTTGTCCCACGGACCCCTGGTATGCTGATATTGCAAATTACCTCGCCAAGGGCATTATTCCTCCAGAATTGTCATATCAGCAGAAGAAGAAGTTCTTCTCTACAGTCAAGCATTACCTTTGGGATGATCCATTTCTCTTCAAGGTTTGCGCGGACGGGATGATTCGCAGATGTGTTCCGGGTGCTGAAACAAGAGACATCCTTATCCACTGTCACGCAAGAGAAGTAGGAGGACACTTCGGGCCCGCCAAGACAGCAGCTAAAGTATTGGAGGCAGGTTTCTTTTGGAAGACACTACATAAAGACTGCCATGCATTTGTATCCACATGTGATAGCTGTCAGCGCCAAGGTAACCTCTCCCGAAAGCTTGAGATGCCCTTGAATTACATCTTGGAGGTAGAACCATTTGATTTATGGGGGATTGACTTCATGGGGCCATTTCCTTCTTCACATTCCAACCTCTATATTTTGGTGGCTGTCGATTATGTGACTAAATGGGCTGAAGCGTGGCTGCACCTACTAATGATGCAAAGGTTGTGCTGAAATTTTTAAAGAAAAACATTTTCACTAGGTTTGGTGTGCCACGCGCAATCATAAGTGATGGAGGATCCCACTTTTGTAACAAGCAGTTTGAAGCCTTGTTGCAAAAGTATGGAGTAAGACACAAGGTATCCTTACCTTATCATCCACAGACCAATGGGCAAGCTGAGGTGACTAACAGGGAAATTAAGTGGATTCTACAGAAATCTGTTAGTTCATCTCGTAAAGATTGGTCTATGAAATTAGATGATGCCTTGTGGGCTTACCGGACAGCTTATAAGACACCCTTGGGAATGTCTCCTTACAAATTGGTTTTTGGAAAGGCATGTCATCTTCCGGTAGAACTGGAACATAAATCATTTTGGGCACTTAAAGTTCTGAATTGTGATCTGAAAAAGGCCGGGAGGAAAGGAAACTACAGTTGTGTGAACTAGATGAATTCAGAGAAGAAGCCTATGAAAATGCCAAGATCTACAAGGAACGGACTAAGAGATGGCATGATAAATTGCTTGTGAAACGAGAGTTTCGGATTGGTGACCAAGTGCTAATGTTCAACTCACGGCTGAAATTATTTCCGGGAAAACTGAAATCTCGCTGGTCCGGTCCATTCACCGTTACAGATGTTTCCCCTTATGGAGTCATTGGTTTAGTCAATGAGAAAGGAGAAGCATTCAAAGTTAACGGATCACAGTTGAAATTATACCAAGGGAGCGATGTTGATATGGCTCATTCAACACTTTTGCTCCGGGACCCTAATTCTTCAAACTGATGCACCAAGGTCTAGCCAAAGACCGAAAAGACGGGCAGCTCATTGGGAGGCAACCCAATCTCTTTTCTTCTATCCTCTTGATTTTCATTTTAATTCATATTTTTACATGTGCTAATTCCCTTGTTAGTTGTTTTCCTTTAGTTGTTTGTTGTCACAGTGTAGGAGGGATGAAGGAGGAGAAATAGAGCATTCAGAGGCAATCTTTCGAACAGATAAAAGGGGGTGGTCCGGGACTTACTCCATAACCTAAGTCCCGGACCAAATAAAGCAGCAACTCTCGAACAGATTTAAAGTGGTGGTCCGGGACATTCTGCATATCCTAGATCCCGGACCGGAACTGGGGCAAGTCTCGAACAAAAATTAAGGGGTGGTCCGGGACTTAGTCCATATCTTAAGTCCCGGACCCAGAGCAACAGCCACTTTTGACCCATTTTAGCATAGCGGTCCGGGCCCTCATCCATATCCTAGGTCCCGGACCAACACAGCTAACGAAAAAAAAAAACACAAAACCACGGTCGCCTTCATTCTCCAGCTTCTCTTCTACCTTCAACCTCACTCAAATCCCTAACTCCCTCTCTCTCCCTCTCTCTCGCTTCTCCGCCTCTCACCTTCCCTCGCCCATCCTCCACCCACCTCTGCTCTCACCTTCGCACACCGCACATCACCGCCTTCAGACCACTGTACCCAACCCACGCCCCATCGTCACCGCCAACCCCATCTTCGCCTGCTCCAAGCCAGCCCAGTCGCACTCCCACCGGTCGCGCCGTCAACTTCTCCCACATCCACGCTCACCACCGAACACATTCACGCCACTGATTCACCGGTCATCCTCATCTCCAACATTCACCAGTTCCTCTCGCTGTTCACTCGCACGCATCGCATCCATCTCTCGACTCAACCTCCATCGACTCTTCGCCATCATCAACCGCACCGCATCGGCACTCGCACATTACCGACGTCGGCACCTGCGACCACCACCACACACCAACGCCGTACCACACCCAACTCCCTCTCTGTCGCAATCTCCACCCAGCTTCCCATTCGAATCCAAACACCGCACCAATCCCTTTGTCACCATCCGCGCCACTTCACTCCAGCCAACCCACCCCCTCTGTTCAGTCGTAACCCAAACCAACCTCACCTTCTCTGTTATCCACACCAAACCGGTCCCACATCCAACATTCCAATGGCACCAAAGCGCGCTCGAAACAACACTGCCGGGGCTTCTTCTTCATCAGACGCTCCTCCACTCCGGGTCCGGGAGACAGTTGATTCCGACTTCATCAATGAAGCGGCGAGGAATTGGTACCATGCTCGTGAGAGAAAAATACTACCTGAAAGGTCAGTTTGTCCGACCTTAATTGCTGAATTTGATTTAGAAACACTGTTTAATGCACGAAGATGGGTGTGTCTGCTGACTCGGGGAGGGAGATTTTACCCGAGACTGGTTAAGTTGTTCTATGCCAATGCGACGGTGAGTGATAATGGGGATACGATTAATTCTGTGGTCAAAGGCGTGAATATTTCTGTGAACGCCATGAGCATTAGGCGTTGTATGAACTTGCCCGTAGCTGTTCGGATTCCCACTGCGGAGAATAGGGCAAACATGCCAGTATTAACCAGACAGGCTAAGGAGCACTATATAAACTTGATTGTCCATGACCCGGATGTTCAAAACCGCCAGCGTCGAAATAACCGGGATAAGCAGGTTGTCACGGGGGATAAGCTCCCGACCCCGAGAGAGCGTTTGATTTTGGGGGTACTGATGTCTAATGTTCACCCCCAGGAGTGCGCCGATTTGAATGAGTATGACTGCTGGCTTATGCGTTACATCCTGGACGACGCCTATGCCGCTGCAGGGGTTCCTCCTGGTATGCATCGCATCATCTTTACTTCTATGGTCCGGGTGGTTCAGACAGATCACTCCGCCTCTCTCTCCATTTCCACACCTCATATCCTCACTACTGGCTGCCAAGATGGTGGATGTATCTGACGAAGAAATGCAGTATCCTCGGTCCCCTCTCGATATGACAATGATGAGATTCTATCAGTGGGAGAAGATCGATGACCAGTGGGTGAAGCGCCGACGAGCTGCACGCGCACCCCGAGTGGCTGAGGGGGCTGCTGAGGCTGTTGATGAGGTTGAGGCCGCTGCTGATGCTGCTGGTGGTGAGATCCCGGACTTCCCGATGCCTGCTGATCCGGCCCCGAGTTATGAGCAGTTGCTACACGAGTTCCGAGACTGGAGGGGGACCGCTACAGCATACTTTGACGGCTTTGCGAGTCGTCTAGATGGATATGGTGAGAGGCTCACAGCTTTAGAGACTCGTCATACTGAGTACGAGGCTCGACAGGCTGCTCAGTTTTCTGAGTATCAGGCTCAGCAGGCTGCTCAGTTTGCTGAGTACCAGGCTCAGCAGGAGGCCCGCTTCCAGACTTATGATGAGCGCTTCTCCCAGTTAGAGTCTTGGCGCATGCCCCGGCGGTAGTCTATGATTTGGTTTATGCCACCTGCTACATCAGTTTATCTCTCTTTTATTGCCCTTCTGGATTTTAAGCTGACTTTGACTTTTGTGTTGTTTTAATGACTTTTAGCTTGTTAGGTTTGATTTGCTGGTACTTTTCCCTTTTGGTTGGATTGTTATGGTTATTTTAGCACCTCTGCTACTGCCACTACTTGTTATATTCCTTAACTTTGTTGCAATATTATCTGCTGCTGCTGCTTCATTCACACAGGACTGCCATTTTGTGAGCGTTATCGACCGAAAACAAAGGAAACTCTGCCGAAATTTTCACAACCCTCTTTAAGTCTCCCATTCCTTGTCATAAGTGTGGGGACATCGTCTTCACCGCTTATTCAGGGGAGTCCTATTTTCTCTTTTGCACTTTAATCACATTCTAGTAGCAATGAGGACATTGCTATTCTCTAAAGTGTGGGGATGTAGTAAGAGGGTTGCTCATATAATTAATTGTTTTCTGTGGTTCCTGACAGTACTTATTCTTCCCTTCACTTACCTTTGATGACCCTCCACAAAAATTTTTTTAATTCGACATACTTGGTTTCGAGATTTAATCTGCAATTTCGGTCATAAGAACTTTGGTTATACTGCTTGGATTGTCGATTTTGGTTAAAACCTGCATCTATTTCCTTCAATAAAAGGTGAGACCAATTTGTGACTATTTTGTTTGAACTAACTTGGGGCTTTTGGAAAGTTTTGGAAGGAAAGGACAAAGGCAAGGTACTCCTCTAATCTACTCTGAACCGGAACAGGCCTCTCCCATTCGGTAATTAAGCCCTTGGAGTGCCTCATCACTCATCTACCTAAGATCATCTGATCTGGGATAGAAGGCCCAACACCGCTACAAGGATGGGGAGAAAAAGTCTGAGGGGACGAAATGAATGATGCTTACTCAGAAAAATTGGAAGGAAAGTTCTTTCATGCTAAACAAGTTTATTGCAAATTCTTCCTTGATTATGAGTATGTGGCAATGAAAGGTAATGTGGAATATGACATTACTTCTTGCCCCTTGTCGTCCAATGAATTGTGGAAAGAAAAAGGAAAGTAAAGCCCTGAGTACAGTTTGAATTAAACAGTTATGATGATAGTCTCATGCATTTGACAAACACCCTAGCTTCACTGTTTAAGAAAACTTGCAGTACTAATCGTTGTTTCTTTTGACCTGATAAATCCCCGCTTTTGAAAATCTGGTACATTTTGCGTGCAGTAATTGCTTGAGGACAAGCAAAGGTTAAGTGTGGGGATGTTGATAAGTCAGGAATTTATCTATTTCTAAAGGGTCTTTTGATACCTAATCTGTTACCATTGACTGATAAATTCCTATCTTATGAGCAATTTTATGTTTTTGTTGCAATTATCTTCTTTTATGGTTTTTTTGTGCTTTTTCAGGTTTTTATCTCAAAGGAAACACACTCATATCACTTATGGAATGCATGGCAAATCAAACAAGCTAAAATGGAATCAAGAAACTAAATCTCGACCTAAATACAGACATGGTCCGGGACTTGTTGCATAACTTAAGTCCCGGACCACTATGAAGCATCAATCTCGACTGGAATTCAAATATGGTCCGGGACTTTGTACAAAACTTAAGTCCCGGACCACACATATTTGTAAGTCTCGACCTGTTTTGACACTATGGTCCGGGACTTGATACAAGACTTAAGTCCCGGACCATATGACTGGAAGCGATGATCTGTAGCCCGCGAAAGAAGAAACGAGAATATTTTCTTTAAACTAAACCGCCGCCCATCCATTACGTCCTCACTTTCCAGACCCTCATGCACTGCTACTACTTTCCATCTTCTAATCCCACTAAACCCAATTATTCCCTAAATCCAGCAACACCACCCACCATTCCACTCACTAATTCCAGCCTCATCTCCACCACCATATACTGTTGTTACGTATCAATATAGAGGCTCTATAAATAGAGCTCTCTCCTTCTCATTCAAACACAATCAGGCTGGAGAGTAATACTCCACAACTCCATTCCCAGTTCATCTCTCACGTTCCATTCACCACCATTTCCATACACATTCACAAAATCTGGAGAATACAAGCAGCTCGGGTCTACACTATTTCCTGAAGAAGGAGCAGGAGAAAGCACTGACCACACACCAAGACTCTACTGCAGAGTCTTAAATCAGAGTTTCCTCTTTTCTTCCTCTTTAATGTTTTTCACATATTGTTGCAGTATTTTCATTTCCATGGCTGAGTAGTTTCTATAAATTTCGGTTTACTATGTAATCCAAATTCTGAGGTTCCATTATCTTTGTGATTTACCATTTTAACAGATTAAAGTGTTGTCCCTTATTTATTATTAAATCTTGTGATTTGGCCAATTACTGGATTTTACCTGTTTATCTGCTTATAAGTGAGAACTGCGGTAGATAATAGACAACAGGAACAGCACCGGTTAATTTAGAGATGGTAATTCCTCTAGGATATTGACTGATCATTAAACTGGATTATTCTTAAAGCTGTTAGCAATTAATAAATTTGTAACGAGAGTTAAAATTTATTAGCTGTTAATTAGATTCCACCGAGCGGGAGACCGAACGTGGAATAATTCTGATCTAGGATTTTAATCTAGATATCGGTAAACACACTGAGAAAGGAACCGAAGAAATTGGAGGATTAGTAAACCGGAATTTTCCTTTCCATTAATTCAAAAACATCATTGTTTTGCTCACTGTTGCTCTTGCATTTATTACCCTTGTTCTTATTTACAGTTTGCTTCAGTACTTAGTAATTCAAACAAACAAAACCCCCTGTTACTTGAGTTATTTTACTTTGTTTTGATCTTAAATATTAATCAAACTAAAACGCTGCCTCCCCTGGATTCGATAACCTGGAGGGACACTTCTAGGAAAACTTGCTATAATCGACCGGTATTCTTGCCGTTAGGTTTTTACCCAACAGTACGCGGACATCCTGGTATCGTTTTTGTGATCACAGCGCGCACCAAGAGCCACATCCTCTTGGCTTTACTTCCATTCATTAGTTACTTAATTATACCATCGCATCGCATTACCAAATTTTCTAACACAGCAGACCAAGATCATTAGTCCAATCCGGAGTCTGTACACTCGGGATCCAGTGTTAGATACGAGAGCGGCGTATAGAAAGGCCAATGCTCCGTATGAAAGTCTTGGATAATATATACGTATTATTATCCTAGTGCTACAACGTTTTTCTGACGTTCCTTATTTTTCATATAAGATAGCACCATAGCCGCTAGTTCATTTTATATATAGGTTCTTATATACGAACCAATACTGTTAACTCAACAACAGTAAATAATGAGCACCTATAAATACACAATTCATGCATATTAATTATCACATTCAGACAAACAATCTTACCACAGATCACACAGAAGTCTGAACTGAGGAAGCCCTCAGAGACAATCAGAGACACATAACAACATACCGTTCACCCCGATGTATTATGGTGGAGTATGAATCAGCAAGATCCTATGCTCCTTGTGTAGTCTCTAACAATCTAAACAATACATAATGCTACTGATTAGCATACCGTATAACAACATAATTCTACGGTACCCCGTACCGTCACTAACACCTCCCGGTTAACCCCCCGTTATTAACTATCAATGTTGTCGGGTTTTAGGTCTAACTCGAGATTGGGAAAATGTGTTATATTACATGCGTAGTCTTGTTTGTATGTTAGTATAGTTGTTGTTAAACTTGTTATCGCATGTAACTTAATGTTTGTTTGTACATCATACAGTTTGTTTCATTATTGTATGTGTAATCCTTTGTCATGCACTATGCATCTTACCTTAGTATTTATTTTTCTAAGGTTTGTCTCTTTTTTTATATTTCATGTGGTATGATTCATCTGTAAACTATACTCTTAATATTTAGGATCCTTATTATCCCATGAATACTCTTAACTCTAGACTTTCCATAACTACTGTTTATAATTCTTTTCTCCTTAACTATTATCATTTTAATTATGATAATTTATAATTATTGAACCATATCACATTTTCTACATCATTACATATATTTATTTATATGTGTGTATTATGGAACTATTTATTATATGGTAAGTCTTATAATCTATATTCATTCTTTTTAAATATCTCTTATATTATAAATGTTATAACTCTTATAACATTAAAACCATATTATATTCCATTTAAAATGTTAATATTTTCGAACAGCGCCTATGTTCTTAAATATTTATAAAATCCACCTCTTAATTAATATAATGTCATCTTATAGTTATATAACATATCTATGACATTTAAATCATTAAAACAATTATAACCTATAGTTATATTTTGTTTTTAAATACCAAACAGCCCTAGTATTTTCGGCTTTCACTTATAACCACTAAACTTTTATAAACTCACAATTCAATTCCAATTTATAATACATAGTTTTCTAATCCCATTAAAACTATATATTATACATATATCTTTATAAAACCTTATATACCATTCCAAAAATTACCAAACTATACCAAAGGTTATAAACATTATTCTTAACCTTATTTTTCCTCTAAATCTCGGTATATATATATTTGTTACCTATTTGTAACAATGTCATAAAATACCATATATTATACTTATATAACTCATATGAACTCCAAACTTAACCAAATAAACTTCTAAAAATTTCTAATAACTTAAGGACTTAACTAAACTCCATTTAGTACCCTTAATTCTCGGTAATTACATTACCACCCCCAACCTTATAAATCTTTTACAATTTAATAAGTATCTTATTATAAGATAGTATTTTAATTTCTTAAATTTTCCAAACTTGGTCAAAGTCTCCTATATAGTCAACTTTGACTCCTAACACCAAATGGGAACCAATTTTTCGGTAATTACAAATAATGACCTATACTTTTTATTTTTACAATTTTGACCCAAACTTTATAAAGTGTTATAATTTTTATTAAATTCATTTAAAAACCCTAAATTGCTCTAAATTACCCACGGCTTTTCTAATTCCTTAATAATTACGAATTGGCCCCAACTTTAATTATAAGCATAAATAAAACTAAATAAGCTTATAAACTTAAATTAAAATGGCCTAATGACATGGCCTTATTACAACCTTGATCTTGCAAATAAATTACACAATAAATGTCTCAAAATATAGCATATATATTCGGCCTCTCCATGGTTTGATTATTTTTCCACATAATGTCATAATTTGACCATTATGTTAATTAAATCTCTTAAATGACAAGCTTAATTTATCTTAGCCATTTTTTTTACATTTTTAGGTCAATATGACCTATATGTGTATGTTCACTCTCGGCCATATATATATATATACTTAAAGATTGCAAAAATCATAAGTTTAAGGTGTTTATACCTTGATTTATCCTTGTATAGGCTCGGTCACTTGTAGGAAAATTCACCACTTGATTTAGACATGTTTAATACACAAAAACAAGATATGGTTACACTCCAAGCTTGAGCTTAACCATAAGGAATAATAATGTAAGATTTAAGGCAAAAATCACCTTAAAAATGCAAGGGAAGTTCTAGGTATTTTTGACCTGAACCAAACACACCCCAAGGTGTTAGATCCACCATAATAACATAGGAAATAGTTAGATCTCGAAATACTACCTTGTTATTAGGTTTTACCTTGGAAAAATGCCTTAAAAGAGAGTATTTCTCTTGGATCTCGGTCACCCTTGCTCCAAATGGCTAACCAACAGATCCCACATGAAAAGGAGAAGAAGATGAGTCTATGACCAAAGTTTCACAGCCAAACTCGAAGGGAATCAAAAGTTATGAGCTTAAAGCACATTTTTACCTTAAATGTAGATTTGGACAACCTTGGTCCCTCTACTGGTCTCATCCGAGTTTAGCTCTTGTTCTAACCTTAGAACACTGAGAATAAGCCATAGGAATAGATGAGCCACGAAATTTAGGTGTTGGTGGTGAAGAGATGAAGAAAAAGAGCTAAAAAATGACATTAAAGCACTTACATTAGGAGCTTAGGAGCTAGACTTGCCTTCCATGCTCAAGAACAAGCTTTGAGAGCTTGAGAGGAAGGAGAGGGCTCGGCTGGGATGGTGCAGATCGGACAAGGAAGGAAGGAGGAAGTGGGAAAGGTAAGTAAAATTTGAAATAATGTAAAAAGTAACATTATTTTGGAAAAGTCATGTATTAGGTAGCATTATTGTCAATCAAGGAAATTAAGCAGCCTCCTCACCTATTGCAGCCGGCCTCCATGGTCCAAAGGGGTCAACTAATTGACCATTGACCATACTTGGTCAATTTGACTCCTCCGGGCCCCACTTTAGGGTTTTATTAATATTTAATATAAATTTGTAAAATTCGTAATTTCTGGAATTAAATTCCTAATATGATATAATATGATTATATATCATATTTAGGATAATTATAATTTTTAAGTCCATTAAAAATCAATTTAAAAGGCAACCTCACAAAAACGTGCTTTAAGGAGTTTTAGCGCACATTTTTGTGTCACAGGGTGTTCCTGAGCTTAGTTCTCCTTGAGAACGGTTTTGTTGTGTTCCTTACTTCATTATAATACTTAGGAATCCACTATGGATCCTATTTGAGGTCACACAATCTTTATGGTGTCTTAAAGCACATTTTTGGCTTTACCGATCTTAAGGCGTGTTTTGCCTTGTTGAGATCTTCTAGATTGTTCCCCAATATATTTAGATGTTTAATAATCATCTTAGATCATTAATAGATCATTTAATTATATTTTAAAGATTAGGGGTATTTCACTATAGTTTTGCACTTATCATCAATCTTGGTTCGGGACCTGGTCCGGGTCTCTAGTCCCGGACCAATGCTCTGCATCAGTTTCGGGTTATTTTCTCTACTGGTCCGGGACTTTGTTCCTATCCCAGTCCCGACCAAAACCATGTAAGGTAACTTTCGGCTCATTTTAAGGTGTGGTCCAGGACTTTGTCCATAAAATACCCCAAAGCCTATATATGGTAATTAAACATCAAGTTATGATGTAATAAGGCTAAAACATGCCTTAGAAAGATTGGTAGATAATTTAAACCAAGAAAATACAAGAAAACACCATAAAGTCAATTTAAGAGCAATACTTGCTCAAGACTTGGTGTATCCTTGATTAGGACCCAAAGAGCATTCTTAGACCTTATTAACATGCTAAAGAACATGTTAAATCAATTACCAAAGAAAACCTGAAATACACCGAACTTAATTATGGTGATTAAATTACTCTAATATGATATTTGAAGGCCTAATAGCGTCTAAAGAGTATTTGTGAAGAAATAAAACTAAAAGAATAGAGAAAACACGTAAAAAGCATAAAACGTAAAATTGTGCGTTACGTAACTCTAGGAGGTGTATGACCTTGGTTAGGATGCTAGATGGATTCATAAGGCTTATTTAGGCCTAATTAATGTACGGGAAAATTCCCGAAGAAAACGGATCCATAAAACGAATTAAAACTAATGAAGCTTTAGAGCATGTTTTTCAAGAAAACCTAAAAACGTGAATTTGAGTGGTCAAATGGACCCGTAAAAATTATAGTTAATCAAATAACTATAATAAACATTAATGGAAGCTTAAGAACCATTAAAATTAATTAAACGGAAAATTCCGGAAAACGGTTCCGGTAGTGAATAGTGTAAAAACGAGAACTTTCAGGGCGTTAATTGTAATAAGGGCAAAAGCTCCTCCTCCCTTGTAATTAAAAAACTGGCACCTTATTTGTGTGTGTGGGGGCACGTTTTTTTTTCCAGCCTTCCAACTCTCTCACACCTAAAGATTAAAAAGCAAAAAGTGGAACAAGGTAAAAAGCACCCCCCCTCTTCTCTCTCTCCTCTTATTTTCCCTCTTTCCTCACTTTTCCCCCCTCCCAAACCGGTCTTCTTCTTCCTCTCTTCTGTACTGAACGATTTTTGCAACCTCTTCATTCAATGGCTCCCACTTTCCAAGCTTGCCAAGGTTCTACACCACTCCAATCAAAACCAAGCATGATTCTTCCTCCTCTCATCAATCTATCTTTCCCTCTTTTTAAATAAAATTCCCAATCCCAAAGCTTGAAGTTCATCTCCATGGTATAAGCCCATTTGAAAGAAAAGTTGTGAGTTCTTGAAGCTTGGAGTGTCCTCTTTCATCATTTAGGTAAAAGATTCACGAAAAAAATTTATTTTCTTCATCCTTCACCCTTGGCCAATTTTGTACCCATCTCATGCTCAAAATGCCGTTGCTTATTTCCTTGCTGAGCTATTTTTCAAGTCTTCATGGTGAAATACCCCGAACTTAAATATAAGGATTAAAATTAATCTAATACGTATTTAAGGGCCTAATGGTACCTAATTAATATTGGTAAGGAAAAATAAATCCTAAAGAAATAAAGAAACGCTTAAAAAGCGAAAAACGCTAAATAAGCGTTAAATAACCATAGGAGGTACGAGACCTCGATTAGCGTATTACATGGATTCTAAGGTTTAATAAGACCTAAATAATGTATGGGAACAACTCCCGAAGAAAACGGATCCAAATAATGATTAAAACGCTAATAGAGCTTTAGAGCACGTTTCTCGAAAAACCCGAAACGTGACTTTAAGTGGTCAAACAGACCCGTAAAAATTATAAATCATTAAATAATGATTATTAAGCATTTATGGAAGCTTAATAGTCAATAAAAATAATTAAACAAGGGAATTCCGGAAAATGGGCCCGGTTAGTGAACGGTACCTAAACCGGGTAAAATAACGAGCGTTTTCTGTAAAAGACGAAAAACGCTCCAGCTAGTATACTTCATGGGGGCCGGTTTTTACTAGCTAAATAACCCCTCACACACACACATGTAACTAGCTAATTAAATAAGAGAGCCAAAAGCAAAAAGCAATAAAGTAAACATTACTTTATTTCCTCCCTCTCACCACCTCACTCTCACATTCACTCATCTCTCTCTCTTTCCTCCTCTCTCTCTCTCACGATTTCTCTCCTCCTCTCTCCCTGGTTGGGCGATTTCATGGAGCTCCACAAGCCTCCAATGGCAACTTCATCTTCCTCCTCATGCTCCTCCCCATGTAAGCTCCAAATCGAAAATAAATTACATATTTGAACTCCCCTCATTCTCCTCTACATTTCCCTCTTTTCAAAATTCGAAAAGGATGAGTTTCATCTCCATGGGTTTTCCCCATTTGAAGAGAAAAGCACACCATTATGGAGCTTGGAGTCTCCTCTTTCCAACAAGGTAAAAATCTACATGAGAAACTCATGTTCTCTTCATTCTTCTTCACAACCGATTTTTGCCCCATTGTAACACTCCATTTTCTCTCTCTCTTTTGAGCTTAATATCAACCTTGCAATGGTGGTGGATTCACCTTGTTGAACCAAGGGCTAAAACCCCTCTTAAAAGCTCCAAAAGGTAAACCCTAGAAATTGTGTTTAAACACTTTAATGAATTAGCATTAATTTAAGGATTAGTAGTTTAATTGCACTTGTTTTATGTGCTTTGGGTGGTGGGAATGGAGTTTGGTAACTCCATTCCCCATATGGCCGATTTGGGCAAGAAGAGAGAAGAAGGAGAAATGAAGAAGAAAGAAGGAATTAAGAGCTCAAGGTAAGAGCTCTTTACTAATGTTAATTTTGGTGCATTAGAGTAATGGAATGGGTAAACGAATAAAAGAAACCAAACTAATGTATTAGTATTGAAGTTTATGAAGTTTTGAGTATTTGAGAGTAAGTTTGAGTATTTGTGAAATTAGTAAGTGAATTGTAGGCCTTGGAGCCAAATGATTGGTATGAGTATTAGTATTGGTATTTGAAGGTATTGGTGAATGCATATTGTATTGATTGCTGGTAGGACCCTTGTAAGGGTGTGGCTAGAATAGGTATGAACTTGGTGAGAAAATGTGTGTATGGATAAGTAAGAAATGTAGAGGAACTATGGCAAAATCTTGATAGGATATGTATATGTATTGATGACTTGGTGAATGGGAAACCAAGATATGTATTTGGATTAGTAGAGATGTTTGTAGCTATGGAATGGTAGTTGTACATGAGGGATGAGAAGTGCAAAATCTGTAACAAAGTATATAGAAATGTATTGGAGAAGATAGGAAAGATTAGTGTGCAAGAATTGGTAAGAAGAGTGTTGGACTTGGGTGTAGGTAATGTAATGACTTGGAAATGTATTTGGGATGCTAGGAGTAACATTGGTGGAGGAAATATTGAATGGTAGGAGTTGTAGAAAAATCTGTAGCATTAGAGAATGAAAAACTGTTGTAGGTGTTGAAAGGAAGTGAGGAAATTGTGTAATTGTCTCATGGATTTAGTAATGGATTTGGTGGATGAAATAAGGTATTTTAGGAAGCCTAAATGGCATTATATCATGTGGGATTACATGTAGGAAGATTGGGGAGGAATGGGTAGAAAGAATTGAAAAACAAAGTCTGTAGCAGAGTTCTGCTACCGACCGACCCAGAGTCTGGGTCGGACCGTGGGTCGGTCGGAGCTTAAGAACGAGTATAAACCTTTCGGGAATGGACCGACCCAGGAGCCGTGGTCGGACGTGGGTCGGTCGGACTCGGATTTTCTGTTGTCGAAGTTTCGCACTTCGACCGACCCAGAGGTGGGTCGGTCGGTGGGTCGGTCGGAACTTGGACAACAGACCCGAAACTCTCGGCAATGGACCGACCCAGGCGCGTATGGGTCGGTCGGAATAGTTCTGGGTCGGTCGGGAGAAATTTCAGAGAACGAAACTTACTGGAATGGACCGACCCAGGGTTGGGTCGGTCGGTGGGTCGGTCGACCCATAACTTACAAAAAAAAAAAAAAAAAACTAAAACTAAATGAATGTAACTATATATATATATATATATATATATATACCCACCTATACATATGTACATGTATATGTAAGCAAGTAAACCATTGTAAGTAGATAAAAGTAAGTAAATAAAATGTAGGTATAGGAATGTAAAGACTTAGTAATATGAGTTAGGGAGCGTAAGGATAATCGAATTAATTAATGATAGTTAGATTAATTATTCGATTGTATGTATATCATAGGATTTGATTTGTGAACACCGGAGGAACATTGGGATACAAGTACAACGGTGAAAGGTATGATTTCTTCATGCCCTGTATCCTAATCTGGTTACCCCGATTTGTGTGCTTATTTGATCACCTAAATAATAAATGCATGAATCGGACTATATTGCACTTACTTGTGCTTGACTTATGTGTTCTCGATATTTATTGTCTTGAACACTAGTTTGTATAATTCATGAAATATGTGGATGAAGATAAATTGTATTTGTACCTTGTAGTGTACTTGTGTATTGTATTGTATTTCGTATGTATGTGTATATGGGTATGTATTATTGTGGCTTGAATGTTGACTTGTGCTAATTCCTAACTATCTAACTCCTAACTTAAGTGAGTAAATTGGAATGAGTACAAGTCCGATATAGCTTCGGCCACGCGTGAGGATGCGGAGTCACAAGAGGTTGGCTGCAATTCCTGACTCTTAAACTGGTCCGCGGCCCAAATCCCTTAAATGGGTAGCATCCCGGATTAGTGAGTCAAGTAAATCCCGGAGGTGGGACGGTGTAGTCCCCAGGGCCGGAGGTCCCGACGACTTAACTTGAGTAAGAGTAAGAGTAAGTAAGTATGGATCCGTAAGTAAGTATGAGTATGAGTATGTATGTGTATGTATGGAGTAAATGAGTAAAAGAGTAATCTCCACCCGATTAACCCGGGTGGACCAATGAAGCTAACAAGAATTGTATGTTTGTGTATGTACTGCGTATGTGTACTTGAGAACAAGGTAAGTAAGTATTTGATGGTTATGTATTCCTTGTATGTGATGAAATGTATGTATGTATGCCTTGTGGAAGTAATGTAGTATTGAGTATAAAGCATGTATGCATGTTGTGTGAATAAATGAACCGCATGTATACGACCAAATGGTCGGCGTACCCTCACTAGTACGCGGGGTATGCGGTTATCATGCTCGGCGAAAGCTGACCCCTTCGGGGGACATTTTTTAGTGTGCAGGTACCCGAAGCGGATGTGGCCAAGGTGAGAGACCGGGGCACACCCTTGTATTTAGAAAGTAAGTAGTTGTGAGGAACGGGTAGTGTGTAGACTCGAAGGAGTATGTATGAGATTGAAGTAGGTATTGTAATTGTATTGGAACTTAGTAAACTCGGTATGTAGATTGTATGGTATTGAACTTGGAGTATTGTAATGAATGGGATGTTGTAGTATTTGATTCGGTAATTGGAGTAGGTATGATAAGTGTGTAGTACTCGTCGGATATTCCGGTCCATCAGACCGATGCTGTAAGTAGAAGTAGTGGCCTTGTTAGTCACGTGGGTGACTAACGGCATTGTATCACCCATGTATGTAAGAATATATCCGCTGCGTGTATCTGGTATGTAAGGAGATTGGACGGTAAGTATTGTATTAATGGTAGGGGTGTTACAAAAAGTGGTATCAGAGCGAAGTATCGCTCTGATGACTGGAAATACCGAGTTTAGGAATACCGAGTTAGGAATTAGAAGCTTAGGGCTAAGGGCTGAGTGTTAGCATTAGAGATATGCTAGTTAGGAACCCCGGTGAGTACCGGATACCTACAATACCAGTCCCGCCCGCCGCAAACCCCATTGTATAACTTGGGAAAGGACGCCAGAGAGAAGGAAAGACCTCTCATACTCGGAAAAACCCGATCTGGCAGTAGTGAAGCAATCACACCATAAACAAGAACCGACATATAGTAGATTCAAGGAATTGGAAGTCCCGGAGATGGATCCCGGTCGAACAACAATACCCGCACTCAACAGCGGTTGAATGAGCACTCCAACCACGAGGAGGCTGCAACTTACAACACATGGGGCGACGTGCTTAGCAGTCGCGAGACCTGGCTAGTCAACCAGCAGCAGGAAAGAAGCACTAACGGTACAACGAAATGGAAAAGGAGTAATAACATAACCCGAGACACAAGTCTGCGGGACAACAGTAATAGTCAAGCAGCACCACCAACGGCATGCTAGCTGGCTAAGAACATAATCAGGAACAATTAACTCCAAACTACAACGCCAAAAGATTGCAATATCTGGCCAATATAGCTCAGACAACTATAAGATAACCATGAGATACAATCCAATAGGACTACGAGGGTAGTGCCTAAACAAGGTAGGTTCCGTAACCACCACAAGTGTGTGGGAACGAGCCACAAGGAACAACTTTAAACCAAGTAAAGGGAATCTCCAAGGATTGGAGAAGTACCCAGATCTACGACAGCCATGTCTAGACCGCCGAGAAACTACCTAAAGGATCGAGTATACCAATTATAGATCAATAAGAATCAAGGAAACAGTCAATACGACTAACACACACGAGAGGGAACAGTACCGTGATCGACATAGGATTACCCAAAAACCACCAGTACCACGCACTTGCCACGGCAAGTGCAGTAACGACACGAATATGTAAAGGAACAATAATATGTCACAAGTACATAGTAATGTACGGTGACCGTAATGAAACAACCATAGGATCACACATCCTAACAACCAGACGTATGAACCTTGGAAGGCTTAACGACCCGACCACGGTACTCAGTACATACCAGTCAGCGGGACGCTAGACTTGGTCAAGACCTCAAGCATGGCTATGCCATGAGATATTTCTTTTAGCACCGAACCATTGTTTTCAAAACCAAACCCTTCTTTCAAACCATAACTTTCTTTAAAACCTTGGATTTTAAAACCAAACCAACAAAATTTCGGTGAGTATCATAGATTGATACAAGAGGAGTTGACAACAGAATACTTCACCTAGGCGTGTGACGAACACTACGAGTGTACCCGTTACGGGATGTGGGACAACCGCACTCCGAAGGAGCTTGCGGGCCTGACATATAGTTGGGTAAGTGGCAACGTATCAACATGGTACCCCACGTATGTGCACATGTAGTGTACGACACACGGGAAGTAGTCGACTCCGTTCTACGGACCATCAGTAAGTCAAACCAGAACAGTTGGACACCTCAGACGACCAAATATCAAGGAACTCAGAGAATCCATCTGAAGATTGGAATGAAGACTGGGAAGTGCAAAACGCACAGACTAGTAAATATAGACATTGGACATGTCTCGAGACGCCAAACGATACGTGATAGCTGGAAGGGATACCCAGCCTAAACACAGTAAGGCAGTTGCCTAACGTGAACACCACAATGCTCAACAAACGGGACAGAACTCCCAAGAGCAACCCCAAGATTACCACAAGTATACTCCATCATTGAAGGGGATATCAAACCTAGTCCTTAGCACTAGGAGCAAGTGTAAACAGTCTACCCAAGAACGGGAGACGTTATAACCCAAAAGGGATAACTCAAATACAATACCACAAGGCGGTATAGTGGACAACACGTCACACATTAGCCGGATGAACGGCATGAACAACAACACCTAGGAGCAATCCTTGAAGGTGTCTGAGTTACAACAGTGAACAAAGCATCATGATAAGCACAAAGCTAAATGAACACTCGGTTAGGACACCGAAGGGATTTCACTTAACAGGAAATACCCTAAATTACCAAAGGCACTGATTAACATCAGATGCTAAAGGCCTCCTATGAACGGAAGCGTGATGCCACGACTTACCATGGAGCCCAGTAATACCTCCAACCTATGGGGTACAAGGAGTGGAAACATGTATAAGCAGCTTGCAAAGAGCATAGCTCGCAGCAATACGGCTTAAAAGCCATCAACCAACTATGTTAGGTAAACCTAAGGTTGCAAAACCACACCATTTGGTAACAAGACTTGCAAGAGATATTGCCTCATACGACAAGAAATCAACAACTGGACCATAAGTTCAAACCCAACATCCTGAGTGGCTTGGAGTAATGGCCACCTCAGGGTCACTGTCACTAGAGCACCAGTCTAGTATACAGTTGACAAGCTTTTAATTACCCTTCATGCCTTCTGTAGCAATAACACAGAGGCATAAGAATCATGATAATGCCAACATTGGCCTAGTCCACACTTGGAACACTACGAGAACCCAAGGGAAGGTACCCCTCGTTAACCAAAGACCACTAACGCGGTGATGTGAAACCTTAGAAAAGACTTCCATCTACTATAACAATAAAACCACGCAATAGATATTGCCAAAGAGTGATGGATAAGGAAATGAGATTTCCAAACCATTACGACTTAAAGGAGTAAGCATACTCCATATGCACCCAAACTATAGTGGACCATTGTGTAAACACCGACATAGCAAACCTTGTCATTAGACCTATGAGTGGAGACAAACCCCTCAACAAGAACCTTCACTTGTCAGTGATAGAATACCCTCCAATTGGAGAACGGGACCAGAAAACCCTTGAAGTTTCACGGGATGTCCTGGTAATATACATACAAGCAAAACTACAGCCAGAGCCTAACCAATGCTCAGCACCGAAAGGCAATAATTAACAAAACAGTTAATGTGAACGCACATTGAACACCATGAATTAACAACGCTCAAGAAAGCTTATGAACCGATGAGTTATCTCATCCTTGGTCAACCAAGATACTTGGTAATTGTATCACAAATGATGAAATAATGTGAGGTAAGCCAACCTACACATGAAATAAACTGAAATAAAACATCCCCACAATGGGAAGATAATAGTAGTGCGGTATGCTACAACAATCATCATACACATGAACATTGGGAACCCCAGGGTACTCATACCATAAGGAATGGTGCCAATGACAATGGCAATGAGTAAAGAGAAACTATCACAGTAACAGAAACAGTAAAAACGATGTTGTACAATGAGTAAGAACACGGTGCGCAACAAGCGACCGCTATGAGGGAGTAGTAAGCAATAACACGGAGTATAAATATGAAATGACAGACATAAATATTCCTTCCTATCACATAAGTGACTTACTGTCAAGCGTTTACGCCTCTGCACTCTGTATGACTGAGTGTTTTGGTATTGCACTTGTGCAGCTAATGATCTAATGGGATGGCTAGGGATATGGAGAATGTAAACCGTAGTAAACCTTTTTTTCACCAACAAATGGCACTAGCCAGTTAAGCAAGCTTAACAACAAACCGTGCGGCCTAAGGCCAAAGAAGCACGAAGAGTGTAACAATACACTAACAATCACAAAGTGTGAATTCCAATGGAATGAAGAGTGAAAAGGACGTAGCAAGGTCATACAAGTAAAGACACTTGTACTGAACCAGGAAACTGGTAGATTCAGAATAGTGACACACAGAGGAAGCACTACAACTAAGTAGTGACTTAACCTCGCCCGACAATAAGTCGGAGGAGCTTAACGAATAATCGTAGAAGCACGAATAGCATGTGCAGAAGATTACCAGAGAGCTGGTTATAAACCTTAAACTCATTGAGTTCAAACACGGTAAAGAATACCGCATTTGTTTAATAAACCTTATACCCATAATAGACGGATAAAAGGTGATGCATAGTACATTAAGGATAGCACGAAGGGTAATAACCCAAGTTATCAGGGTCGCGCAGCAGAAGCTAGTGGGCCCTAGCTAGGAGATAATATACCTAGTAAGTATAGTAGAAGGGCTATTAATGCCTTGAAGCCTAATAGGCTAGAACCAAATTGTTTGTGAGTTAAATAAACTCATAGAGGAATTCTTGGTGCAAAGACTAAACCATTGGTATGGTTAGGACCCTTTGACCAGAGCATATTGTATAGTATACCGTAGTGAAGCTAAACGCTTCAGATAGCCCAAATTGATTAAACCAATGTTTAATAATAATAACATATGATAGATTACGTGGGCGTAATCCCTTTTAAGGGGGGTAGAGCGAAAACCGCTTAATGGAAGTTTTATAAATAACACATAAACTATAATGTGCATAGCGCAAATGAGAATCGAATTAACGATTGGTACTAATGTTAAACAACATACGTATTCACTCATAATGAGATTATGGTAAATAAGCATTAGATATGCAAATACCATAGGGCGAATATACCCATCGTGTAACCCAGTGTAAGGGTATTAGTAAAGAAGAGTAATGAGTAGTGGACGGAACTCCACAAGTATTGTAACCCTTGAAGAAGTAGTACGAAGGAATGAGAGTAATTGAGGAGTGAATTCTAGGAGTAGTGTATTTGTAAGTAAGTTATTGGAAGAAAATTGAGAACAACTAAATTCTACGAGTATGGCAATTCCTAGTTAGAACATTTGAAACAATGAAGAGTGATGGATGGAAGTAGTGAAGGTCGATGAGATGAACACTTAGGTATTGAGCCGGGAAGTAAAGCATTTGGGAAATAGATTCAGAATGATTGATGGATCGAATTCCATCCTTTGGAGATGTATGGATGACTAGGAAGAGTAAAAAGATAAAACATGAAAATAATTGAATTAATTGCTTGTTTGAAACTGACGTGGGAAGTCGAACTTGATCCTGATCAGATCAAGGGAAACCGAACACAATTGGGGTGGAGAGATAGTTCGACACTGGTACTGATCACATCAGGGTCGAATGATTCTCGAAGCTCCCCTCAAGTGGTCACAAGAATCACACTTAGGATAGAAGTAATGAATATAAATTGGAACTTGGAGTTGTATGCTTTAGAAAGACTTTCTAATTAGTAGTTGTAAAAGAACTTTCTTAGACTGGAGAGTAAGTAATTGTTAGAAGCTTATACCGGAGAGTATAGTTGTAGCATGTTGTATCATTCCAAGGGCAGCAGGACATAGAGGAGTCCTGTGTCGAGACGACCTGGGTGCCTGCGGGATTGTAATGTGTATTGCATTGCTTTGGGGATAGCTTTGCACTATATGTATGTATGAATCTTGTAAGAGGAACCGGACGGCTGATGGTAATGTGGATTGGAGTAAGTATGGTACATTGGTATGATAGGGAAAGAGGAAACCTTGAGTAATGGAATTAGGAATTAGTAAGGAGGAAGAATGTATGACCGCTATATTAGACAAGTATGAATGAGTAATATAGTAATCCCATAACCTCGAACAACTTTGAGGACAAAGTTCTTAAGGGGGGTAGATTGAAATACCCCGAACTTAAATATAAGGATTAAAATTAATCTAATACGTATTTAAGGGCCTAATGGTACCTAATTAATATTGGTAAGGAAAAATAAATCCTAAAGAAATAAAGAAACGCTTAAAAGCGAAAAAACGCTAAATAAGCGTTAAATAACCATAGGAGGTACGAGACCTCGATTAGCGTATTACATGGATTCTAAGGGTTTAATAAGACCTAAATAATGTATGGGAACAACTCCCGAAGAAAACGGATCCAAATAATGAATTAAAACGCTAATAGAGCTTTAGAACACGTTTCTCGAGAAAACCCGAAAACGTGACTTTAAGTGGTCAAACAGACCCGTAAAAATTATAAATCATTAAATAATGATTATTAAGCATTTATGGAAGCTTAATAGTCAATAAAATAATTAAACAAGGGAATTCCGGAAAATGGGCCCGGTTAGTGAACGGTACCTAAACCGGGTAAAATAACGAGCGTTTTCTGTAAAAGACGAAAAACGCTCCAGCTAGTATACTTCATGGGGGCCGGTTTTTACTAGCTAAATAACCCCTCACACACACACATGTAACTAGCTAATTAAATAAGAGAGCCAAAAGCAAAAAGCAATAAAGTAAACATTACTTTATTTCCCTCCCTCTCACCTCACTCTCACATTCACTCTCTCTCTCTCTTTCCTCCTCTCTCTCACCGATTTCTCCCTCCCTCCTCTCTCCTGGTTTGGCGATTCATGGAGCTCCACAAGCCTCCAATGGCAACTTCATCTTCCTCCTCATGCTCCATCCCCATGTAAGCTCCAAATCGAAAATAAATTACATATTTGAACTCCCCTCATCTCCTCTACATTTCCCTCTTTCAAAATTCGAAAAGGATGAGTTTCATCTCCATGGGTTTTCCCCATTTGAAGAGAAAAGCACACCATTATGGAGCTTGGAGTCTCCTCTTTCCAACAAGGTAAAAATCTACATGAGAAACTCAGTTCTCTTCATTCTTCTTCTTCACAACCGATTTTTGCCCCATTGTAACACTCCATTTTCTCTCTCTCTTTTGTCTCTCTGAGCTTATATCAACCTTGCAATGGTGGATTCACCTTGTTGAACCAAGGGCTAAAACCCCTCTTAAAAGCTCCAAAAGGTAAACCCTAGAAATTGTGTTTTAACACTTTAAATGAATTAGCATTAATTAAGGATTAGTAGTTTAATTGCACTTGTTTTATGTGCTTTGGGTGGTGGGAATGGAGTTTGGTAACTCCATTCCCCATATGGCCGTTTGGGCAAGAAAGAGAGAAAAGGAGAAATGAAGAAGAAAGAAGGAATTAAGAGCTGAAGGTAAGAGCTCTTTACTAATGTTAATTTTGGTGCATTAGAGTAATGGAATGGGTAAACGAATAAAAGAAACCAAACTAATGTATTAGTATTGAAGTTTATGAAGTTTTGAGTATTTGAGAGTAAGTTTGAGTATTTGTGAATTAGTAAGTGAATTGTAGGCCTTGGAGCCAAATGATTGTATGAGTATTAGTATTGGTATTTGAAGAAGTATTGGTGAATGCATATTGTATTGATTGCTGTATGGGTAGGACCCTTGTAAGGGTGTGGCTAGATAGGTATGAACTTGGTGAGAAATGTGTGTATGGATAAGTAAGAAATGTAGAGGAACTATGGCAAAATCTTGATAGGATATGTATATGTATTGATGACTTGGTGAATGGGAAACCAAGATATGTATTTGGATTAGTAGAGATGTTTAGTACTATGGAATGGTAGTTGTGACATGAGGATGAGAAGTGCAAAATCTGTAACAAAGTATATAGAAAGGTATTGGAGAAGATAGGAAAGATTTTGTGCAAGAATTGGTAAGAAGAGTGTTGGACTTGGTGTAGGTAATGTAATGACTTGGAAATGTATTTGGGATGCTAGGAGTAACATTGGTGGAGGAAATATTGAATGGTAGGAGTTGTAGAAAAATCTGTAGCATTAGAGAATGAAAAACTGTTGTAGGTGTTGAAAGGAAGTGAGGAAATTGTGTAAATTGTCTCATGGATTTAGTAATGGATTTGGTGGATGAAATAAGGTATTTTAGGAAGCCTAAATGGCATTATATCATGTGGGATTACATGTAGGAAGATTGGGGAAGGAATGGGTAAAAAAGAATTGAAAACAAAGTCTGTAGCAGAGTTCTGCTACCGACCGACCCAGAGTCTGGGTCGGACCGTGGGTCGGTCGGAGCTTAAGAACGAGTATAAACCTTTCGGGAATGGACCGACCCAGGAGCCGTGGGTCGGACGTGGGTCGGTCGGACTCGATTTTCTGTTGTCGAAGTTTCGCACTTCGACCGACCCAGAGTGGGTCGGTCGGTGGGTGGTCGGTCGGAACTTGGACAACAGACCCGAAACTCTCGGCAATGGACCGACCCAGAGCGTGGGTGGGTCGGTCGGAATAGTTCTGGGTCGGTCGGGAGAAATTTCAGAGAACGAAACTTACTGGAATGGACCGACCCAGGGTTGGGTCGGTCGGTGGGTCGGTCGACCCATAACTTACAAAAAAAAAAAAAAAAAAAAAAACTAAATGAATGTAACTAGTATATATATATATATATATATATACCCACCTATACATATGTACATGTATATGTAAGCAAGTAAACCATTGTAAGTAGATAAAAGTAAGTAAATAAAATGTAGGTATAGAATGTAAAGACTTAGTAAGTATGAGTTAGGGAGCGTAAGGATAATCGAATTAAATTAATGAGTTAGATTAATTATTCGATTGTATGTATATCATAGGATTTGATTTGTGAACACCGGAGGAACATTGGGATACAAGTACAACGGTGAAAGGTATGATTTCTTCATGCCCTGTATCCTAATCTGGTTACCCCGATTTGTGTGCTTATTTGATCACCTAAATAAGATAAATGCATGAATCGGACTATATTGCACTTACTTGTGCTTGACTTATGTGTTCTTCGATATTTATTGTCTTGAACACTAGTTTGTATAATTCATGAAATATGTGGATGAAGATAAATTGTATTTGTACCTTGTAGTGTACTTGTGTATTGTATTGTATTTCGTATGTATGTGTATATGGGTATTGTATTATTGTGGCTTGAATGTTGACTTGTGCTAATTCCTAACTATCTGACTCCTAACTTAAGTGAGTAAATTGGAATGAGTACAAGTCCGATATAGCTTCGGCCACGCGTGAGGATGCGGAGTCACAAGAGGTTGGCTGCACATTCCTGACTCTTAAACTGGTCCGCGGCCCAAATCCCTTAAATGGGTAGCATCCCGGATTAGTGAGTCAAGTAAATCCCGGAGGTGGGACGGTGTAGTCCCCAGGGCCGGAGGCCCGACGACTTAACTTGAGTAAGAGTAAGAGTAAGTAAGTATGGATCCGTAAGTAAGTATGAGTATGAGTATGTATGTGTATGTATGGAGTAAATGAGTAAAAGAGTAATCTCCACCCGATTAACCCGGGTGGACCAATGAAGCTAACAAGAATTGTATGTTGTGTATGTACTGCGTATGTGTACTTGAGAACAAGGTAAGTAAGTATTTGATGGTATATGTATTCCTTGTATGTGATGAAATGTATGTATGTATGCCTTGTGGAAGTAATGTAGTATTGAGTATGAAAGCATGTATGCATGTTGTGTGAATAAATGAACCGCATGTATACGACCAAATGGTCGGCGTACCCTCACTAGTACGCGGGTATGCGGTTATCATGCTCGGCGAAAGCTGACCCCTTCGGGGGACATTTTTTAGTGTGCAGGTACCCGAAGCGGATGTGGCCAAGGTAGAGACCGGCGGCACACCCTTGTATTTAGAAAGTAAGTAGTTGTGAGGAACGGGTAGTGTGTAGACTCGTAAGGAGTATGTATGAATTGAAGTAGGTATTGTAATTGTAATTGGAACTTAGTAAACTCGGTATGTAGATTGTATGGTATTGAACTTGGAGTATTGTAATGAATGGGATGTTGTAGTATTTGATTCGGTAATTGGAGTAGGTATGATAAGTGTGTAGTACTCGGATATTCCGGTCCATCAGACCGATGCTGTAAGTAGAAGTAGTGGCCTTGTTAGTCACGTGGGTGACTAACGGCATGTATCACCCAATGTATGTAAAATATATCCGCTGCGTGTATCTGGTATGTAAGGAGATTGGACGTAAGTATTGTATTAATGGTAGGGGTGTTTACAAATGGTGGATTGGAGCTCCTCTTTGATTCATGCCCAAAACCCCATTATAGGGTTTAAAGGTAAATCCCTAAATCTTGAGTTTAAACACCCCTTTTGTAATCTAGAGCCATTAATGACCTAAGTGTCTTGTTTGGTGTCATTTCCTATGGGGGTACCGAATCAGAGTTGGGCAACTCCATGGCCTTGGCCGATTTTCAAGCTAGAGGAAGAAAAGAAGAGAAAAGATGAAGAAAGGAGAACTTGAGAATTAAAGGTAAGCCAACAACCTTAAAAGCTATCCTAAATGTTTTAGGATTTTGGGTTGGGAAATAAAAACAATGAATCAATAATTTGTGTTGGAACATGTATTTGATTGTGGAAGAAGGAATTGTGATCATGATAGTGTAATGAGAGATTGTTGTGTGATTTAAGGGCCTAAGAGCCAAGCATTTAAATTAATGCACTATATTGAGATGGAAGGAATTTTTGAATGAATATGTGTGCTGGTAGGATCCCTTATGGATGTGGCTAGTGAATAAATTAGGAAATGGAAAATTGTGCATTTGGGCAATGTAGAATTGTAGGTGTGCTATGGAAAAATTTCTGTAGAAACCAAAGGAGTTTAGGTGTTGTTATGGGTGAGAATAACCTAGGGATTTACTAGGTGCTATAAGAGGTTTATTGGGTTAGTTAACCACCCTAGAAATGCTTGTTAAGGATGGGAGTTGGTGGTGGAAAAATCTGTAGCAAAATGGAGTATGAATGTCTTGGAAATTCTAGAAAAGAGACTAGTGTGCATGATTTTGGAAATAAGGTTCGAACCTTGGTAATGAGATTGTAAATGCCTAGGAAGGATGTGTTATGGTCTGAATGAGGGTAGGAGACCCAATGGAGTTTAGAGATTTGGTGAGCAAAGTGCAACTTAGGAATTTAGGAGCTAAGTAGCAAAGTGCTGGATTTTTGGAGGAAAAACTTGTAGAATTGAGCAAGAATTGAACAATGAGTTTGATCAATGGTTTAAGGAGGTTTAGTGCATGATTAGGGTGTTAAAACATGTTAGGAAACATGTGGAATGATTAGGAAGAGACTGGGTGTGAAATAGGGGTTGAAACGAGATTTAAAACTGTAAAATTTGACAGTTCCAGGGTTGGTCCGGGTTTGTAAATCGGTAGACAAACCTGGACCACCTCAAAAACATGCCAGAGAGTGATTCTAGTGTTTGGTCCAGGTTTATAACCCCGGACACAAACCCGGACCACATGTAAAACAAGGCCGAATGTATTACGACGAGTTGGTCCGGGTTTACAAACCAGGACACAAACCCGGACCATCATAAAAATGCAACAAAAAGTAGTTTTAAGCCTCTAAATGATGGGGAAATGATTGGGGATAGTTTTAGATGATGATTAGGACTTGTTTGGTGGTATGTAAAGGCCTTTAGATGTGTAAAAAAGTTTGAGAAGTGAATGAGCACTACTACAGATTTTACTTTTAACTACTCATCAAATACAACTAGTTCCTAAACGCAGTTGTAATTAGCATCGTAAGGTGAGTAAAATGGGCAATAGTTTACATAAGGCTACTGTTAAAATTTAGTACTAGTTGTTAAACATTAGTATGAAGTTAAAAAGAACCGGAAGCTCAAGTATTTGTCCAACAGGTCTCTCGTTCGAAACTCACTGGTTGCATTCCATAAAGGAAAAAAGAAAAATATAACAATGCAGAAAACGAAACCTTAAAGTACTTCAAACTTCTCTATCCCTTCACCAGTCTGCCTCCATCGACAAAATCAAGCTTGTGCTCTTAGGTAACTACTGTCAATCGAAATGAACGTGACGCTCTTCCTGGCTTCAGTCAACAAAGGGTTTGGTTTTCATGGTGAAAAGTTCCTTTGAATCTGCTATTGATGTTAACTTCAGGTGAATTCTCTACTGGGTGAGTTTACTTCGATGAATTCCTTTCTTCATTTCCTAACCGTAACATGCGCTCTTGCATGCTCTAGAAAAGGAGCTTGCGACGTTTAGTGTGAATTTATTGCTACTTGTTGTGAATCTCAGGTAAAATTTATGGTTGGTGAATTTAGATCTGGTAAATTCCTCTTGTTTATTTCCCAACCCTAGCTTATGTTCTTGGGTACTCTCTGAAAAAGTTCTCACTCTGTTCGGCAATTTCCTCTTGTTTATTTCCCAACCCTAGCTTATGTGGGTACTCTCTGAAAAAGCGCTCATGCTTTTCGGTGGAGTTGTGACTTAATTCTTCATATTGTTCCACCGTGTTTGCATTCGCTGAAACTTCTCTTTTCCATTCCTTGTTTGAAGGTGTAATAATGATTTAATAAACCCCTAAAACAACTTCTGAACTTTTTAATTTCCATTCCTCTTCACTTTTTTTAGCCCTAACTTTCGCTCTTGGGTTCGCTCATGAATCAGCATCACTTCTACTCTGAATTATCATAGTAGGTCTTTGACATTGTTGATTGGTTTTGTTCAGTTGGTAAGAAGGTTGTTAAAGGGTTTAAGATACTAACGTCACACAGAAACTGGAACCTCAAACATGCTGTAAAAGGTGTGCTTGAACAGTAGTTGAACTCTGCATATTCGTTAATAGATATTCATCTTTGATTAGTCTTTATATTTTCATCTTGATAAATAGTTTTTGCTTGGTCCCTTTCAAATTTCAGGATTGTTACAACAGAAAGAGCAATGAAAAATTTAAGGAGCAGTACATTATCCACCCTATGTACTAAGATCATTGAAAACACCAGCCCCACTAAAACATCTGTCTGCAATGCAGCATCAGTTGCTCCGTCAATATATTTAAAGAGAAGGTAGTTTATTTATGTTATATACTAACTAGCTACTGCTATCTTCTTTTAAAACCAATAATTTCTCAAGTAACTTGTTCATTTAAAAAAATAATAATTTCTCAAGTAACGTGTATGAAAATATTATTTGGTTTCTTGGTTGTTGGGATAAGAGATGTGTTGGGGTATAGTATCTCTACTGGCCGATGTTTTTAATTTGGTTAGACTAGGTGAAGAGAAACACTTTCTTAGTTTCAGAGCCATGGATATCCAACATTTTTGTTTAGTAGGTCAATTATTGAAATTCATAACAAATTTATCACGTCTATCGTTTCAAGAATGTCTTGATTAGGTTGCACATGTTCAGGGCCCTCATATTTCAAATGCAACAAACGAGAAGGTTGTCGTCATATCAGGTGCAGCAAACTTGTTGTTTGCTGCGAACTAGTCTCCTTGTTCTTCCTTTTCAGCTGTAAATGGCTGAAGAATGGATTTGAGTGGATTGTTGTTGCTTTATTCTTCAATTGGTGATACCGAAGGAAATTTTTCTCCTCGCAAACCTTGCTAAAGAGCACGGCAAATAATGTGGCCTTTATGTGTTTGTTCATGTTGGGAAAATTGGAGGACTTCCTCCAGCTATTGATGGACAGGCTAGACAAAGCTTTCATTTTTCTGACTTATTCAAATAGACATATCCACTAAGTGTTTATGTATCCTTTTTTTAGCGTGTTTAGATATATTAGTTGTTTACTATTGAGGTGTTTTGTAACACCCCTCTCCATAATCACGATATAATCCCTCACGTAGCAATAAATAAAACGTCTCGCAGCAGAAAAATAAATAACAATTACAAAACTCACACGGGTGTCACCGGCCATTACTCGCCCATGCGAGCAACGTAGCCAAACCACATCCAACTTCCAAAATAAACAAACTGCTAACCGCAGTGATAACGAGAAACTCCTATACTTCAAACTAAGTCCATAACCATAAACATTGACAAGTGAGCGTCTACCCAATCCTGAAAAATACATAACCTTACCATAAGACCATACACCATCTTCATTACTATACAACATCTCCAACTACCCTGTTCCTGCTCTTCAACTCCGACAATGATCAACAACCTGAAATGGTGTAGTATCAGCGATAGACGCTGAGTATGCCGGGTCTGGACCCTAATGGTCACTTGTCATTTTAACCATCTTATTATTAGATTGGTTTCATGCTTTTCCTTTTTACAGTTATAATCAAAACTGAAGCATAAATGTATAATATACATAATCAACCATCCAAATACTCATAAACATTAATCATCCATCCAAACCAAACATTCATAGAATATTTCAAACAACATTTGTATATCGAACGTATCGAGCAATAACAACAATATTTTGTACAATGTACAATCGCCGTAGCGTTCACCATCCACTGTCAATTTATTTTAGTTTGGCTTTCAAGCCCCATCCATATGTACAATGTACATTCGTCGTAGCGTACAGTTCCCATAGTTAATTTATCTTAGCCTTGTAGGCTCCATCCAACCATGTTTAATTAATGTCAGTAGGGCGTCATGTTAGGACACCCCGATAACCTCACCATGGACAGTAGTCCCCTGTACACACAAAGGTGGTCATTTCGCCAGAGGTCCGGAGGCCCCTGACTCACTTATGTCTCGTAAGACGTCCATAAAAAGGCCGTAGCCACCTGATCCACGAACCTATTTGGGCTCGTTGGATATAACCTGGAGCGGAATCCAATTAGGAAACCCCTCAGTGATCACAAATGCGCAACCAAGTAGTTCGTAAACTACCGGGATTCCTCACCTCAATCTCATACCATCACTCTCTCATAATGTTTAAGATCTGCTCTTAGTCTTATGGAGAATATTTATTAACCAGCGGCCCAATGGGTCACGCATACCTAGAAGTCATCTAGGTGATATTTATGTTAGAGATCCATGCTCTAGAGACCGACAATGTCGTGACTCGTTCCTAAGTGTTTTACTTAGGTTACCATATACTTAATATTAATATCATGGTATTATATCAAGTAACCGTCATGTCATCACAACGCATATGTATGTTTATATAAGTCGATCTATAGTCGACGTAGTGTTAGTCCCGTAGGACGCCCGTGCATAAATAATTAATGCATCAACACTTAAACACATACATGTAACCACACACATATAACACACAAGTTATATCAACCAAATTCGAGCCCAAGGAGCAACCTTAGGTCAACTCGGCAAACCCCTTTACATACCGTTCACCCTGATTGTATTACGGTGGAGTATGAATCTTCAAGATCCTATGCTCCGTGTAGTCCGCTAGCTTGTCCAGCGTCCTTGTCAGAAGTATAATCTAAACGGTATTAAAACTATACGTCAGTCTCCATGACTAACTACATCCGGTATTTCCGAATAATAAGCAACCCCGACAGTTCACCTCTGTTTTCTACAGTTGTTGTTACGGGTTTCTCTAAAACAGTCGGTTTTGTTACTTAAAACGCGTACGTCAAAACTATTCCAACTGTTAAGTTTAGTTCCTTATATTTCTTTTAATCTTATCCACCTCTAGTTTAGGTACGTAACCTATAGTTGCATGTATGCATGCATTCTTGTATTATATTGCATTCTAAAATTCATAACTTATAGTTTGTAACTATATTTATTATTTTTTTTAAAATAACCACCACCATTGAATCATATGGTTTTCAACCAAAATATATATCCACCTTATATACATTATTCTTGTGTATGTATATATTTACCACGTAGGTAATTCCCATGAGTTTAATAAACTCTTATATTTTATGTTACTTTTTATCATCTTTTATTAGATGATTATTCCCATTAGTTGTATCATATTGTACGACTTATAATAAGATTATTATCCTAACATGAGTAACATTTTATGTTGTATAATTACAACTTCTAAGGTTTATTCAATAAATACCTTAGTTTATAACTCCCATTTATTTATAGTTTGTCACACTATTTTATGTGAGTACCCTTCCTTATATTAATTCCATCTAAACCACCTTAATACCATTTAATTGTCATAACATTTATAACATAGTAGACCGTAGTCTAAAATTCATTTTCCAACCTTTATATTTTCGGTATAGCCCTTGAATTTATTTAAATTCCCTTTTTGACCACATAACATTATGTAATGTTATACCAAAATACTAATATCATTTGCTATGATATTTTTATTTCCTTTAACTTATAATCTATAGTTTTTATACAAAACTATTGTGTATTGCCTCATAGGCACATATTAAACCTTATACTTTTCCTTAAACCATAATTTCCTTTATTTACAAAATCACCCCTTTCTTTTACCATGTTATATATCCCATTTAATATAACATTTCTAACTTATAAAAGAGCATAACCTATGGTTATTTTTTTGTAAATTCCGAACAAACGTCAATATACATTTTATATTGTCATTAGGCCCAATTTATAACATATAGTTTGATAATATCATTAAAACTTATATTATACATATATCTCAACAAATACTCTTATATAATTCTAAAAATCTCCAAATTTTACCAAAGGGTTATAAATATCCTTATTAACCCATATACTCTTGGTATTTTACCATTCCACCATCTATATTCTCCAAAGTGTCATAATGACATAATAACTATATATTATACATATATAGTTTATTTTAATTCCAAAAACAACCCATTAAATTCCTAAAAATTCCTAATAGCCCATGGGTGTCAGTATAAGATTGGAGAAAAAAAAAGACAGAAAAATATAACAGACACTAGTGCAATCGCTACGTCTCCTTTTTTTTTAAATACTCCCGTATAAGAGAAAGATAAGTTAGGAGAGAGAAAATAACTTTTTAAAATGTTATAACTTACAAAATATAAGTGCAAAAATAAAAAAAAA
>CM041782.1:253772547-253812528 GCA_023374045.1 Limonium bicolor
GGTGCCACCCAATAGCTTCAGTATTAAGCTCTAATGTGCCTCATGACTATCACCTCATCTGCATCTCAGTAACTGACTGAAAGTAGAACCCAACCAACGAGGCTTAATCCTACTATGTGTCCAGGGTTTGGTGGTCTAGCTCGTGGAATCATCGCACAACACTCCCCATCTCTATATGTGCTACGCGTGATTGATAGTCTGCCTATAGGTTAACCCAGTAAGCACAACAATGTCTAAACGTGATGGTGGTCTCTCCTGACAGCATGTGGAACTTATGTGTCTTTCTGTGCCATCTCTCCACCAGTTACGGTGATCATTGGCAATCCAAGAGATGTACTCTAGGACTGTTATCCTGTAGAACCATGAAGCCTCTAAATATGGCGTATCCTATATCATAACGCACATGCCCACCACGTCGTAAACTAGCCTCAAAGCGGCGACAATGTAGTACCTGGTACTCATTCCCATCCACACGGACCTAGACTATGACTACGCTGATGTCTAAGTATAGAATCAGGGGGTGGACCGGGATCCATGTGTAACTGAATATAAAATAAAAAACATTCAACTACATTAAGAGCTTGTATTTTAAAAAATATGTAACTTTTAGAACATAAGAAACATTGCATTAATATTCATGAATAATACAAACCAGAGTTGATGTCTAACAATACCAAATTCAAGTATAAAAGTAATCAAAAAGTACTACACAACGAGCACTAGAAACCAATCATATTAGGACATCTCCTCTTATTATGACCCTCCTGCTCAAATCTAGTACACCTAGTCCTCTTCTTCGGCTCCTTTAGATCCATCTCATTACGAATACAGGTTGACCTTGGTCTTCCCTTTCCTCGCACACGAGATGGATCGGGAAGAATGATGAGAAAGTCTGACGGAGGCCACGAGTGCTGATCACCAAATGGGACGAAGCCTCATTCGTACACATTGAGCTGCTTCTATCAAGTGTACCATGACCCCATAAGAATGGTATTGTCCATGTGTATGAAAGTAGCTGCTGCGCATGCATGTGAGCATGGAATCATGAAATTCTGCATTTCTGGCAAGTACAATAACAATCTCTCATCTTAACGGTGTTTCGATTGCCACCCTTGAACCTATAAGCTGATGATCTGTGGCTGTGGTGATTTCGAACAACTTTCTAGGCCCGTCGAACCACTGCATCACTTCCGACTTTTAATTGTAAAATACGAAAAATGTTCACCAAAATATCACATTTGAAAAAAAAAATTGTGGTTTTTTAAAAACAAAAATTACATGGAAGTGTCAAAATGGGTTGTAACACCCCATCCAACAACCAACACATAATAACAATCTGCAGCGGAAACTCAATTCATCACATTACTTATTCCAATGGTGTTACCGCCGTTAACCACCACGTGGCTAACAGGCTAATACATGTACATTTGTATCGGTCTGATGGACTAGATTCCCGAGCAACTACACCATACAATACTCATTCCATCTTCAACATTTATTATATACATACACTCCCATGTACCGAGTATTTACAAATACTGCCGATAACAATTTCGGTCTTACTACGCCTATCATACTCACGCCATTTAAATGGCTACCCATGTATAAACATCTGCCCCGTCCTACTCTCGAACGGCTTCCAGCTCCTTGTACCTGAAATAGAAAAGGAGAGAAAGGGTGGCCCCCAAGGGGCTCAGCACCTTTGCTGGTATGGTAATCCCGCAGCCCACATGCTACCGGGCCACGCACAACTAATTGTCGTCTTAGCATGCAGTTGATTATATTTAAATCATGCATACAAGCCATAACCATACGTCACATAATATTTCGCCTCAATGGGCTCAACCTATAACCAACACATCCACACTTAACCAACCATCCAATGATTCCTTAAACCCTAGAATGGCTCTCCTCTAAAATGGAGCTACTTCCTTAACGAACAGCATGTACCCATTAATCGGGTTATCCTCAAATGCCTCTTGTCGCAAACTGGGATTCATTTCCATGATCCACACATTCCATATCCTACAGCATAACTCATTCCACACATAACAAAACATAACAAACCTTTCTTGCTTCGATGTACACATGACAACATTGCATTCATTTAAAACATCCAATATACATATATATACCAAGGCATAGCAAGGGAATTTGCATAGCATTATAACATTACATCCACCATAAAATCGGTTCTCACAAGGAACCTTTCATCATAGTTAGTATACCATGTGAGCCTAGGGATTTTTGCCAATCCCATGTTAAGCTCGTTACCATCCTCGTTACCGTCCGGTTATATAGAACGGTTAACTTATACCCAAGGTGTGTCGGATATAGTAATCCAAAGCACACCGAAATAACATAACCATTAGTATGCCCCCGTGGCCCGACGTGAGTCAGTAATATAGCTTTGGTTAAGCTAAAGGGGAAAGTTGGAAACCCAATGGGAAAACAACCATAACATACACAGAGGGTCGAACCTATAATGGCACGACCCCCATCCTCACACGCGTGGCCGGAACAGACCGGACTCCTCTCCCCCCATTAGTACATATACACTTAATAATAAGTAGTTAGGGATCCATTATGGAGCCTACCACATCCACACACCATACGGTATCATAACCGAGTTAAGCACACAAGGGAGGTTCACACACTTGCATAAAACAACCATATCCAACTAACTCACACATAGCCGTGGTTAGAACGTTCCCAGGGTTTGGGTCGTTAACTCCGAATACCGACCACTCATGTGTTCCTAGATTTGGTTAGCTAAGGTTTAACACATATTTGAGGTTAAATGGTATCGGAGGCCAATTCGCCACATAAATGAATTACTATAAACTCATTACATGTTTTAATTCTTACAAGGTGGCAAACACTCAGAAAAACATATTGGCATACAAGCCGGTGTAATCCGTTAGGACACAGGTTGCAAGAAAACCATACCTGTCACCGGGGTCCACTTTACCACGTCCTCTTATGTTCCTCGAGCAAATTCTCGAACAACTGTTAACATCACATGTGTTTTCATTAACACCGGGGTTTGCTTGATTATTTAATGTCAATGCCTAAGTTTTCCCCGTTAACTTGGTTACATAACTTAACATTTTTAACTTGTTTTACTCTCACATTTAAATACAACTTTTAGCCCATTTTATTGTCACTAAAACTCACCCAACATGCCCTCAACATCCTTATAATATCATTACCTACCAATCCCCATCATCACATATCATTTCATAACCTTAAACCATGTTTTTGGTCCGACCGACCCACCGTCCGACCCAACCTTCTGGGTCGGTCCATTACAGAACCCTTTTACTTCCTTATAAACATGCCCGTCCGACCCACGTCCGACCCACCATTCTGGGTCGGTCCATGTGCGAACATTTTCCTCCCTTTGAAACTTGACCGACCGACCCATGTCCGACCCACCCTTTTGGGTCGGACCATTACCGAACACATTCCTAACATCAAACAGAGGCTCGACCGACCCAAAAACTGGGTCGGCCCCTGGGTCGGTCGCCTTCTAAACATACCCAAACTTTGCCAAATCTTCACCAAACTTCTCCTAAGGCCTCTTAATGTGTTCTAACATCATTTGGCACTTCAAACACACCCTTAAGATATTCTTAAGCACTCACAAAACTATGTTTCCTAATTCCTTAAACCTTTACTTATAACTCCACAAAATTCCTAACACTTACAATGTTTTCTCCTTATGATTTCTAGGTGGCATTTCACCTATAATGACCACAATACCAAGGTGTTTCCTCTACACCTTATTATCATCTCTCAACTTCTTTTCTTACTAACTAAATCTCCTTTTCACAACTTCTTAAAACTCCTTACTCAAAACCTTACCTAAACCTCATTTATTCCTTGAATATAAACATTACCTAAACCTTAAACAACTCCTCCAAGACTTAAATACATCTTAAGAACACCCATAGATTTCTAAAACTTCCAAGATAATGCCTAAATCCTTGCATCACTCTAAATCACCTTAATACATGTTTTCTTCTCAAGTAAACATTCATTCACCTTTAATCCTTCCTAGTTCACCAAAACTCACTTACCACACTTAGAACTTCTTACACATTTCCCAAATTTGGCCATAGCTTCTCTAGTATATACCCACATCCAAACACTTAGGTTTTTACCTTATTTCATTCAAGAACACCTAAAATCCATCAAACACATTTTATACACAAACTTCACACATTAAGCACTACATCACAATATAGTGCATATCTTAAATTGCTTGGCACTTAGGCCCTTAAATGCATGGCTCTTAGGCCCTTAAATTGCATAAACCTTAAACACTGAATTTCCCACATAATAATGCCTTTGACCTGCAAATACACCCAACAATACATATTCCTTTAATAAACTCCTTGAGAGCATTTTACTAGCTCATTTACCATTTGCTCTTTAGGTAGTTTTAACAAGCATTATAAGCTTATTTCTCCTAAGGCATTAAACCACATTGAGATAGCTTGTTTACCTCTTTTCCTCACAATTTCTTTCTTGTTTCCTTGTAAACCGGTAAGGCATTTCCTTCCTTGTCAACAACTAAACAATATACCAACATTGAAATGAGTATATAAGCTTTAAGCTTTATCTCATTGTAAACCCTAGTTACATATATTATCTTAAGGTATTAACATGATTGTTTTACCTTGGAATGAAAAGAGAGCTTGAATATATATCGAGAGAGGACTCCTCCTAGCCCTTGGAAGATTCAAATGAAGCTAAAACAAGACAAGAGAAGACACCATTATGAGGTGAATTTCCGGTCAACACCAAAAGTGAAGGAAATGAAGTTTTTCTTTGGTTTTTCCTTACCTTGAAGCAAAGGTGATCAACAAGGCATAAAAATATTAGCTCAAGCTCCTTCCATGGAAGTTCTCCTTGGCACCGAAATGGTGGTTTTGAAGTTTTGAAAGGACAAGATTGTAGAGCTTGGCTTAACTAAGAGAATGGTGGTCTTGAAATTGAATTTGGACCATGGAGCTAGGAGTTACAAGCATTCAAAGATGGAGTTCTTGTGTGGTGCTATGGCAAATCGTAAAAGAGAGAAAGAAGAGAGGTTGGAGGAGGTTGGATACGTGTGAATGAGGAGGGAAATGAGAGAATGAGGTTTGCTTTTGCTTTTAGAA
This sequence comes from Limonium bicolor, assembly GCA_023374045.1. Taxonomy (NCBI): domain Eukaryota; kingdom Viridiplantae; phylum Streptophyta; class Magnoliopsida; order Caryophyllales; family Plumbaginaceae; genus Limonium; species Limonium bicolor. The sequence goes on from CM041782.1 coordinate 253,777,713, forward strand.
GATATTTGTACTAAAGTGAATAGTAACTTTTGCTTTATCATTTAGTTAACTCATTTGTTTGTGTGGGTGTGGTGAGTCACTAAGGAAAACCGGCCCCAAATAGTAGCAAGGGTGTTTTGGTCTTTGTTGACCAACTTAATCACTTATAACATTATATGTTACAAACTAGTTATAAAAATCACTATTCACCTAAACACGGCACATAGGAGTGAAATTTTTGATTTCCCACTAATATGGCCACCCAAATGTGATACTATATAGTACACATGTTAATTAAAGAGTAATGATGGACATTTAGCCATTCAAAACTCATTTACAAGACAATTTTTCAAAAAACGTGCTTTAAGACTTCTTAAAGCACATTTTGTGTTTTAACTTGTTTTCAAGCTTGGTTTTCTTTGGTAATTGATTTAATATGTTCATTAACATACAATTAAGGCATAGGTATGACCATTAGGCCTTATACACATTTATCCCAAGCTTAGAGCACATTTTTGCTCTTATTGACCTTAAGGTATTTATTTGTGTTTTGTTTGGTTTCATTGTCTACCAAAGTTTCCTAAGGACTTAATTAGCCTTATAAAGTCATAATTAAATGTTATCAAGTCTTGGTAGGCTCTTTGGGTCCTAACCAAGTTCACTCATAGCTTAGAGCATGTTTTTGCTCAAACTGTGTCTTAGTGCTTTATTGCACTTTACTATGGTTTAAATGGTTCATTCATGTTTCTAAGGCACTTTTTAGCCTTTAAATACCATAGTTTAACATTTACACCACATACCAAGGTTTGGGGTATTTCATGGGTCAAAAAAATCGCATCAGGCCGGTAAGTTTTACCTAATCTACCAGAAACCGTATCGACCCAGCACGGTTTCTAGATTTTTTTTCCGGAAATCACACCGGTCAGATGCCCACGATTTCCGGGTTTTCTTTGGATAAGTCTACCCATCAATTGGCAAAGAAACCGCATCGCCCTAGTTAGGGCTTCTCATAGTAGGTTATTCGCCTTATTCGGTTAACCTCTTTCGGTTAATCGGATCTTCAGTTTTATGAAATTCAATTCCATTACCATTCCATTTAGACCGGTTTACCGGATTCGGTTAACCGTTTAATTCGGTTTTCTAAAATTCACTTCCATTACCATTTCGTTTAGACCAGTTAACCTTTAGTTCGGTTCGGTTTTATACGTTAACCTTGAAGTTGTATAATGTTTTTACTAATACGACCCATACCCTTAATATTATAATACAACATTGATCATTCACCTAAATCATGAGTGACAATTCAAACAAATGTGACAAAAAATATAATAATATGAATATTCCCTCAATAACTAACATTAATATTTTCATTTTTTCATGTTTATATAATCGGTTAACCGTTTTGGAAAATTCAACACCATTACCAAAACTGAAGCCTGTCAATTTACATGGTTCGATTAACCATACCTCAAGAACTGGTACGGTTAACTTTAGAACAAGTACGCTTCACTTCGGTTTCAGTTGGATACCGCAGTTTTTGAATTTTTTGGGAATCCCTAGCCCCAGTGCGGTTTCACCGCCTGAAGCCCAATTCATCACTTATCAATCTCATAAATATTCTCTCATTTTCTTAATATCTCCTTTAAATTCCTGAGGTTAAATTTTCAGCATTATTTTTTAAACTTTTCTACGTTAACAACATCTAATCACTAGATTATAACCATACATCAATTCAATCTTGTTTTAGGCATAGTGATTGTTACTAATTATGTAACATCCCTCGTCTCAAATTCATGTACGGTCCCTGTAATTCACACTATATAAAATTAATATCAGTTAGCAGCAAAAATTAACCCTACAAGATGTCACCATCGTTGCACACCTGATGTACAACAAGGCTACCATAAACTAAACAAAACGTTGTGCATGATTAGATATATTTACATCTATATTTACAATTTTTAATCCTATATTACATATGTAACCAAAATACATCTGTATCCCTCAATACGTATATAATCAAAATGAAGACACCTCTAAAAAATTACCAACAAACCTAGTCAACCCCGCTCTCGGCTTGCACGTCTTTATCTACACACCTGTAAAACCATTGATTGGAGGGGGTCAGCCCAACCACTAAGTATGCTATTATGCAACCCTAGTACTCCTTTGGTTTACACTTAGATTACTTGGTCGAAGTTAACATGCAATCAAAATTATTTCATTCAAGATTTCAACCTAAGGCATGCATGTGTATATGGATAAATATAGCCAAGTAAAAATCATCAATCATATCATAAACTGAGATTGCATACATCATTCACAAGTAAGCTCAGATAATAACAATCATATAAAGTTTACACATATCAGTCACAGGTAAGCTCAAATAATAATAAGCATATAAAGGTAAACAATTAACCAATCTTGAGCTTATGCTAGTGTTCAAGCCCTCAGGGAACCTGTGTCACCAATCATGGAGTTTATGAGTTCATTTTGTTACCTCATTATATATATTGAATACATAAGCATATTGTAGTGGTAGCTTATATCTCATTATTCATTATCCAATAACCCTAATGTGTCATCATGGTTGAAGATGCACATCTTCCTGTTATAAGGTGGGGTACCTACAGGCAGTAGCCCGCACCAAACGAGGTGACCCGGCCAAAGTCCCATTAGGACCATTTGGACTTCCAACCCGTAGATGAACATGTTATAACATTCACTCGTGTACACAACGTGCGACCAAGTTCACACCTGGACTTCTCACATAAAATAATAAAACCCACCATTTAATAATGGTCATCATCTTGGTTACTTAAGGAATGTACTTAGGTATTTTATCTCATGAATACTTGATTCATTAATCTCTTCCCGTTTAATAATGGCCTTTCATTTCTCTGCCTAAGTAAATATAATTAGGTATTGTATACAGTGGATATTAGATCCAATGTTTAACTTGTCTTTCTTGATTATCATAGTCATAAGTTTTCTTCATACCATATGGTATATAGTATTACTTGTTTTATGTAAGTTTACATAAATGTATGAGACACAAAATAACATAGCATTCCAACATTGTAACACATCACATGCGAGTACAATCATATAGTTGAATAAATATACATATCTTCTTGTTACAAACAATCACACAAACCCAAGGCAATTCTAGGGGCATTCAGGAGTCACAATAACATACCTTATAATTCTAACTCTAAAAGTATGCCCTGGCCCGAGCAGTTATTACTCAAATCCTAGATTGGAAAGGAAAGATAATTATTAATTTATCATATCCTTTGTTTCAATGCATTTTATTCATTTTACTTGCCAGTTCCACCAAATAAATTTAAAAAGAATTACCAAATACTCTTAATGAAATCCTTCGAAGGATATTCTAGTTAGGTTGGGTTGGTTTCAATAATTACATTAGCATTAACTAACATCCAAACATATACTGAATTCACTTAAATTTACCTTAGTTAATCTCTCGTTAGGTATTTGCAGCTTCTCCTTGAGAAATTATACCAAGATATAGTTCTTATATTCTCATAACCTTATTCCTAACTAACATGTAAATTAGGCCCAATTGGCCCAGTCCACTTCTCACTTTAATTAGATTTCCTTTCCTTCCTAAGTTAGATCTATTTTTCATCCATTTATTATCATTACTTTAACTATCATTTATTCCTAAGTAAACTAAGGTTTAGTTTACTACATTGGCCCAATACTGCTATTGACAGCCCATTTAATTTAATTCTCTTATTTAACCAGTTTATTATTACTTGGGGCTAATTTTAATGGGCTTCTCTTCAAGCCCAATTGAGTTCTACTACTACCAGTCATTGTCTCTATTTAATTACATCTTTATTATCTGAGTTGTACGTAACTAATTTTCATTCTCTGATTTGGTCCAATTAATTCTCATTGTCTAGGTTGGGCCAACTCCAAGCCCATTATTGAATATGGGTCAAACCCCTTGGTCAAAGATCTAATATGTTCGGTCAAAGGTCAATGGTGCTAGGATTTTGGTCGATGGTCAACACAGTCCAAAGTCTTTGTCAATGGGTCCAATAGGTCCATCTATGGATCTGGGCCTCCGGTATGAGATTGGGTCCAATTCGAGTTCAGGTTTTGGGCCTGATTTGGGTCAAATTCTTAATTGGGCTCTATGTAGCCTTTCTGGATCTGGCCCATTTAAAGTTTGGGATTAATAAAAAACTACCCTAAAGTTACTCTATACATATAATATATATTATACATCATTAAATGATACATTACATCATATAACATAAGAACATATAAAATAAGAATTACAATGACTTTATATTACATTAGTTAATTTGAAGCCCCCTTAATTTCTTCTTTATCCTATTTTTGCCCTCAATCTTCTCAATTCACTACTGAAAAAAAAAAGAATAAGCAACGCCCCTTTAACAACAGTTATATTGTAAATCGTTTTTTATCATAGGCCGGACATCTTAAACAACGCTTTGTTTACAAAGCGTTGTTTTTGTTATCACGCCCAAAGTCAAAAACAACGCTTTGCTACAAAGCGTTCTTTAAAGAGACATGTATAAAAAACGCTTGAGAAAGGAAGCGTTTTTTATGTGTTTGGGCGCGATAACATAAAAAACGCTTCATTTAAGAAGCGTTTTTTATGTTACCTCAATTAATACACTCTTTTCCCTCCCGCCCCGTCTTCTCATCAATCAAATCGCGACTGTTCCCCTACCACTCTCTATAAACGCTCTCCGTAAACACGCTAAGCTCTCTAGCTTCTCAATCCAAACCATCCCAGAATTAAATTCATTTCGATTCTGCCGCGGCGCGCCTCTTCTCTTCCCTTTTCTTCCAATATCTGCGCTCGCCATCTTCATCAATATTCTAGCTTCTAACATTCTCTGCAACCTGGCGGCCAAACTGTTGATGCGTGCATCGATATCAATCGTCGGCGCCTCGAGCTCTCTCGCTATCGGTAATATTGAGCTACGAACACATATATGCCTATCGATCCTTATTTTTCATATATATACTCTTCGGTAATTAATTTTGATTTTGCAAATCGCATGAACAGGGAACATACATGCCCTGTCGCACGCACGGAGGCTCCTCTAGATTACAACCTAACTAGCGAAAGGAACAACATACATGCGCGCTAGATCTGTCGGCTCTATTCTTGTGCTTATGAGGTAATTTTACAAACCGAACTTCTTAATCCGGAAAATACATGCTCTGTTTGTTTGGGATTAAGGCGTGAAATATATTGTTTGGGATTAAGGCGTATGTTTGTTTGGGATTAAGGCGTGAAATATATTGTGTGTGTATTGTTTGGGAATAATTTTGCATGCAAACCAAACTGTGGCATGCGCATTTGTTGTTAACCTATGTGTGCTTGCAAACCAAACTTGTTAATCAGGAACATATATACTCTAGCTATTTGTCTGGGATTAAAGGCGTGAATAAAGTGTACGTGTGTTTGGGAATAATTTTGCATGCAGACCAATGGACTTGCGCGCTGGTTTTTACTATGTGCTGATTGTTGTTAATCAGGCGCGCATATTGTTGTACTATATATGTGCTGATTTTTACTTGCTGGTACAATTAATGGACTTGTGAATTAATGTGTAATATAATGCGTTTCAGCATGCATACAAATATAGTATATATGGCGAAATTAATTTGGTTAGATGATTATAGGGTGTATTAATTAATTTTATATATTATATTATAGTATAACCCAGGGTGCAAATATTAGATGACCATGGGATGTATTAATTAGTTACAAAGACATAGCATTACGGCAGCTTGCCTGACTTCCCCTTCCCCATATTGCTTTTGCCTTAACATCCACCCAGAAGTTTATCTACGTTTGTACCAATACCAACATCAAAAACTTTTAAGTTCCTTCACATTCTTCTCAGATTTGTTATCCGGTCAAGCTAGGCATTCCAATTAACCCTCTAATGTTTTGGAAATCTATATGACCACCATTGGCCATATTAGACACCTCTAGCTACTTACAGCTTCTTAAATTCTTGTAGTTATTATTTTAGTATCCCTTTACATTTTTTGGCTAGCGCCTATGACCTTCGATCGTCATCAACCTATAATAAAAAAAATTGAACTCGGACGGGCCCACCAACTTTATTTTCCTTCATAACCTTTCTTCTCTCCTTTTCGATTCCTTTAGTCACCTCTGACTAGTATATATGTTGTGGAAGCTTTAGTAGATCGAACAATCAGAACTGGACAGCACTGAAACATCACAGAGAAAATCGGATAAAATGTCAGACGAATTTGGCTGATGGAGACGGTTGCTGCCTCTGTTGAAGATGAAAGTACCAACGATCATGATGATTCTTCTACTGATACAAAAGAGACAGAAGAAGAAAAACATGGTACAAAAGAGATAGAGGCAGATACAGATGAAAGGATGAATGAGAACTAAGAAACAGAGAGGTTGAAGAAATTGGCTAAAAAGTTAAGTGAGGCTGCCACGAAGTAGAGTCCGGTGGCGATTAACGAATTACCGGCCCATTTCATGACCTTGAATGAAGAAAACGGTTTTCTAGAATAGTTAAATGAGGAGGATATGAGGAAACTTAGTCGATTATATGGTGGCATGGGGGACTATATGAAGATAAAGTGGTACCAAATTGCCCGGTTGATGAGTTTCATGTCTTATGGATGGAGATGGAGAAGCTAGGCACTTCTCCATATCCAGTTTCGATTGGATTCACATCTTCTTTCAGTTTTGAACATCGATAGGTCTGAGAAATCTTTAAACACTAGGACATGAGTGTCTGTAGATTGCATGTAGTCATTTGGAATACTAGCCACACACTGTTGATGTGGAGTGCATCGTTTCTTTTAAAAAAAACTAGATGAAGGTCCCTTGGCAATTAAAAAGATTGAGAGATTCCCCTAAGTATGATTCCCCCTGAGTTTGCATGTTAAGGGACTTTAACAACTGATAGCAATAAGTGGCAGTTTTTATGCACAATAAGTGACAGCTTTTATGTTATACTGTAACCTTAGTAGAAAACTTTCCACATGGTTAAAGTATAACATAAAAGCTGTCATTTATTGTGCATAAAAGCTGTCACTTATTGCTATCATTTGTTTCTTGATAGCAATAAGTGACAGCTTTTATGCACAATAAGTGACAGCTTTTATGTTATACTATAACCATAGTAGAAAGTTTTCTACTAAGGTTACAGTATAACATAAAAGCTATCACTTATTGTGCATAAAAACTGTCACTTATTGCCATCATTTGTTAAAGTCGCTTAACATGCAAACTCAGGGGGAATCATACTTAGGGGGAATCTCTCAATCTTTTTAATTGCCAAGGGACCTTCATCTAGTTTTTTTTAAAAGATACGATGCACCCCACATCAACAGTGTGTGGAATGTATTCCAATTGACTGCATTCAATCTACAGACATTCATGTCCAAGTGTTTGAAGATTCTCAGACCTATTGATGTTCAAAACTGAAAGAAGATGCGAATCCAATCAAAACTGAAGATGAAGAAGTGTCTAGCTTCTCCACCTCCGTTTCCATCCATAAGTCATGAAACTCATCAACCGGGCGATCTGGTACCACTTTATCTTCATATAGTCCCCCATGCCACCATATAATCGACTAAGGTTCCTCTTATCCTCCTCATACAACTATTCTAGAAAACCATTTTCTTATTCAAGGTCATGAAGTGGGCCAGTAATTCGTTAATCTCCACTGGACTCCACTTCTTGGCAGCCTCACTTAACTTTTTAGCCAATTTCTTCAACCGCTCTGTTTCTGAGTTCTCATTCATCCTTTCATCTGTATCTGCTTTTGTCTCTTTTGTATCATTTTTTCTTCTTCTGTCTCTTTTGTATCAGTAGAAGAATCATCATGATCGTCGGTACTTCCATCTTAAAAAAAAGAGAGATCTGTCTAGGAGTTCAAATTTCTGCTTAGGTACGTATTATAAGTACTTTTGTGTTTGAATTGGTGATTTTAACTATTTGCACATGTTAGGATAAGTTTAAATGGTGTACTTAATTGCTTTTATAATTCTCGCATGCAGCTTGTTGATTTCTTCTCAATACTTATTCACAAGCAGATCTCAAGTTTGTCAATAAGGAGAGGGCGCACTCATGTGTTGAAAGCACTAAATTGATCAGAAGTAGTCATGAGTCATCTAATTTTCTTTTTTCAAATGGTTGTATTGTACATGTTATGATCGAACTTGAACCATTTTTAGTAGTTTGGTTAACGAGCTAGTTACAAATGTTGTAGTTGATCGATACTACACTTAAGCCTATGTGCGCTGGTATAATATTAATGCAAACAAAGTACTGTTGTTGATCTATTAATTAAAATTCACTAGTTTGGTTGATCTGGTATATATAATGCAAACAGGTTTTGAATGATTTTGTGATTTTAATTTTGTGTTATGCGCAGGTAATAAATTGTATAAAAAATAAAAATATAAAAAAAAGGACCATATAAGAAACACTTATATGTATAAGTGTTTCTTATACTCTTGCGCCAAATGTCATAAAGAACGCTTATCTTGATAAACGTTTTTTATAGTCAGACATAAAGAACGCTTCAAGGTGAAAGCGTTCTTTATGCCTCGTAGATTCCCGCCACCTTACGCACTTTAAAAAACGCTTTAGCGATAAGCGTTCTTTTAAATTAATGTATAAATAACGCTTACAACACGTTCTTTAAGAGGCTCGACCATTTGCGTCGTCGGCATAAAAAACGGTTATAAAACGTTCCAAAAGACAAATAAAAACGTTGTTTATTCCGTTTTTTCCAGCAGTGATTTCAGATTACCCCCAACTTTCACCAATTTTTTAAATTGACCTAAAATTTCACCGAATTTACAATTTTGCCCTCTACTTTTACGTAAACCCTAATTTACATTATAACCCTTTCATTTTCTTAATTTTTGATTTTCCCTCTCAATTTTCAAAACCCTAATATTCTAAATTGCCCGCAAACTCATAACCTAACACTATAATTTCAGTTTTATAGTTTATCCCCAACCCAATCCTAAAATTCAAATTGCTCTAACCCTAATTTTCGGATAACCAAAAAACACCAAATCACTCACTAAAACTCAACTTCAAACCCAAATTTTCGGATCTACTTACACGATAACTCAATTCTCGAACTTAAATCAGAAGAAAAGACATAAATCAACATTATCTAAAAACATTAAATGTTGGTCGATTGGTACTCCTCAGCACGTCCCCGACATGTCCTAGACGTGTCGTGCTGTGTTGGCTAGGATTGATTTAGGTAGACTACTGTATGTACTTCAAACTGGAATCTCTTATCCGATTGAGAATTAAGACACAAGTAATTTACTCAATCTCCTTCTCGCCCCTCCTACGAACTTGGGACAGTTTAGGACTTCACCAAGCCCTCTCTCCCCAGACCGATCCTATCGGTCTCTAGTCTCCCAACAGTCCCCGACTAGCCTACAACAACCCTTGTTGTCACTTAACAAAGTTCTTTGTGTGTCCCTACCACTCGCTCATACCGCCGCTCGTTTACAGGACTTAAATACTCACAAAGCAAACTGAAAACTCTAAGTTACAAGCCTAAGCTCTATAGAAATATTAAGCACAGTTTCAGCCAAATACGACCCTACGACACACACGTTTCAATTTGAAGCTGGGTTATCTTTATGGCCAATGTTGATTCCTTCTCATTAGTGGACCCAAAGCTTGTTTTAAGATCTCTCAAGTCCACACTTCATAGTGGCTTAACCATTATTGCGCCAGAATGGGGGACCACAAACAGGAATCTCTATTCAGAAGACATAACAGAAAAAGCTTAAAGCGGCAACACTTTTTCTGCATTGTCGTTTGTCTACTTCTTCTTCTTCCTTGTCTCCCATGCGTCTAAAAAATTAATCTTGGAAGATAAAATTGTGCAGGTTAACGTTGCTAAGCATATTGGACAATGTGTCTGACTTCAACATTTTATTTGGGTGTATTTCCGAGTGAGTATCTTTGTTGTCTGTCATTGAGCCTCGCTTGGAGCTACGTGGATAGGTGCCTGACTGTTGGGCACCAGTCAGAAAGGTAGATCCCGCTTATTTACTGAAACACTTAAATAAATACATCAAACCGTAAGGATTGTTTGCTATCATCAAAACCTAAATTTTAACCTATGATAAAGGATGACATTTTGAGCATAATGGCTTTGGAATTTTGATTTTTCGAATTTCCAATAATTTTCTAGTATTTTCTAAATGAATCTGATGAGAAATTGAATTTAAAAATATTCCAATATCCAAAACTTCGATTCACCTTGGTAAAATCAAAAATATATTCCTTTACATATATTTAAAATTTTATAGTCAAATTCTTTTTGGAAGCCCTCGAGCTAAAACATCGATAAATCTCGGTTTTTATCGGATTTTTTCTATCTTTAGTGAGGCCTACTTAAGTGACCTTAAATCTTGATCAAAGTAGATCTCCAAGAACCCCAAGCAATAAGAATAGCTAGCCGGCACAAGTCTCCCACGTTTCCACACATCCAAGAACCGAAATCTTACCGAAATTCACCGAAATCACCACCTAAACACACTTTTCATCTCCCAACACATCAACTACCATCAAACACCAGCCAAACCACCACCAAAACGTGAAGAACATCCACATTGACCAATATTCAGAAGCTCGGGACAAACTCAATCCGGGACCGACCTCAACGAAGCACTGAAAGTCTTTCGATGTGAAGGATCTCATAAATCTTGAAGGTAAAACAGGTTGAAACTTTATTCGTTGGATTTCCCACAACTTCATTTGTCTTTTGTGAAATTTTTAGTGCCATTTGACCTTTTACAGATTCTGAATTGACTTTTGTGTAAGCTTCTGTCTAGTAACATGTTAACTAAGTTTCGTGTTAATTTTGACTTCAAATTGAATTCATTCAACTACTAACGTGTTCAGAATCTTTCAGGCTACGTACCCATAAATGTTAAGCCAAAAACACCGTCGGGAACAACCGCAACGCCGCCATCCGAGGGCGGTCCGCACCCACGGACGCCATGTCCGGGGTCCCGGACGCCTTGTCCGTAAGCACGGACGCTCTCGGACGGTGGCGGGATTTCAAAATTCCAAAATTTAGGGTTTTTCAAAACTATGTCCGGGCCCACGGACATCCTGTTCGTGGCCCCGGACCTTTCAAAATTTTATTTTCTTTTCAATTCGACTTTCTGTATAACAAGATTAACTAGGGTCCGTGGGTTCGGACATTAGGTCCGCGGCCACGGAGGGAATCAAAATTCGACCAAATTCTGCCTCTGAAACCCTAGTTTAGGTAATTTCACTTTCCACTTTTAATTTTAGACAAAAAATGTAAATACACAAAAAAACAAAAACATGTGCACTTAGGTTAAACGACCTCGTAATAAGCCGTAAATGACATAAGTAGGGGAAAAACGACCTAGGAGGGGTAATGAATGTAATTTGAACCTTAACTAAGTCGAATACCAAGCCCCCGAACCCGAACTCTCCTTTCTAAATTTAATCTAGGTTAAAATTAAGTGGCGACTCTAATTAGGTTCTAGTGAGCTAACTTAGGACTTACTAATTATTGTTTTATGACATAGTTATTAAGCTTAGTTTATAAGTGGACCTAGAACCCAACCAGATCCTAATCAACTTGAACCAACATAGGATAAGGTTCAAAAATCAAGGCTCACAGAATGGCGACTCTACTGGGGAGAAACTCTTAATATTAACTTCTTTAATTTTAAGAAAGAGGGCTTAACTCGCAATTGTTTATTTATGGCTTTTATTTGTTTTCATGCGCAATTTAAATTTCTATATATGCATCATATGAGAGTGAGGGTCATGCAATCCGATTTCACCCTGGGACCCGCCTTAGGGTCCCCTGTCAGGGACTCACACCTTTTAAGGTGATGTGAATAAGTGGGGGAAAAGAGGAGGATGTCGTCTAACCACATCCCCTTAATATCTGGGCTTTAGCCCCAAGCATTTTTCTAGCAGTGCCCTTACCTAGCCTTGTTTCGTCATTCAAAGACCCGACTGTAGACGCACACCTTTAGGTGATGTGAAAACAGTGGGGAAGCCCAAAGAGAATAGCGTGCAATCCCTATTCCTTTGTGGTGACCTGGGCCCACGCCCCAAGCACCTCTCCAGATCGATCCATACCCATTGATCAAAATCGTCTAGTGAGGACATGTTGAACTTGTGAGAGCCTTGTTCGCTTTTGTGATCGGCCCACTACCCAGCCTAGAAATTGATAGGAACTTTTCCTACATCAACTCAGCCCAGCCCAAATTTGCGGCTTTATTGTTGGCGGCCCAAAGGCCCTATTTCGTTTAATATGTGAGTCATTTGGGCTTCGGCCCAAAGGTTAGACTTTGGTGATTTCTCTTTCGGCCCAAATTGAATTATCAATTTAGTTCTAGGCCCATGAAAAAGAAATCCACTTGAAGTAATCCATGGGACATGAAAATCAATCAGGCCCCATTCTAGTCAAGGTAAACTTTTTATTCGGGACCTGGCCCAAAATCCTAGATCTAGGTACCATCTTTTAGGCCCAGTCAGAATCATTCGTTTCGGCCTAAACTCCCATTCACATCTAGAGTGTAGTTCCTGCCCACGCGCCTTGCTTCTAGCCCAAACACATTCTGACCCAAGTGTCGCATTCTCTAAACATTTCGGCATAGGGGCTAGTTCACAGCTCATGAATCATTCCGGCCCATGTGCCTCTCTTCCAATTCATTCATGTGCTTTTCTTGTGACCCAAGCAAGTTTTAACTTTGAGCATCATTTTATCAATTACTTCTTCCTTGTCCAGAATTTCTATTCAATTTCATTTTGTTGGCTGATGAACAAAATTTTGGAAACAGGTAAACTACCATCCTCAGCATGGCAGGGCAAAGAAATACAATCAACATGGAGACCCAGCTGGCATTTTTAGAGCAGGCATATATGGACGCCATTGACGCCAGGGAGCGAAGACATAAGGCCACTCTCAATGCCATGGAATGCGAGTACGCCATCATTACTGAAGGTTTGAAAATTAAGGCCAATTCCTTAAAGATTGATTGTTTAGCTCAGGACGGATCGATATGCAAGCCAACCAACCCTTTGTGTGCACATGACCACATTGATCCGGCTGGAACCCAAAGCTCACTAGGGCACGACAGAAGAGTCGCGGTAGGACTTAAGCGGTCGCGGGAACTAGCTGAAGAAGCCACCGAGACGGCCATCTTCAACTTTTCCTTCCTAAAGCTATGCTCTAAGACAGGATCGCCGATGGCCGCTCTATGCGAAAACTTCGCATGCCCACAGGTTCACAACGTTTGGTTATAGCTAGGACAGCCCGAAGCTCAGGGTGTAGGTAGTAGTACTTTCAAGGCAAGACTAGCCGAGGCAATTTCAGTTTCAAGACAAAACACCCAAACCTCGTCCCGACTTAGGCGGTTCTCTACGCCGAGACAATTTGCTAACATCGGTCAAACATTAAGTCAAGCATTTGAGAAGCTTCAAAGGAGAAACCTGCTACAGCCAAAGGGTCTGAATGTAGGACTTACTCACCTGAGGGAGTATCTAGACCAATTCAGCCACTACCACCAGTTACCCGGCCATGACACTGATCAATGCAGAGGCTTGCAGCATAAGATTCAGGACTTGATCGACCAGGGGCTCCAGTTCTCAGAGCATGGAAATATCTTTGGGAATCCCATGCTAGAACATCACTAGGAGTTTTTGTTTTTTTCTAGCTTTCTTGGTTGTTAGGGATAGTTTTTCTTTACCTTTGTAGTCTTTTTAGTCAGTTTATTCGATTTATCTTTTTAAGACAGTGGAAGTGATACCCGATGTTTGATGTTATCCTACTTTTCTCATTTTTATTGATAAAAGAAGTATTCTCTTTCCTTTTTGTCCATGATCCCTCATGTCAAGCTTAAATTTCATACTTGTACATTGATTCATACAAACACACTCACAAAAATCACAAGCGGATTCACCTTTTCCTGACTTTTACCATTCTTCCGTCGTGATACATTCCCCTGTACAGAGTCATCCCATCACTCCACCTACATTCACCACACTTTTCCCTCCACATGAAACTCATCCTTGCACAGAGAACATCTCACTGCCCTGCTTACTTTCATCATCACATCACTTCACCAAAATGTCATCCTGTTATACCCAAAATTTTGACCCACGGCAAAGGGCTCGAGCGCACAAATGCAAAGACAAGGGCAAAACGGTCAAAATGCACCAAGGCGGGATTTTCCAAGGGCATTCTTTGGATTTTCTATTTTTATATGACTTTTTCACTATCTTCAAATACTTCCAAATACCATAGTCATTATGAAAGGTATTTCATGATTTTCATAGTTTATTTTGAAAATTTAGCTTTAAATTCATATTATAAGCTAAGTTCTTTAATATTTCACACATGAAAAACCTCAAAATAGAAATAAAAAGGTTTCCAAAAAATAAAATAAAATTGTCACATTTTTAGCATGACTACATACAGTCATAAACCTGAAAATATTTTATTTGGAACCTTAGCCCAAAATTTAAAAGAGAAATTCAAACGTTCTTGCAATTTTCTCTCTCCTTTGAAAAATACCCAAATCAAGTCCAAATGTCGTGAAATTTTTAATACTAGATAGATATCGATTTTTAGAGATTAACACCGTTGGAATGTTGTAATTTCGACTTTCCAATCGTAAGTTATGAAATATGAGAGATGCCAAATTAAAAGATTTTTATCTAATCGGTTAATTATCAAATTAACACGATTCCAACTCTCAAAGTTCCTAAAAATCGTCTTTTATCTTTGGTTAAAATTTCAGATTTCTGAATTTTTATCGACCTGTAGCTAATTCTAAAAAATCAGAATCTCTTAGAGCATAAAATCAGTGTTTTAGATAAAAATTTTGTTCTATCAATTTGGCCATGATCTTTCTATAAAAGACCTTCCCAAAAACAACCTAGGGCAGAGGAGAACATTCCCAAAGTTAGAAAACGCAGCCGTCAATCTTCACCCCACGTTTTATGCACTTCCAAGCCTCGAATCAATACCAAAACCCTGCTGAAACCACCCCAAAATCACCAAAAACTCATCCTTTCTTATATCAAGATAGCGTGCAAGCCCTATTCCTCTGTGGTGACCTAGGCCCAAACCTCAAGCACCTCTTCGGATCGATCCATACCCGAATTGGTTAAGGCGTCAAGTGAGGACATGTTGAACTTGTGTGGGTCTTGTTTGCTTGTATGATCGACCTGCTACCAAGCCTAGAAATTGATAGGAACTTCTCCTACATCAACTCAGCCCAATCAGAATTTTCAGCTTTATTGTTTGCGGCCCAAAGGCCCTCGTTGGTTTAATATGTGAATCCTGTGGGCTTCGGCCTAAAAGTTTAGATTTAGGTGATTTCTTCTTCAGCCCACTTTGGTTTCACCCAAATTTAAGGAAATTCACATAAATCGAGGAAAATCAATCAAGCTTTTTCAGTAAAGTTCCTTCAGCCCAAGGCTCTTTTTAGTCTAGGAAAAAAAACTTATCACTCGGGCTTCGGCCCAAAATCCTAGATCTAGGTATCATCTTTTAGGCCCATTCAAAATTACTCGGCCCAAGTTCTGATTCACATCTAAAACATGGTTTAGAAATCATTCCGGCCCATGCACCTCACTTCTAACCCAAACACATTCCGGCCCAAGTGCCAAATTCTCAAAACGTTCAGGCCCAAGTGCCGCATTCTCTAAACAATTCAGCCTGGGCAGCTCATTCTGTCCCACGTGCCTATCTTCCAATCCATTCGGACCTTAGTGTCCACCCCAGTTTTCAAAACATTTCGGCCCATATGCTTTTCTTGCGGCCCAAACAAGTTCTAACTTAAAACACCATTGTACCAAATACTCTTTCCTGGTCCAGAATTTTAGCCCAGTCCTCTTCTGTTTTCTGGTAGATGACATTTCGGAAGCAGGTAATCCTGAATCCCAAATAAGGCAGAGGGAGGAAACCCAATCAGCATAGAGGCCCAGTTTGCAGCCTTAGAGCAAAAGTACATGGGCGCACTTGATGCCATGGAACGAAGACATGGTGCTGTCCTAAACGCCATGAAATCCAACTACGTCGCCATTATCGAAGATTTGAAGGCAAAAAGCCCTTTCCCTTGAGGCCGAACGTCAAGATAGGGATGAATTAGTGGGTAGGCTTCTCAACACTCTTTATGACGGCATTGAAGTCAGCCCCGTTAGGGTCCAGGGTTTGCAAGGAAATGTCAAAGAAATTGCTGCAGAACTTAAGAGAGCTGTTAGGTTACCAGAAGTAGACAATCAAACAGCAACTTGCATTCAAAGTTGTACCCGTAAGAGAACCAGGCAGCATGAGGAAGACAACAATCGACAGTCAAAAGGACCTGGTTGGAGCGTTGGGACAGTAGAACCACCCCGGCGGAGTTCTCGGCTGAGAGAGTTTACAGACATCGGCCGAACACCAAGACAAGCACTTGAAGAGCTTCGAAGAAGATATCCGATGCAACCGCTCGCCTTGAGGCCAGGAACTACTCATTTGGGGAAAGATCTTAATCAATTTTGTCACTTCCATCAGCTGCCCGATCACGACACTGACCATTGCAGGGCCCTACAGCACAGAATCCAGGATCTGATTGACCAAGGGCTCCAATTCTAAGAACGTGGTAGAGTGCGCAGAGCACGCATGCCCAAGCATCATTAGAAAATGTTGTTTTTTAGTGTTTTTCTCATTAAATGCATTTTTTTCTTGATTAGTCGTCTTTCAACTTTTGTAGTAGCTAGTTTCCTTGATCATTTTCGGTAGTTTTCTTGAGTTTGTAATTTCCAACATTATTTTTCGTTGAATAAAACATAGTTCCATTTTTATAATTTTTGTGCAAAACATTATTCATTAAGTCGAAAAACTAAAAAAAAGCACTCACATCTTTCAAGGATCACGAAGTAATCATTTTCTGACTATGCAATGGAACGACTTGTCTCTTGTTTCTAAAAATTTGAACATGCCTAACCAAACACCACAACTCACCCCAGAACATCCAAACAACCCAGAAAGAGGTTCAAAGTCAGATCTATCAAATTGTTGTCACAAACCCTAAATCAATACTGGGGGCATTCTGAGTTTAGAATCATCGTCTTTGAATCTTTCGTTTAAGCGTGTGAACAAGTCTCTGAGTGACAATTCACGAGAGCGTCTTGAGCAGAAAAACCATGAGTGAACGAGCGTGTCATTTTTAATCGAGTCTGGAGAGGCCACAATTAAAGGTGAGGTAAACTGCATAACTCTAACCAAAGGAGATAATTTGTAAATTTACGCTTAGACATGTGAAAAGTAACAAAGAAAGGATACACAACTATCAGGAATGACGAAGCACCTAGTGTAGACACCAAAAATTCTCACCCATTTTTATTTTGAAACAAAAAATACGAAAATAAACATGCTCCTAGAAGCAAGGTGGTCGTCCCCGTTTTCAAACAAAGGAATTTCCTTTGCCGAGCTTTTAAATCTCATGATTCTATGGGAAAGGAAGCACGAGCCTTTTATCGTAATCCGTTTTAACCTACTCCATTTTGTGTACATATTTTGTTGCTTTTGTTTTGAAACATTTCACGTTTTTTGTCATTACCTTGTTTTATTTTACGTGTTCGATCGATTTATACTTTATTATTATTTGTTATTTCTTTTTTACTTTCTCCGTTTTATCGTCACTATTTTTATTATTTCGTGTGTCCTTTTACTACCATTACTTTCTATTTACGTTGAGTGTTTTATCCTCATTACGAGCATTAATTTTCACTATTTCATGTACACATGCTATTCTTTTATTTTTTATATATGCTATTCTTTTATTTTTATATATCTCGTTATGTTTTTGAATCTTATTTTTAATTGTATTCCATACTTTCATGTCATTAGATTAATCATCTCATTTTATTGTATACTTTCTTTCGGATTCGTCATGTTTTTAGGAGAGTTATCCAGTCAATTTTAGGGCGTTTGTATGATTTCTCTCATGTATATACTGAAATTCGACCTAGCTTAACTGGTTAAAGTACTTGTACTTAACCCATGAGTCTCGGGTTCGATTCTTGGCGTGAACAAAAGCTTTTTCCTTGTTCCGCTTCAGCCCGCAGCTTGGTTCTTTTGTTATTTCATTGCTTCATTTAACGAGTTCCGTCATGGCTTAACCGGTAGAAGTGTGCAAGGAGTACGCTAGAGGTCACGAGTTCGAGACTGGGAAGCTGCTAAAACTCATTTTTGCCTCTTCTATCCCCCTGGTCCGATTTTTGCCCCAGTTAAAGCCCACCTCTATTAGCTAGTCCATGAATCCAGCCCAAATAAAACCCTAGTGTGCCATCTGTCTACCCACCCCATTCTTACATTATAAAACATTGAAAAACCCTACAGTAGGGGGCACGTTTTTGAAGGAGACCCAACAGACACTAATCCCGATTTTTCATTCTCCCATTGTCATCCTTTGTTTCCCATTTTCGAAACTGAGACTAGGAACCCAGAAACATCGACTAACCATTCTCTTCTTCCTCTAAAATTCGAATTCGCAGGCCAGGAAACCCCAAAACGCCATCGATACCAGGAGCTTCTTCTACCCAAAGACCACCACCTTCGTTTCAAATCGTCATCCTCTGTAATATGCCGGAAGTTTGTCTGGTTTCCCCTTGCTTCGACTTCATTTTTTGCTTCGAGTACCAGCAGAGTAAGTTGTGTCTTAATTACTCATCTTCTCCCTCCCGAAGCCCCGATTGAGCTTCTCGTTTCTCGCATTTGAACTTCTCAATTTTCATTTTCTGCTTCATTGGACCGAAGGAACCCAACAAGAGGGGATGGTCTCTTGAGCGACTTCGTCAGAAGTCATCTGACTGTAGTCCCGCGCCTCTTATCCCTTTTTCCGGTAATGGTTATAAGAGTTTTTTAAGCAATTTTAACCAAATGAACCTCAACGGTGATGGTTCGAAAGGGAAGGAAAGTCATTCTCAAAGAATTTCTGAAGTTGGCGTCGATTTTTCCGTTCCTCTCTCTCAGTTTACTGCATAAACACATCAAATGAGTTTGACCGGTAATGGTTATAAGAATTTATAACTCGATCTGGATCCTGTTCCTGAAGGTGGAGTTTATATTTCATTTTACTCTCATTTCTGTCTTCGCTCTATATTCGCATATGAATTTGAAGCTGGGATTCCAGTCCCTCATTGCGCATGTTGGTCATAGAGGAGTTGTGAGCCCTTTACACTAATCTGATTTTGTGATATGAGCCCTGAAGGCTCAGTTTGATTCAATGTTTTCTTTTGTTTATATACCTGTGTATACGTTCGTTTGAAATCGGAAAAAGCTAATCACTGAGCGAAGAGCCTGTTACTTTGAGTCGTCGTTTCCTTTCTCGGTTCTTACCTCCCTTGACTGGTTTTATGTTTCATTTCTTCTGCGTGGCTTGAACTTTAAATCCATCATGGGATCTGTAGAGTTCAGAAGTCTACATAATACTAGAGTACCAGGTTGTGTTTCTGTTTATGAATTCACTGCTAAGTTTCTCTATGCTAGTGCACTCGCTGATTCCTCATACTTTTGTTGCAAGAATCACATCTGTTTTATCGCGTTGTCGGCATGTGACTTCAATATCCCTAGTTCGACAATTTGGTAATTAAACCGCCAAACTGTTCTGGGGTTACTAACTTAATCTGTGTTTGTTGAGTTCGAGAATCATCTCAGGCAGAATCTGATTCCGGGATCGCGTTGTATATTCCACATAGTGTACTCTACCTGCGATTATTGTCTTTGTTGTAATATGTGGACGATGATCAGTGCGGTGGTAAAATGCAATCGTGACAACTTTTTCTTTCCTGGCTATTTATCCAATTACATTGTGGTTAACATTATCTGATGGTCATTTGATTTTTCTGAATAACCTTCGCGCAGGTGTTAGTATACACCCCCTTTTGTCTGGTACATAAACTCTAACCCTAATGACATGTTGATTTGCTGTGTAAATGGGTGTTATCCACTGACGACAGTCTTGTCTGTTTATCAATGCTACTTTGAATTCATTTTTTGCTGATTCAAATTCATGTGGATAGACCTCACCCCTTGTTGTTTTGCTCAGATTAACCGATAACCTGATAAGTGGCACTTGGTCTCTGATTTTAGCTCTCTGCTAAACTTAGTTCATAGTATTTTGACTTCTTTCTCTGATTCCGTTTTGTACATGACATACCAAACTTGAATGACATAGGAACGGTTTAGTTGGATTCTGCACTACCTTGAAAATTCAATGGATAAAGATGAATGAAAGGCTGTTAACTGATAAACTGATTTGATTAGTTAGCTTAGGGTTATTTCTCATTCGGTTGGGTTTTAGCTTAGGATGTTTACCTGGTTTCAAATAATACTAAAAAAACATGGGATCATTTCTGTTGAAGTTCAGTTTGCTTTCTTGGTTGCCCTCAACTTGTTATCTATCATGCGGTCTACCCTCTGATTATATTCTCTTTGTTATTATACGTAAGTATGTTTGGTGTGTTACGGTTCCTTGCAATCTTTTAATTCGTTTCTCTGTACGTATGTTTATTATTTAAACCCTAGATAGCCCCTTAGGTCACCCCTTTTTCCCTTTTGATCAAAGTCTTGGAAGGTACCCACAACTAGCTCATTTCTATTTGCTTGGTGGGGAACAATACCATCTAAAACTTTGAAAACCTTTTATGCCTTTGGGTACCCCACAACTAGCTCATTTCTATTTGCTTGGTGGGGAACAATACCCTCCAAACTTTTAAAGCCTATCCCAAACCATCCTTAATTTCACTAAAAAACTTTACCCCAAAAAAATGGAAAAGAAAAGAAAGGAGTTCATAATAATGCCTATAGCTTAAGGTTCCTCATTCTAAATCCCTCTTTTTCAACTCCTCCCATTGAATTGTCTCTCATTTTTAATTGTTGTTTCATTTCAAAAGAAATCTCATTTTATTTTGAACACCATTTTCCCACTTGTAAATAAAAACCCAAAATTGACCCACTCCTCTCGGCCCAAAAGCCCAAGTCCAGCCCAACACTCCATTCGGCCCAAAAGCCCAAGTCCAGCCCAACACTCTACTCGGCCCAAAAGCCTAAGTGGCCCATTAGTCCGATCTGGCCCATCAGCCCAAGGCCCAAACCCAAGGCCCAAAACCCGAAGCCCAAATCCAAGGCCCAAACCCGAAGCCCAAATCTAAGGCCCAAACCCGAATCCCAAACCCAAGGCCCATACCCGAAGCCCAAACCTGAAGCCCAAACTCGAAGCCCAAACTCAAGGCCCAAAACCCGAAGCCCAAACCCAAGGCCCAAAATGGCCTCAATCAGCCCAAACCCCAAAAAAAAAACTATAAAAATCAAGCCAAGTCCACAAAAATCAACCCAAATCCTAAAGGTCCACGAAATAATCCAAAAGTCCAAGGGTTGACCTGAGTTGCTGGCCATTTGATCTTGACCAAGCTTTGACCTTGACCAAGCTTTGACCTTGACCAAAGTTTGACCTTGACCAAAGCTTTGACCTTGACCAAGCTTTGACCTTGACCAAAGCTTTGACCTTGATCAGAAAACCAAATCAAGTCAAACCCGAACGTTGATCCGACTCGTCTTCCAATGCAAATCAAGCCAAGTCGAGTCAACCCCAGCACCTTTTTCAAACCCGATTCCTTTCAATCCACTTTCACTTGTAGTTCCTTTCAAAATCTAAAAACCCAAAAAGAATTTCAAAACCATCATTTCATTCAAGTCTCATCAAGTTTTCAAAGAAACCATTTTGTGGAATTTAAAAAGGAAAAACTCTTCTCACATCACAGAAAACTCTTCTCCATTGCAGAAGGTTCTTCTCACATATACAGAAAGTTTTCTCCTAAAAACATTTCTCAAAATCAGTGTTTCTTTACCGAGAATTCCGAACAACTTCGAAGTTTTTTTCCAACTCAGTTTTTAACTCAAATAAACCGTTTTCGGGGAACAAGTAATGTCTAACCCCTTCAAAACATTTCCTCCATGGTTAGGACATCACTTGTCTTCCTTCCCAAAAAAAAAATCCGAGGCGGGGCACTGGGGTCATAACCTCCCTTGTCGCAGTCTGGATCTCTTTAGGCGGGGCATTAGGGTGACAAACCTCCCCTAATTGCAGCCTAGTTTTATACAAGGCGGGGTGCTAGGGAAGTAACGACCTTCCTAGTTGCAGCCGGGATTTCAGAATCATCTAACTCCCTTCCACTCGATTTCAATATTTTCGGTTTTTAACGTTTTAAAACCCGGGAGTTAGAGACGTTATTAGGGTTTGACCGAGAACATCTCATTCATGGTGTTTCTCTCTAAATCCTATTTTCGACATAAATTCATTGCCCCATCTTTCGAGCCTTGACACTTACCATTAATTAAGTGTCGTGTTCGAGGGGGTACATAGGGTAATCCCTCGGGATTATCCGCCCTTTTACAACAAAAATGATTTTTTGGTTTCAAAAACTTTAAGAGAGACAATCTTGTCAATCATTCCTCCAAACAATTCTGTCTACCATCATCTCACTCTAAACTCGAAATATCCCAAAACCTCAACCCCTTTTGAATCTCAAATCTGAAAAACCCGGGATCTCTACTTAGACTTCAATTGCCTCACACATACTCAAATCATCTTCAAAACCCCAAAACACTTCATACTCAAATCACCATTCAAACTCCAAATTGCCTCAAACTCAAATCTCCCTAATCCCAACTCCTCTCTAACTTCTAACGTCTCACAGGCCCGAGCGCCTCACAGACTCGAACATCTCAATTTCTCCACCATTTTAAGATTCAAGCGTCTCACAGACCTGAGCGTCTCACAGGCCTTGACATCCCATCCCATCCCAACTGTCTCATAGACCCGAGCGTCTCACAGAATAATCTCTCAACCCAAAACTTCAAACCCTTCAAAACTTCCAAAACCCCAAAATCCGTGAACTACGTAAGGTCTGAGCTCAACAGGGAGTTGAGTACGTAGGCAACCCACACAGGGTGCGACCCCATTTCAAACAAAAAACCCTTTTTCCCCATCTAAGGTGACTCTCGTATCTCTCAAAACACTCAAACCTTCTTCGGCTCCCACAAACTCAAACCATCAGACTTCAAGTCTTGTCTATTCATTCCACCTCGGACTTTTCCCAATTCTTCATTCTATACTCATCCGACATCACTAATTCCTCTTCTTGGCGCTAGCTTGACAAAAAAGCTCGCCTCATCCACTCTCTCTCTTCCTGTCCAAATCCTATCCTTCAGCTTTAACTGAATCTCTCTAATAAGGTTTTGAAAGAAGGCAATCCCGACAATTGGAGACCGAGGTTTCCTCGGGCACCAATCCGAAGTCGTGGTCGTTGCCACTTCTAAGGGGTGTAACCCAGTGCGAACCCACATAGAATCTTTGACATGACCAGATAAATCTTATCCACAACTTCAGAGTCAACCAACGGTTCTTAGAACCCTCCTTCCCTTCCTTCCTAGTATCTTAGGTCAAACTAGGTGGCGACTCTAGTCAATTTCCGCCTTCAGGGCATAAGTCCGCGTGGGGCCCATCGAGAGCGGGTGTAGTGCTCACTAGCATTCCCCTTATGCTTTCTGGGAAAGACGGACGATAGAGTAGGTATTTGAGGGCTGCCATAATAACGGATTTTCACCCTCCACAGAATGGCATTTTCTAGGATCTTGGCTTTTTAGTCAGACCATATTTACATAGACCCCCCTCATACCGAAAAATCATCCTCCACAGAATGGCGACTCTGCTGGGGAAAACTTGAGTAAGTTTTTCTCAAACTCAAGGAAGACTGAACTCCATTCAAAATTGTCGGGACTTCCCCACTTCTTTCAAAACCTTCAAGATATTCTTTTCAAGCCTCTAGGATTATTCTACTCCACACTTTGAGTGTGTATCTGATGAGGACAGATAGGATTTGTTAGATCCTCGACAAACATCACAACAATTGGGTTAATAATTAGCTCACGATTAGAAAGAGACACTTAGGTGTGAATGAAGCTAACTTCCCTTTAGGTTAATAAACAAACAATTTGGAATCACTAATCTCAAGATAAAACACTTAGTACATAGGTTGGTGCTAACTTCATTTGGTTTATTTACTGCTTTCATATTTATATTGCGATTGTGGGGTGCATGGGTGGGTAGCTTAGGACATGCATTCCTCTGTGTCACCCGATTTACCCACGATGTCACGGGATCCCGACCGGTCCACGGTTGATTCCCCATGAGCTAGGGTCACTCTCTCAGTGAACAAACCCACGAGGCGGTACGGTCTCCGACCAACACCTTGGGCTCATGACACTAGTGGAACGCGAGGCTTTAATGACGGTGGTTTAATCACGGCTTAAACAGACACCGTGATTAATAGGAAGGCCGGAATTTATTAGCGACGATGATTGATTAACCCGTAATCAATAATAGATCGGAGGTTGGCGCGCCTTTTTTAGGAGGGACTTTAGATGACGGTTTTTAGTAAAACCGTAATCTAAAGTCCCGTGTTGACGCGCGCTTTACGGTCAACGGACTTTAGATTACGGTTTTACTAAAAACCGTCATCTAAAGTCCCTCCTAAAAAAGGCGCGCCAACCTCGTCAACGACGTCGTTTTGACCTGACGAAAAAATTTCCCGTATTATTTGATTTATTCGACTCCGCGCGTAATCTAAATTACAGTTAACGACGTCGTTTCAGTATTTTAGATTAATAAAAACTTTATATTAATGTTTTACCTATGTTTGTTGAAACCCAACATATGGCAAATAATTATCGCGCTATTTTTTTAATTTCGTTACACTTTAGATTACATTTAACGACGTCGTTTTACCAGTGTATTTTAGATTAATAAAAACTTTATATTAATGTGTTACCTATGTTTGAAACCCAACATATGCCAAATAATTATCGCGTTTTTTTTTTAATTTCGTTACACTTTAGATTACGGTTTTTGTGAGAACCGTCATGTAAAGTGTGACTTTAGTTTACGGTTTACATGTAAACCGTAATCTAAAGTCCATTTAAACATTTGCCTACACTCTGCACACTCTACTCACAGTAACTCTTCTTCTCTTTCGCGCTATCTTCCTCACTGAAATTGCCTCCTCTCTCCCGTCACCTTGCTAACGGCCATCGCCGCCGTCACTCCCATTGCCGCCGGTCACCACCCATCTACCACTGGTCTCACCGTCGACGTCTCTATCGCGTATTGGGTATGCGATCGCGATTGATTGTCGTTTTTTTCTAACTTTGTTCATATACATGCATTTCGATTGCAAGTTCTAACCTCGTTTGTATCGAATCCTGAGAGTGTAATGGCAAATGTTCTAACCTTGTTCATATATTTGTGCCCAGATTCACAGTTAATTGCGACCTAGTTCGTGGGCTGATTTCTACACTACTTGCCCACTTCGGTGCTTAGTTACGGTAACTTTGCAAACCAATCTGTAAACTGCTGTATTTATTTGTTCTTAGCATTTAGTATTACAATTAATACATAATAGTGTAGTTTTAAAAATGCTACTACTTAAAACTGCCACAGGAAAGAAAGTAAGTTCAAGTATATACCGATTCCTGAAAAATGAATGGAACAGAACTGTAGCATATCTCAGTTTCATGAATGGAACAGAACTGTAACAAGTTGTTTGAGTTTTGGTCTGGATTTAAAAGCTTAATGGAATATTTAAGTAACTGGGTAAGGAGTTAGGAGAAGTATAATCAGTTGAAAGGAAAAAAAACAGACAGGGAAGAAAGCAAGAACACAACTCAGTTTCTGTTTTGATTTCAGTTTGGATTTCAGCTTCAGTTTCGTATCAGATCAGGTTCTGACTAATTCTGCATCTGTAACAAAGTTGCCTTGGGTTTAGTTGAGTTAGAAACTTTATAACACACCAAATTGACAGGATCGACAGTTTAGAAAGGTTTGAGAATTCAAACACGTGAACAAACAGAGAGGAGTCATACACCAGTCTCTGTCTGTCTGTTTCTTTTCTTTCAGTTTCTATTTCTGTTTGAGTTCTGTGTGAATCTGTTCAGTAGAGGCAACAGAAAGATGTTGTCGTTTTTCTGTTTCTGTAAACTAAATCATCAGTGAAGATAAGTTTATGTATGTTACCAGTTCTAGATGGTGCGTGCGAATTTGACTTTGATAAAACTGATTTGGAGACGTTAGAAATATAGGGGAGATGCTGTCGATTTTTTTCCGCGGTTTAGCTAGCATTTAACCTTGATTTTTTGATGAATTCTAATGTTGTCGTTTTTCATTTATGCATCAGGACTACGACTTTATTTAGGCTTCCGACCTCAACCGTCTTAGCA
The DNA here is from genome assembly GCA_023374045.1 of Limonium bicolor. Taxonomy (NCBI): domain Eukaryota; kingdom Viridiplantae; phylum Streptophyta; class Magnoliopsida; order Caryophyllales; family Plumbaginaceae; genus Limonium; species Limonium bicolor. The sequence continues at coordinate 253,804,073 of CM041782.1, forward strand.
TCGGCTAATCGTCTACCAGAGGTAAGATTTATATATATACATATAATATTTGACAAACTACCAAACATAGTTATCCGCCCAAGATATACCTAATAGAGGTATATCTTCGGCAGTCCCTGTCGGGACTGTCCACGATTGTTAAATCACACACCTAGGGTGTGAATGTGCTTTTAATATGTACTTTATTGATTATTTCAGCAGTATCTCTTTATTGTTCTTCGAATGCATATATTATTGATTAATATCATAATATCGTGCATTTGAAGAACTGTAGGGAGATGCTGCCGAAATTTTCAATAAATTACATATTAAAAACACGTTCACCGGTGGGATTTAATACTCATGGATGGATTTAGGTTGATAAGATACAAAAGTGTAAAGACTCTGCCACGGGTGACGGTATGAAATGGCTGCCTTCATATAAATAGCTAGAAGGAGATGGAACGTTCGTGGATTTACAGCGGAAATTTGGACGACAAGTTTTTAGAAGGAGTTGATAAGTTATGCACGGTGTTGGCGAACAATCTGAAACCTACAGACAAGGGATACATATTTTGTCCGTGTATCGACTGCCAAAACAATCTGAGATATCGCGGCGTTGAAACAATTAAGGAACATCTGATCCGCCGCGGTTTTACAAAAGATTTCCAAGACATAATCCGATGGCATGGTCAGAGTGCGTTCGATGTTATTAAGCCTGACGAAGGGGATAATGGTCAGGCAAACACAGAAACAGAACTTGGAGATGATACAGTTGCTGGTGATCCAGAAGACGTTACAGCGAACGTTGTGCCAGATTTCTGGGATGATGACATTGAGACTATGCTTGAAGATGTGGAACGACATTACTCTAACACGCCAGACAAGCATGAAAATTTGTTGGATTCATCCAAAACACCGTTGTACCCCGGGTGTGACCCTACAAAGTTAAGCAAGTTGAGTGTCGTCCTCAAGCTATTCAACTTGAAAGCGAAACATGGCTGGAGCGACGTAAGTTTCACTGACCTCCTGGAACTATTGAAATACGTTCTTCCGGTGGACAACGTTTTACCAACGACTACGTACTCAGCCAAAAAAATGATGTGCCCAATGGGTATGGGGTACCAGAAAATTCATGCTTGTCCAAATGGTTGCATGCTGTTTTGGAAATCGGATGAATTTGCTGAAAGCTGTTCAGCATGTGGAGCGTCACGGTATAAGAAACAACAAACTCACATCAGCGGTAGTAAGAAAGGTTCACCAGCTAAGGTATTGTGGTACCTGCCCATCATTCCAAGGTTCAGACGTTTGTTCTCCATTGAGAAAGACGCAGAGAATCTTCGGTGGCATTCAGTTCACAGGAAAAAGGATGGCAGATTGAGACATCCCGCTGATGCACCACAGTGGAGAAACATAGACGTAAAATTTCCTGAGTTTGGTAACGAACCGAGAAACCTAAGGCTAGGCTTGTGCACGGATGGGATGAACCCTTACGGTACTTTGAGTAGCATACACAGTACCTGGCCTGTGCTTTTGGTTATTTACAATCTACCGCCGTGGTTATGCATGAAACCAAGACACATCTTGTTGTCTTTGTTAATATCTGGTCCAAAGCAACCGGGCAACAAAATTGACGTATTCCTACAACCTTTGATAGAGGATCTACAACTCTTGTGGAATGAAGGGGCTACGGTTTACGACTCATTCAGTAAAGAGGACTTCAATTTGCGTGCTATGTTGTACTGCACAATCAATGATTTCCCCGCCTATGGTAATCTTTCAGGCTATTCAATCAAGGGGGCGTTGGCGTGTCCGATTTGTGGTGAAAACACTTGTAGCATTCGCTTGAAACATAGTGGGAAAACCGTGTATATGGGCCACCGAAAAATGCTTCCAAAAGGACATAAGTATCGAAAGATGGCGAAAGAGTTCGATGGGAAAACTGATCACAGCATGGCGCGCCAGCCTTTGACAGGTACAGAGATTTACAAAAAGTTGGATAATATTGTGAACAACTTCGGGCCGCCAACCAAAAGTGGTGAAAAAAGTGTCTGGAAAAAGAAATCAATATTTTGGGAACTACAGTACTGGCAGCATCTGGAGGTTAGACATTGTATCGATGGGATGCATGTCGAGAAGAACGTGGGTGAAAGTATCACTAGCACCCTTTTGAACATAAAAGGAAAGACAAAGGATCATTTGAAAGGAAGAAAAGATTTAATTGAGTTGGGCATACGCACAGAGCTTGGCCCGCAAGAACGTGGAAAACGCACATTCTTGCCTCCTGCCTGTCACACTCTGTCTAAAGAAGAGAAACATAGTCTATGCAGTACCCTTTACAACATCAAGGTGCCATCAGGTTACTCCTCAAACATAAGAAACCTAGTGTCCATGACAGATTTCAAATTAGTAGGAATGAAATCTCACGATTATCATGTCCTACTTCAAGAATTTTTGCCAATTGCACTACGTGGGATCTTGCCGGATGCTGTCAGACACACAATCACAAACGTCAGTGTCTTCCTCAAATCCATTTCGTCTAAGGTTCTTGATGTGGACACTCTGTCTAAATTACAAAAGGATCTTATTGTGACAATGTGCCAGCTGGAGATGTATTTTCCTCCATCGTTCTTCGACATAATGATACATCTCCTCGTGCATCTTGTAAGAGAGATTCTGATGTGTGGTCCTTTGTACCTTCGCTACATGTATCCGTTCGAAAGGTACATGGGTGTCCTGAAGAAGAAAATGAAGAACCGTCGTCACCCAGAGGGTAGTATTATAGAGGGCACTATCACAGAGGAAGTTGTAGACTTCTGCACCAATTACCTAGAAGGTGTCGATACCATTGGACTTCCACGTTCTAGACACGAGGGCAGATTGAAGGGTGTTGGCACGGTTGGAAGGAAACTGAAAAGAATTGACATAGACACTCTTAACAAAGCTCATTTAGTTGTGCTAAGTCATCTTGAAGATGTTGAACCATACTTTGATGAACACTTGTGTTTTTAAGAGCACAATATCCAAACATGAGTGACGTCAGACTACAAAATGAGCAGAATAGGACATTTGTCCGATGGTTCAAAGAGAGAGTGTTGTCCGATCAGTCCACGAATGTGCCTGAACTGATTAAAGTAGTTGCATTTGGACCAAATCTGGATGTAATTTCTTATGAGGGGTACGATGTCAACGGATTCACCTTTTTCACAGAACGTCAGGATCAGAAGTCAACGAATCAAAACAGTGGTGTAGAGCTTGAAGCTTATCAAAACTTATATGACGTCGGTGTCGTGGGTCATAGTCCTGTCTCAGTACAACAATCATATTTCGGTGTTATACAAGACATCTGGGTATTGGACTACAACAGCTACGAAATGTGTGTTTTCCGCTGTAACTGGGTTAACAACATCATGGCTACCGTGAGAGGAGCATGGTATGAAACTGGTTGATCTGTCTAGAGCTACTCCCACGGTTGAGCCATTCGTTGTTGGGACGAAGGTTAAGCAGATATTTTATGTAACTGATCCCTGTAATCCTAGATGGTCTGTTGTGCTTAAAGGGAGAAGAGGAATAGTTGGTGTGGATGGTGTGGTTGATGAGGATGAGTATGATGCAGAAGATGAACCTCCAACTGTTCCTATTTCATTGGAAGAGGCTGAGGTCACAGGTCATCGTGAGTATATACGATCAGACCATAACGAGGGAATGTGGGTTGAGAGATAATGGTGTATGTAAGTTATTACTATAAAAATTTATATGAAATTACACTCTTTTATTTTGCTTGTATGACCATTATGAAATGCTTAATTTAATTCAATGTATTTCAATCCTTGCAGGCATGGATGATCAGGACATGGTTGATGCAGAGTTCGATTTATGTTGCCGTGAGTTTGACAATGAGCAGCAGATGGTACCGGTCCATCTACATCTGCCGCTGCTGCTGTTGTCCCATCCACATCTGCCGCTGATGCTGTTGGCCCTTCCATGAGTGCACCTTCTACGAGTGCTACTCAGAGACCCAGAGGTAGAGGTCCGACCCGTGGGTTGAAACTGCAGAAAGAGGATCAGATTAGTCTTCTGTGGGACAAGTATGGGAGGTATGGTGGGGGCAGCAGGTCAGAGTTCGGTAGTATGCTAGGGACTCTGGCCAGATCACATTGCTGCATCAACCACACATGGAAACAAGTCCCGCAAGAAGTTAAGGAGACCATCTGGAAGAAGGTGCAAGAACGATACAAGATCCCAGAAGAAGTGAAGCAGACCGTTCTTTCTTTGGTCGCCGGCAAAGCTAAATCATTCCGTCACTACTTGGTTGAGCATTGGATCAACCAAGTGCCCCCACGTGAGCCTCCGCCGTATGTTGTGTACAATGGCATGATCACTGAAGAGGAGTGGAAGGAGTTCGTTGAGCGGCACGCCACCCCCGAGTTCAGGGTATGTTTGTGTGTGTGTCTTTTCTTAATTAATGCTCATAATGCTTTATCCCTGATTTTCTAATTAATTTCCTGTTGTACTTTCTTAACAGCAAGTACAAGAACAAGCACGGCAAAACCGTCAAGCTAATCTCTACCCCCACACCATGGGACGAAAGGATATGTGGGCAGCCTCGAGGGATGGAAAGAAGCTGGTTTGCTGACACGGAGGAACGATGATGGAAGTGAATGCCCGATCGAGGATGTCTCTGAGGCGAGGAGGGTGCAGATGTACATACTGGGACGCCAGAAAACGACCAGCGAAGGTCAGAGGGTATTTCCTAATGCTGCGATGGAACAACTGGCTAACCAAATTGTAAGTATTTGAAAGTAGCTGTTAAATAATTAACTTATATACTCAAGTGTTTGTTGATCTTAAATTTAGTGTTAACTTCTTTGACAATTGGACAGTACGAAGCGGCACAGAGAGGAGAAGTAGACTTACACGCTCCTCCTTTCTGTATAACAAGATTAACTAGGGTCCGTGGGTTCGGACATTAGGTCCGCGGCCACGGAGGGAATCAAAATTCGACCAAATTCTGCCTCTTAAACCCTAGTTTAGGTAATTTCACTTTCCACTTTTAATTTTAGACAAAAAATGTAAATACACAAAAAACAGAAACATGTGCACTTAGGTTAAACGACCTCGTAATAAGCCGTAAATGACATAAGTAGGGGAAAAACGACCTAGGAGGGGTAATGAATGTAATTTGAACCTTAACTAAGTCGAATACCAAGCCCCCGAACCCGAACTCTCCTTTCTAAATTTAATCTAGGTTAAAATTAAGTGGCGACTCTAATTAGGTTCTAGTGAGCTAACTTAGGACTTACTAATTATTGTTTTATGACATAGTTATTAAGCTTAGTTTATAAGTGGACCTAGAACCCAACCAGATCCTAATCAACTTGAACCAACATAGGATAAGGTTCAAAAATCAAGGCTCACAGAATGGCGACTCTACTGGGGAGAAACTCTTAATATTAACTTCTTTAATTTTAAGAAAGAGGGCTTAACTCGCAATTGTTTATTTATGGCTTTTATTTGTTTTCATGCGCAATTTAAATTTCTATATATGCATCATATGAGAGTGAGGGTCCATGCAATCCGATTTCACCCTGGGACCCGCCTTAGGGTCCCCTGTCAGGGACTCACACCTTTTAAGGTGATGTGAATAAGTGGGGGAAAAGAGGAGGATGTCGTCTAACCACATCCCCTTAATATCTGGGCTTTAGCCCCAAGCATTTTTCTAGCAGTGCCCTTACCTAGCCTTGTTTCGTCATTCAAAGACCCGACTGTAGACGCACACCTTTAGGTGATGTGAAAACAGTGGGGAAGCCCAAAGAGAATAGCGTGCAATCCCTATTCCTTTGTGGTGACCTGGGCCCACGCCCCAAGCACCTCTCCAGATCGATCCATACCCATTGATCAAAATCGTCTAGTGAGGACATGTTGAACTTGTGAGAGCCTTGTTCGCTTTTGTGATCGGCCCACTACCCAGCCTAGAAATTGATAGGAACTTTTCCTACATCAACTCAGCCCAGCCCGAATTTGCGGCTTTATTGTTGGCGGCCCAAAGGCCCTATTTCGTTTAATATGTGAGTCATTTGGGCTTCGGCCCAAAGGTTAGACTTTGGTGATTTCTCTTTCGGCCCAAATTGAATTATCAATTTAGTTCTAGGCCCATGAAAAAGAAATCCACTTGAAGTAATCCATGGGACATGAAAATCAATCAGGCCCCATTCTAGTCAAGGTAAACTTTTTATTCGGGACCTGGCCCAAAATCCTAGATCTAGGTACCATCTTTTAGGCCCAGTCAGAATCATTCGTTTCGGCCTAAACTCCCATTCACATCTAGAGTGTAGTTCCTGCCCACGCGCCTTGCTTCTAGCCCAAACACATTCTGACCCAAGTGTCGCATTCTCTAAACATTTCGGCATAGGGGCTAGTTCACAGCTCATGAATCATTCCGGCCCATGTGCCTCTCTTCCAATTCATTCATGTGCTTTTCTTGTGACCCAAGCAAGTTTTAACTTTGAGCATCATTTTATCAATTACTTCTTCCTTGTCCAGAATTTCTATTCAATTTCATTTTGTTGGCTGATGAACAAAATTTTGGAAACAGGTAAACTACCATCCTCAGCATGGCAGGGCAAAGAAATACAATCAACATGGAGACCCAGCTGGCATTTTTAGAGCAGGCATATATGGACGCCATTGACGCCAGGGAGCGAAGACATAAGGCCACTCTCAATGCCATGGAATGCGAGTACGCCATCATTACTGAAGGTTTGAAAATTAAGGCCAATTCCTTAAAGATTGATTGTTTAGCTCAGGACGGATCGATATGCAAGCCAACCAACCCTTTGTGTGCACATGACCACATTGATCCGGCTGGAACCCAAAGCTCACTAGGGCACGACAGAAGAGTCGCGGTAGGACTTAAGCGGCGGGAACTAGCTGAAGAAGCCACCGAGACGGCCATCTTCAACTTTTCCTTCCTAAAGCTATGCTCTAAGACAGGATCGCCGATGGCCGCTCTATGCGAAAACTTCGCATGCCCACAGGTTCACAACGTTTGGTTATAGCTAGGACAGCCCGAAGCTCAGGGTGTAGGTAGTAGTACTTTCAAGGCAAGACTAGCCGAGGCAATTTCAGTTTCAAGACAAAACACCCAAACCTCGTCCCGACTTAGGCGGTTCTCTACGCCGAGACAATTTGCTAACATCTGTCAAACATTAAGTCAAGCATTTGAGAAGCTTCAAAGGAGAAACCTGCTACAGCCAAAGGGTCTGAATGTAGGACTTACTCACCTGAGGGAGTATCTAGACCAATTCAGCCACTACCACCAGTTACCCGGCCATGACACTGATCAATGCAGAGGCTTGCAGCATAAGATTCAGGACTTGATCGACCAGGGGCTCCAGTTCTCAGAGCATGGAAATATCTTTGGGAATCCCATGCTAGAACATCACTAGGAGTTATTTTGTTTTTTCTAGCTTTCTTGGTTGTTAGGGATAGTTTTTCTTTACCTTTGTAGTCTTTTTAGTCAGTTTATTCGATTTATCTTTTTAAGACAGTGGAAGTGATACCCGATGTTTGATGTTATCCTACTTTTCTCATTTTTATTGATAAAAGAAGTATTCTCTTTCCTTTTTGTCCATGATCCCTCATGTCAAGCTTAAATTTCATACTTGTACATTGATTCATACAAACACACTCACAAAAATCACAAGCGGATTCACCTTTTCCTGACTTTTACCATTCTTCCGTCGTGATACATTCCCCTGTACAGAGTCATCCCATCACTCCACCTACATTCACCACACTTTTCCCTCCACATGAAACTCATCCTTGCACAGAGAACATCTCACTGCCCTGCTTACTTTCATCATCACATCACTTCACCAAAATGTCATCCTGTTATACCCAAAATTTTGACCCACGGCAAAGGGCTCGAGCGCACAAATGCAAAGACAAGGGCAAAACGGTCAAAATGCACCAAGGCGGGATTTTCCAAGGGCATTCTTTGGATTTTCTATTTTTATATGACTTTTTCACTATCTTCAAATACTTCCAAATACCATAGTCATTATGAAAGGTATTTCATGATTTTCATAGTTTATTTTGAAAATTTAGCTTTAAATTCATATTATAAGCTAAGTTCTTTAATATTTCACACATGAAAAACCTCAAAATAGAAATAAAAAGGTTTCCAAAAAATAAAATAAAATTGTCACATTTTTAGCATGACTACATACAGTCAAACCTGAAAATATTTTGGAACCTTAGCCCAAAATTTAAAAGAGAAATTCAAACGTTCTTGCAATTTGCTCTCTCCTTTGAAAATACCCAAATCAAGTCCAAATGTCGTGAAATTTTAATACTAGATAGATATCGATTTTTAGAGATTAACCGTGGAATTTTGTAATTTCGACTTCCAAGTAAGTGTAAATATGAGAGATGCCAAATAAAAGATTTTCATCTAATCGGTTAATTATCAAATT